>JAFNEN010000458.1:785000-970000 GCA_019343175.1 Oedothorax gibbosus | reverse complement strand
TGCAGCTGGAGAAATGTGGCAGAGAAAATATTTTTTCTCCATTGGATTAACACTGATGCACTTTGCTTTGCAGACCCGCGGTCCAGCGCGCCCATTCCCTCTTAAAGTGTAATAACTAAGTAAAAAATTAAATGATATTTTCTACATTTTTCAATAGTAACAATGCGAATATCTACAGGATTGTACAAAACAAAAGTTATTTTCTTCATGAAATTATGGAAAACACAATTTGAAAAAAATTTGAGACGCAATTTAATTGTAAAATTTACATTTGTCATTTTCCATTTATAATTATAAAATTGTAGTCTTTTTTATTAATTTGGATTCTTTTTAAGTACAAGTACATATTTAAAAAAATGCAATTTAACTCCTTAAAATGATACATTTAATTAGATAAGTAACTTATGTAATTATAGTAAAATAAATAAAAGGAGGCTAGAAATAGGCAGCCGGAAACGATTACATTACCCATTAAAATAAATAAATAGTAAACTCTTACCTTATTTCTTATTTCCAACGAAAAGAAAAACTTTTTTTAAACGGTACATTAAACTTTTACTGTGCACTTATTGGAAAGTGTCGAAGGTTTTGGAAATGATAAGCATGAGAAAAGTGAAAAAAAAGTGGGTAAAATTAGCTTGCTCTCTTGAATAATATGTAGCTATTTTTTAAAACGCACACACAAATAGATAGGATTTACTTGAGATCACGCGACTAACCTCTGTAGGTGGTCTCTGGCTACTGAAAGATGGAGACAAAGCAAGTGCAAACAACCATACAGCGCAACATACAATAAGACCTCAATACAGCCCCCTTTTCAGACTGCCCCCTTTCTCCTGTCCTCCCCCCCCCCCCCGCGTGATCAACACTTTTTACTGCCTATATTTCTTGTCTACGCACACTCACCAAAACCAGTATACTTTCGTTGAAAATCACTTTTGTCCCTTCGAAGAAAAAAAAGATACTGTCTTGTTTTGGGTTTTCGAATTCATGATAACGGATTTTCCCCCGCAGAACAAAAAATCCTAAATAGCCATGTCTAGACGCTCCTTTGTGTCCTAGTCCAGTTGTCCAGCAAAAGTTACATAACACATGGGGTAGAAAAATACAATGAATGCCCTTGTTCCAGACAAACTTCGTGGGCTGAGGAAGATGGGGCCATTGATATGTTCACCTCCCAGCCCGGAGCAAAGCGGAAAAATCTTGTTCAGGTGTCAACCTGAGCATAGAAACAGCTTAGGGATTCTTGTGAAACACTTGCAAAAACTGATCAATAGACTTTTTAAAAAATTTCATCTATGGTGAATGATTGATATTGCATTAGTTAATGTAACTTTACTGCAAGGGCTGAAAGAAGATTTCGACAGCTAAAAATAGTAATTTTTTTTTTAGTAAAACATGTATAAAGATAACATATAATATAAAAATTAGTTATGCTGCCATAAAGAACACATATAAAGGTTTGTTTTTTTATATCATAAAGATTTGGCAGAGGGACGTACCTTAACCATATAGAATTACCAAAAGTAAACTTAAATACAATTGAAGTTGCTCCTCAAAACTAGCTTCAGCATAAAGAAAACAAAAAAAATTCTTGACTTAATGAGTTAAATTGCTGCTTTCCTAACGATTTTAAAAGCGAAAGTTCTAGGAGTTACTATTTACCCCTGCTTGTATTTTAAAGGTAAAATATAGTTTGGTATTTCTAGGGTTAAACGCAAAAAAAACTTACCCATTTGACGAGGGTGGGGTGGGGTTGATACATATATATTCCGGCTTGTGTGCTTGATCAGAGACCCGCTTATAAACCTTCGTCAAGTAAGACAGACACAGGAAGAATTTTTTACTGTCACAGAGAGAGAAATTACACCCAGGGCGAAGGCGGGAATCGAACCCGCACCCGGTACAGTGCGCAGACTGTCCCATTTGACGACTTTGTGAATACTATTAACACCTCCATTTCCGAATGAAAAAGTTGACTAAGTTTTTTTAAATTCTTTTTCCGCGTAATTTATTTTGTTCTAGATAAATTGTTGAGGATAAGAGTTTTCATTAGTATGAAATATCGTTTAGATTAGAATTAACAGATTAAGCCGAAAACTCATTTTTTCTTGGCAAATTTTCTTGCCAATCATCGTAAATATGTTAAACATGCAAAATTGTTGAAGATTGAGAGCAGATAAAAATATTTGTTATAACTTTGATACATGAATTGACCTTTACAACTGACAAGTTTGGCTTCTTTACTGATAATAAAGTAGCCAAAAGTAAGAGTATTTGTAATAGTTATATGGTACTGATAAATAAGAGAGAGATAGGACCTATTTTGTTTTAAAATGTATTCTTTCAAAACAAATGTACTGGATTATTGTCCACAATCAATCATGCGATGTATTTCATTTATTCCCGATAGAGTTACATACGAATAAAACTTTTATTAAGCCTCTCAACTGTTACGAAAATGCGAGGTTTCGCAAATGGCAAAAACTAAGATTTTCTTTCAGTGTGATGGAGGGATTTAGCGAAATACCAATGGACGGAACTTTTTTTCAATTTTGCCTTTCAAAAATCGTTTTTATCTAGTATAAGTTTGGGTCTCATGGGGGGGGGGGGGCTTAAGCCCCCCCCCCCCCCCACTGCTTGATGCTGATTGTCTGCCCCTCTATCTTAGTAGAACTTATTCGTGCATAGACGAAAAAGTTCTACGAATTTAGAACAATTAATCGAAACCGTTTCTCCATGCTATAGCATGGAGAAACGGTTCCAAGTTTACGGAACGCCATGTGAAATGGGCTTGCAATTTTTTTTTTTTGAGAACTGCTCGAACAATCTTTAATGAAACATCACAATGTCGACCTTTTAATAAATGTTTTAATAAAGTCGAAAAGTTTAATAAATGTGGTTTTTTTTTTCCCGACGAAACTTTTACACAGTCTATAATATTATAATAACTATTTTGCGAATTATTTGGCAATATGGCATCAAAATTTTAAGTTTATGAAAGTAGTTGTGTGTATGTCGTTACGTGTGTGTTTATCTATGACTTGGAATTCACCATCCTTAAATTTAAGATGGCTTGTAATAGATTTATATATTTTTGTATTATAATATTATATCATTTAAATACTGGATTCGCATTTTACCTTCCTGGTCTTGTCCCTGTTAACTATTGTGAAGAAGACAAAGCCTCTGGTTGCCAAGTAAGAAGTGTTTTTATATTCCTATTTTATGAATAAAATATGAAGGCATTAGCTAGATTAAACGTTTTCTTGAAACGTATCAACAATTTTAAACAAATACGTTGATGACAAAAAACTGTTAGTACAAAACTTATTGCAATTACTTTCTTATACCGGTGACTAATATTTTTTGGCGTGACAACACGCCTTTCGATTTTGCTAGACTTTCTAATTAATGAAATCTAATGAGTTAAGTGTAAATAACATATTTTTATAACAAAAATATGCAAATATGGGATTAGTTATGTTTTGTTCTTCCTATTTATCTTATTCTTCATAATAAGTATACTACCAGCTAATAGTTTTGTTATTCAGTTTCCACATCAAATTTTGAATGCTTATTTTGTCCATTTCGATAAAGTAAAAAAAATAATAATTGAGGAAATTGTAAAATTTTGGGACAGGGACAAATGAATCTGACCCTATTTTGGAGTTATTGAAAAAATCATTGACTTAGTGCGAAAAAATTTTAAGTGCATAAATTAATGTGTTGAATAAAACTAAAAAAAAGTGATCTTGGTTAATTCCTAGTTTCGGTATGCGGCGATTTTTTATTTCTCGCCAAACTTGTTGGCGAGAAAACATCGTGTACCGACGCGTGATTAGACGATGCTACTAGGAAACCGCAAAGTCAAACAACTGTGTTGCCAGATTGGAATTATTTTTCGCCTTTTTTTGGTTGCCAACGTTCCGAAAAAGTCGCCGTATATCGAAACTAGGAACTAACCGTGATCTTTTGAATGCAGAAAATGGACATTGTAACCTTTGTATTTCTTTACTAGGTCTAACTTGAAAAACCCATTTGTAGTTGAAAGTTACAGAGCAAAATTGATTGTATTAAAAGCCTCTGAAAAAAGACCACTATTTTCTCATTAGTAGATATCACAACATCAAATTCTGTTACACAATGCCTCATAATTTATTGATTTATAAAATAAAAAATAATTTTATTTGTCAAAAGTGTTTAATTGGAAGTAGGGGAGAGAGAGGAGTACATTAAGACACTTTAATTATTTTTTTTATCCCCTACATGAAAATACTCATTGTATGTGTTGCACAAAAACAGACGTTAGTACTCTCTCAAACAACCAAACCGCAGCAAATGTAGAATTTTTGGTAAATTTTAGTGCTGCTTGGCGCGTTTTCTAAATTTTCCCAACTTTTCGAAACTTGTGTTTTTTTTGTTGCCAGAATTCTTTTGACGCCGATACATTAACTGTAGTTCCATCGAATTGGTTGTGAGCGCTATACTAGGGCTGCTGTGGCAAAAAAAATATAAACAAACAAAATCAAAACAAAAGTTCGTTTAGTTTTGTGATCAAAACCCAAAAAGTTAGTTTGTAAAAGTTTGAGTAAGAAAAGTTTGTTTTGTAATCAAATCTAGCTCAATGGAATTGTTTTTTGTGGGTCTATCGTAGCATGTGACGGACTTTCCACATTTTGGTCACAGGGGCCGGAACACCTAGCGTATTCAGGCCGGAATGCTATTTGGCGACTTATGGCGTTCGTGAAAAAGTAAACACAGGGTTGCTATAGTTAGTAGTATTTTACGAAATATTTCTATTAATTTCGGTACGGCATCAGTAAATTCACTTCGGAAAAATGTTTATTTTAATTTTTAACATCAATATTTGTTTCAAAACGTTGAAAATTTATTAAGTTTAGTTAATTTAGAATAATAATTACGCAGCTCGTTGGTTGGTAGGCATATATTTTCAGGCTTGTGGTTACTTGTTTGTTTTGGTTTCGTAGCTGGTTTATTGCTTCTCCAGATGCGGGCTTATTCCTGTCATTGTGGTATGGCTTTTTTACGTGACGTTATCTCTCGGTTGCATTTCTCGAATTCGTTCTCGCTCGTTGGTTGGTAGACATATATTTTCAGGTTTGTGGTTACTTGTTTGTTTTGGTTTCGTAGCTGGTTTATTGCTTCTCCAGATGCGGGCTTATTCCTGTCATTGTGGTATGGCTTTTTTTTACGTGACGTTATCTCTCGGTTGCATTTCTCGAATTCTTTGCTTCTGCTCACGGAGTGGTGTCGTAAGCGTGAGGGAATAGTTTCATATGATTTTTTTTTGTTTTTAACATGTCTTGAAAGCCCAGTAATGTTTTAATTGTCGAAACGTAAAATGTTGTACGCAATATAACATATACGTTACGAAATTATCCCATCTGCGCTGCGTGTTGTGAAACTCGGAAATTCTTCGACAATCGAATGTAGAAACTCCCAGTGTTGGGCAAATTTTAATTGCAAAAGCAATTAATGATTAACAATTAGTTGTTAATTGTTATAATACTGCAATTAATCAATTGTAATTGTGGAAATGAATTGTTAATTGCAGTAGTAACAATTAACTAATGTTAACTCCGACTACCCGACCGACTGACCGACCAACACCGACTACCCGAATGACCACCGACAATCCGACCAAAGACCGACAATCCGACCAAGACCGACAGCCCGACCGACTAACAATAGTCGGTCGGGACAATTGATTAATTGAATGCCCAACACTGAACTCGGCCCATGACACACTTAAAAAAAAATACGCTGGTACTCCCTCCGTCGATCGTGGCTACTCGGCAATCCTCCGGGCCGTCGATTGTGGCTACTCGAGCCGTTATATCCTTCAAAAGACCGCTGGTGTCGATTGTGGCAACTAGACATGAAACTACGTTGTGATTATAATTTATTTAATCAAAAGTTGTAAATAAGTTAAATTGTTATCGGCCTGCGGCCGATTATAATAAAATCCAAACCAAATCTTACACACCTTTCGAACAAATACTCACCTGCACAAAAACCGGAATTTTCAAAATAAACCCATTTCACGCTTTACTATTGGGGCCCGTTCTCATGCAGGGCAAATGCCGGCTATAGGGAAAGAAAATCCCTCTGTAGGGAAAATTGCGGTAGCGAAAATGTATCCACTGCCTGGGTAGTAACGATTTCATTACCCCCCCCATGATGAATTTCTGCTTTGGTGATCACTCACAACAAAAGCAAAAATGGCGAGCAAGTGGACCCATGCTGAAGACTTGTTTTTATTAGCTTCGTATGAAGATAAAATTCATAAATTTGACGGAACAGTTCGAAATGCCGAAGCGTATGGGGAAATCGCTAATCTATTGAAAGAAATGGGATACTCCAAAACAACTGCTCAAGTCCGTTCATCATTAATAAAATCGATAGATGTCTGTCCACGAATTTTTAACAACAAAATTGTTTTTAGTAATTCTTGCGACGACATCACTAACAAAGAAACGTTAAAAAGAACACAAGATATCGAAGCTCGAGCATCAAATCAAAACAAGCAAACCGTAGAAGGATGTGACGTACCCAATACGTCAATACGAATGCCGGCTAATACATGTGAACGGGGTTATAAGGTTTCACGAGATTGCCGGCTAAATGCCGCCAATTTCCCAGCACATGTGAATGCGCCTTTGATTACATAATTCTTATACGCTGTATTTTCAACCAAACCAACTTAAAAGTAAATTAGTTTGCAAGATTTGGCAACAAGATTGATGTAAACATCCATTGAGTTGAAAGTTGAACTGAAATGTTTACCAAATTAAGTACGTTTTCGCTACTTGGCTGCATAAGTTAAGCCGCCAAATCGAGACCGGCCTGAATACGCTAGCAGTACCCAGGGGCCCTAACAGCAGCAAGCAGTCCAACAGACATACAAAACTGATTAACAGCTAGCTGACCAGCCCTCTTCAAGTTTAGAAAAACTCCGAATTCAACTATGCATCATCCATAGTAATCGGACATTCAAAAACCAAACCTACTCGTAAAACCAAACTCTACGAAATGACGAAAAAACATTTAAAAATATGCTTAAATTTTTTTTTTATAACATAACGATGAGTTGCCCTGGCTATACTCACTGGCTGGTGTGATTTAGGGGTGCTCTCTAGAAAAGAGAAATATATATGACAAATTGGCAGTTGATTGTGATTGGCTTAAGAACCATTTAGTCCAAAAAACATCCGCTCAAGGACACAGCGTTTTCTCTCTTGTAATGTTTGTGTGTAAAAATAACCTTTGAAATCATGAATCCATGACAATTAAGTTGTTTGAAAGTTTTAAAATCGTATACTTTGTTTCTAGAACATGTGAAGTACACAATCAAACCATTATTTAAAAAAAAATGACTTACTAAATAATAAAAAAGGTGTTTAAATATCAAATATACTTTTCTTAAAATTTCTTACTTTTTGGTGTGTTGCTTGGCAGCAATTAAGTAGAATGGTGTGTTTGGCCAGTTGTAAATTCGGTTCCAACTATGATTTTGCTTTAGCAAGAGCGATAAGCTGATGTAGCCAAGGCTCAGATTCATTTGCCAAATGCATAGCTTGTTTAATAAATATTAAGTATTTTTATGTACTCCTACTGTTATAAATCCAATGTTTTCAAATAAACAATTTACTGAAGTAATTCAAAATAAAATACTTATAAAAAACATTTTTACTTACAGCCCCATGTTACTCTTTATGTTAATCGATTGAATTCTGAAGAGTCAGTGATTCCTTATGAATACAACCAGTAAGTTAGCAATTAATTTTTTAGATCTTTTTTTTTCCTAAAATAATCAATGTTAATTTGAAATTTCAGTAATCTCGTTTTGTCTATCTCAAATTAAATGTGTAGTTAAAAACTTTTTTTTTAATTAATATTTTTTTTTAAATAATAGATTTAAAGTAAATTAATAAATATATTAAGATAAAAAGTTACAACTTAGAATAAAATCTGCAAAATTAGCTTTGAACAAGTTGTCATTTGCAGCTGCTAGAGCTCTAATTGGATTATATACAAATTTGCATTAAATGTAGCATTAATTTTTCGTGCTTTCCTCTTCTTTAAAATTCTAAGATTAAAATTGAACACTTTTAAAATCCATGATTGGAAATAAATCTGGACAATACTGTTTTGTTTAAACCTGAAAATGTCATTTTTATTTGATGTAAAGTAGCTGTTTCATTCGTATAATAGCTTTGACTTCTGTACGGCTGATGATTCTGACTCGCCTGTTGAAAACTTGGGTCAAGTAGTGTTTGGTGAGCGTATCAGACCTTCACCTTACAAAGTAAGTTAACCTTTTTTCTTTTGGGGAAATTTTAGTCCTATACATGCCCCAGTTGTTAAGGCATTGGCTGTAAGACCTGGCAATCTCGGAAGGCCAGGATATGAATTTGAATACTGTTGTAGCTGCTATCATTCTATTACCTGAGTGTACAGCTCAAAATCATACCCTTCCCTATACAAATGTGTATAAATAGTGCTGGTACATTTAAAACTTCTATGAACTTTTGTCTTGGCACTCCTTGTACTTAAGAGGTCTGTCTCCAATAGTCCTGGGCAATTCCATATGTGACGGAATGACATTTTGAATTGTAGAATTGAAGTAAAACAATTACAACAAAGCTATTTTCAAAGGAAAATTGGTTTTTCAGTTTATATATTACTGTTAAGGATTAAAAGATAATAAAAAAAGTTAATTTTTTAAAAATTATTTTATTATTTCATTTTTGACTGCTTTTTGCAGACATGTGATTCTTCTGCCAATTGGCGAAAATCCGCCAATTCGTTTAGCAAAATTAAAATGCCGAAAAACTGCCAATTCGCTTTGCAAAATTAAAAATTCCGCTACAAATTTCTCGTCCCCGTATGCGACGATCCATACAAACCCAATACATCCATTTTCAAATACGGAACCGTGAAAGAAATATTTTTCTGTAAAGCCCTGCTGCCATAGAGTTAAGAAAATAGTTTCTCAGGGCTATGTCTGCTGAACCTGCTCCGAATTTAAACTTTGCACAATTAAAATTTAACGTTACGGTTCGACGCCAAGTGAACACTGCCGCCGCAACAACCCGCAAAATATGCGGGATGCTGTGTGATTCAGATTACGTTTTCAGACCTGCCAACCCTACGGATTTAACCCAACTGGTGTATCACCGTTTTGTTCCACAACAAATTTCTCGTCCCCGTATGCGACGATCCATACAAACCCAATACATCCATTTTCAAATACGGAACCGTGAAAGAAATATTTTTCTGTAAAGCCCTGCTGCCATAGAGTTAAGAAAATAGTTTCTCAGGGCTATGTCTGCTGAACCTGCTCCGAATTCAAACTTTGCACAATTAAAATTTAACGTTACGGTTCGACGCCAAGTGAACACTGCCGCCGCAACAACCCGCAAAATATGCGGGATGCTGTGTGATTCAGATTACGTTTTCAGACCTGCCAACCCTACGGATTTAACCCAACTGGTTTATTACCGTTTTGTTCCACAACGGTAACAATTGCCGGATTTTCAAAGAGGTTAGAAATTCACAAATTCTTTCCGGATTATGGGTTAACTACCCAATTTTTCCACAATTCCGAATATCGGAATGAGTTTATTGGATTCTACGTGATCTGCTAATCGCGTTTTAAGCGCCCTAGTATATAAATATACATACATACAAATATAGTATATAGGTAGAGAAATTTCGGACAAATATAACGCCTGAAAAAAAGGGGGGCCAGCTTTTACAGATTTACAGAGAAACCTCAAATTTTCCACAACATTAACACCTCCGAAAAAATGTTTCCTCTATTATCGGTCTATATCAATTAAAACTAAACTTAAATTTCAATAAACAGCAAATTTAAATAATAAATTTGAATAACAAAATACAAAATTTGATTAAAATGCAAATATGAATTAAGATTAGATTACTTTGAGATGTCTTCGAATATCAGTTACCGGCTAGTGCAATCCAATAATGCTTCCTGATTTACTTATTTCGCTGCCTAGTAATTTTCACGAAATCCACCGATGAGGTTGCATTGCCTCATAATGATTGACTGAGTTTTTTTTTGCCTCTGATTGATCGGAAGAGGGGCTCGTTACTTTTGTAGCTCCGGTTTAGGCCAATCGGATCAACCAAAATATTTTCTTCTGATAAGTGCTTGTGAGTCGTGACCTTGTAATCACAAGAACAGCTTGAATTTTAAAAGATTTTTTAATTTGCGTTTTAAACTTTTATTTTTGCATTTTTCTTACTTCGGCTTACTCTGGGGTTTGTTTCTGATTTGAGACAGATTTGAGTAAAAAAATGGAGGGTTGTAAATTTTGCGTAATTCAAATTATCGTCGTAATTCAAAAGTGTTGGGATTATGGTTGTCTGGTATCGTGGTTATATACTGTGTTTTCTTTTCTTAATAAGATATATCAGTTGATAGATTTATAGGCTTAACATAAAAATAAGTTTTTTGAGCTAGTATTCAAATATTTACTGGATGCGTAGGGAATGAAATTTGCATTCCACACCATTGCAATCTGCCGCATCGTGAAAAAAGGTCACCGGATATTCGAAAATGTTAGTAGTTTCTATTTATAATTCAATATTTAGCCTAGTTAAATGACAAGATTGACATTAAAATAATTTTTAGAGAGAAATATTTGAATACCTATTGGATGCAGAGAGATTGAAATTTTGCCGCTTCTCTTTCTAAAACGTAACCCAGTGTTTCACAAAGATATAATTTGGCTTTCTTTTATATATGCATTCGAACCCCGCTATAGTGAACCTGGGATATAGTGAACCCTCGCTTGTAGTGAACCTTTTTAGTGGTCCCTTCCGAACTCCTATTTAACTGTTATTTTATATGGATATAGTGAACTACTTAGAAAAGGAGAGTTCGCTTATAGTGAACTTAAAAATTTCCTATCCTTAATATTTTTTCAGTTCTCCATATATTAAGTAATATTATTAGTGGCAAGTGGTAGGGAGATAGCAGCAATCTTTAACAATGTCGATTTCAACCTGTCCTTCGGATGTAATTGTACTCAAACTGGACCTGTTTCAAAGTAAACATACCCCTTTCTTCCTCTGGGTTCCAGGAACCACCCTTTCTTTCTAACCCATTATTCATATCCCCCACCACATTCGTACACACTTCTTCTGGATTCTTGGAAGGCGTGTCTGGTCAAACTGCAGTACTACTCATTTGTGTTGCAACCTACCCCCTCTCTCCCTTCCGGAGTTGAATGAAGCCATTATTCACCTTTCTAGTTACCTATTCTTTATTTTCAACCACCCCTTGTAAACTAGGCATAAGTGGAACTGCACAATTGTCCATTTAACCTGTACTTCTCTATTACTCTCTTTTATTTCCTTATGAAAGATTTTGGACGCATTTTCAATAGAAGGAGACAGTCTGAAAAATGGCTGCTTCTGTAACTAGAGAAAGGCCTAAAATGCCAATTTCTTTTCTACAATGCAGACATGTTTCGTGAAAATTTAAATATTAGTTACTATTTAACCGAATGTATTTGCATTCTTTTTGGATATTTATTTTGGGAAAATTTCAAAAATTAATTAACATTTTTAAAAAATTTATTAAATAATTAATTTTTAATTCAATTATTTATTCAATTAATTCAAGATATGCAAAACCATCATTATTCTTGTAAAAGCTTTATATCATATAAAACTTTATTCCAGAAAAATTGGCTATAGTGAACCATGGGATATAGTGAACCAATTGTTGGTCCTGTAGAGGGTTCACTATAGCGGGGTTCGACTGTATTTTTTCTGTTATTAGTATGTTAAAAAGTCATAACGATAAACATAAAAAAATATAAAATTTGTGCAGAAATTTTGAGGTTGAGTCTGCGTTTTATCCCCACCCCTACCACCTTAAAAAAGTAGTTAGTATTTGTGATTTTCCTTGCTTTCTCCCATGTCTTGTATTATTATCCGGGTCGATAATACATGCAATTTTTTCCAATATGTGATTTTTTAGAAATTAGGGAATTTTATAAAATAAGAGGCGAAATTGAGCTAATAGCTATTATGGTTATCTGTCATAACAAACAAAATTCAGCTATTTTTTTCAGCCAATTTTTTCTTTGAGTAATCACATGTCTCTTTTTGTGTGACGGAATGACATTTTTGTAACCACAACTGCATCCTGGTACTTAAAAATGGAAACTTCTGTGAATTAACAATATATTGAGTTTTTAAACTAATGCATATCTTAAATATGATATATAAGCTATGTAAAATTATAATTTAGAGCATACCTACCTGTAACAAGTTATTAACTGTCATTTGACATGACGGAATGACTAGAAGTTTTGTAAACATATTAAATTAAATGTGTGTAAAGTAATAAATGTAATATTTTTTTATTGTCTAGAATACTCATAAGATATTAAATATTACATCATATACATTTATTCACATGTAAAAGGTTTTTCAAACACGTATCGAAAGCGATTTCCAACTAGTTGAAATGCTGACTGAATTTCCAGAGCCATCAAATCTTTTTTGCCCACTAGGCACCGATCTTCTTTTTCGGGAAATCTGAATACATTGTCTTGCTTTCTTAAACCATAATTTGAAAACTTGGAATATATTTTTAAACTTAATTTGTAAAAAATACAAAAAATAATTTTTTATTTATTTTATCGAAGTTGACATTTTTATGGAATTGCCCTCCTATGTGTAGCTCTAGTACGACTTTAGTCCTACAAAAAAAAGCAAACATATTTTTTTTGTTAATTTCTCTTAAATGTTTTTAGAGATAAATACAGAATCAATATTTTCTCTCATTACAGATAAGCTTTTTAAGAAATATTCAGTGTGAAAAAGTTTGTGAGAAAACTTATCACCAGAATAAACAGGAAGAAGTGGAAAAGCTAAATACTTTAAAAAAAGGAATGCTGAAGAACTATCAACATCATTGGTAAATTGACTAATTACTATTTGCATATTAGTATTTGCTCATTTTGGCAACTAGAAAAGAGAACAAGTTTGTGAGAAAACAACAACATAGCATTATTGCTTTTCAAATGACCAATTACATAAACATTTTAGATTTCAGAAATGTTTTAATGCAATTGTCAACATTCTATAAATGAATCAGCAGTTTATAGAAAATAAATGAATAAGTTTTGCATGGTTAAACCAAGGTTTTAACCAAATGTTTTTTTCTAGAAAAAAAACCCAACATGATTTTTTCAAATTTTTAATTATTTCAATTCTAAAACGATAATTTTTTTCATTATTTAAAAGGTTATGATGCAAACAACAAACTCATCTGATATTACTTTTGGTCTGATTCAGTTCAAGTTGAGGAATATATTGTTAGTTAAAAAAGCAAGCAAACTGACTTATTTTCAAATTTTGTAATCACAAAAAATGAATTGTTTGAAATTGCAAATGTAAAAACTATCTCAGGTTCTATAAAAGATTAATGTTTAAATTGTGTGCCATTTAAAGAGTTTTTTAAAAAAAATATTTTATATTTTTTTAGCCCAATCGTGGATAGTGTTTTTTTCCCAACTACTTTAGGTTCCCTCTGCACAAAAAACTTAATAAATATATTTTTATCTTCAACAAGTTTGTTTGATACTTGTCACAAGTTTTTTCCAATGGGCCCCTGAAGCTTTTCACTATGTGTAAATAAAGTATGTTGGTTAACAACAACCAAAATGTATACAAAATCGAAAAAAAAATTGGTTTAAACCAAAAAACTTTTTTTCTTTCTGAAAATAAGTTTTTTCCGAATCCTCAAGTTTTGTAATTTTCTATATATTTGGCAGATTTAGTTTTTATAAGTATAATGTGCATTCATTCAAATTAGGCGAAACCATAAAGAAAATGGATATGCAGTTAAAGTTAAAATATTTTTCTTTATATTTAAAGTATTTTTCTTCTTTCTAAATCTTCTTCAATGATGTTGAATTTCATAAACATATTAATTATGATTTGTAGGATTGTTGATAATATGCCAGTTACATGGTGTTATCTTGTGGAAGTAAATCAACAATTTTGCTCTACTGGTTTTCCAATGGGATGTTATGTCAACTCAGCTGGACAGCCAAAAGATTCTTGTGTGATGAATGCAAGTATTGTTTTTATTAATAAACTAGTATAGCAATTTTAAATATCAATACTTGTAATTACAGTTGAGAGAAGAGAAGTTGTACTACTAGAGGAACCATGCAAATTTTTGTTTCCGTTGGCACAATCTTTAGATGGGGAGAAATGGATGTAATAGAAATGCCCAGATTTTTTAAAGGAATATGTGGTAGTGGTTAAATCATTTTTGATTAAATGCTAATAATAAATATAAATTTTGAAATATGTAATTATATAATTCTCTTGTAAAAAAAGCATTTCTAAAGATGGTGATGGCTTAAATTGAAAACATTATCTTCAACACTGATCATGAGGTGATGCACATTTGCTTCACCTCATATGTAAATGTGTGTAGTTTTGTTTCTTTCAAACTATTATAGAAGATTTTTTAATTTATGACTTATGAAATTATGGTAGTGAGCTATCTATTGAACCTACCAAAAATTAGGTCAACATTTAAAATTTGAATGTACATTCTTCACCCCCATGACATAATGGGCAAAAACTTTTAGCTGAAAAATCAATTAAGTTTTTCAAAATAATTTAATCTAAGAATATTGCCTCCTGTGATGAACTGTGAAAATTAACCTAATTATTTATTTAAATAATTGCGATTTAACTAAAAAATAAATTTTTAAAGGATGAAAATACTATAGTTTTTATCGTACTGAGTTTTTTTATAATGGTATGCTATAATAGTTTTCAATGCATTGCAAATGATTCTATGTATTTTATATCTGTGCTTAAAATCGTTTTGCAACAAACTTACTCAAACAGTGCGCCATTGCAGCAACAAAAAAATAGTATTGAATAAAAAAAAGCCTGCTTCATATCCAATTTGAGTCGTGAACTATTTTTTTATAAAGAACACATACATTCCTGTCAAATTATGATAAATGAAGATATTCTTATCAAGTTAGGCTATTCGCTCATATTTAAAACGGTTCTTTCTGCGAGAAGGAATTTGAAGAAAGTAACATTTTCAATATTTCAAAACAGGGCTCGAAAAACCGCCCGTCCTCCTGTCATCGACGGTCGAAAATTCCCTGAGGACAACTAATTACTCGATCTCTATGTCCTCGTTTACAGCCATTTCCCTGTTAATGTTTTTTTCTTATTTGTGATACATTTTTTAATTTTTGTTATCTTACACGAGTCTAGATCTCACTTATAAAATGACCTTTTAATCTAGAAATCCTGTTGATTCAGACCAAATGCGCATGCTCACGTAATCGGTAAACAAAAAAAGTTGCTCAGTGCATGTGCTTTTGGATTTGTAACAACGGAGGAATTAACAAATACGTACAAAACACAATATGCACTGGTCTTAAACAAGTAGCATTAAACGCAATTATGAACATCTACCTAACTGGTAAACCCATTTCACATTTCTGTGCAGAAACCTCTTATAAATCATTGCCTTGATTGTGGAACTGACAAACGCCATATTTGATTCATTAAAAAACGTATTAACCTAGGATAAATTTTTTTTATTAATGTAATCCTAGTAACTACTAATACATTGTGCATTTTATACAAATGTTTATAATAAATAAGACAAAATTATATTTTTATTTATTTGGAAGCTATTTATATGTAATTCAAGTTTGACGGGTTAGTTTCAAAGGTGGACGGGTACATTGGTGGACAAGCCGTCCTTGGGGACGGGTAATATTTTTGAGATTTTTCGAGCCCTGTTTCAAAACGTTAATATTTATTCAATAAAATTGTAATTGATGAAAAATATTCCTTTACAAATTTACACATTTCTATTGTACCTATTTCTCCATTGGATCCAATTTTATTTATGGATTACCTCTGAAAAATAATTTCAGTATAAGAAGCTTTGGGACAACTTTGCACTAATTCCAAACTGTAACCACTATTAGTAGAATTCCATTAAAAAAAATTGGTTGTTTTGAGCTAGCACTTTTAGTTATAAACATGGTACAACACTATTTTCCCATAGTTGCAATGCTAAATAAGAATCAGTTAGGCTTAACTTTTCATTTTCAAAAGAATTATTAATTTCTTAATTCTTATAAATTTGAACAAATAAAAAAAATGAGCCTAACATTGGTCTTTAGTACTTGGTAAAAGTAATCAAATTCTGTGAGAAGATTTTGAACTGAGCGATTCGACATGGGAATGGGCACTCAAGGGCTAACAATCCTACGTTCTAACTCATTATACAACCTAAAATTTGTTTATTAATACAGTGGAGTCCCGGTTATCCGAAATTCGGCTTAACCGAAAGGCTTCAGAATTTTATTTTGCTAAAATATTAAATGTATGCATAAACGCATAATTAAAGAAATATACAAAAAATAAATACCTTCTTACAAAGTTGAATTTATTTTTCAAAATATGCAGTACTTTTTTTTACTGGTCAATTTTGGTTCTTTATAAAGCAGCTCTGTCCCGCCATCTTTTAAACAAGAGAACGCCTGAAGTAGTGATTTCATCTTGTGCTTCCATGTATCAAAGGGCCTGATCTAAGATTTTTGTAGCTTCTGTATCAGAAATATACTGCACTTGCTAGACTCGGGCTCATCTTCATTATCGGGTTCGTTTTCGTCGCTGTTTACCGCCGCGACTATCTCTTGATCAGTTCAGCCTTTTTCCAGGCGTGAAATGAATGATTCCCGATTATCCAAAAATTCCTATGCAATCTCGATTAACCGAAAGTGCTCCGGTCCTGTACCTTTCGGATAAGCAGGACTCTACTGTAGTACTTATTCTTCGTGTTAGTAAGGAGAATCAAATGTTTGTATATGACAAATTTTACAATATTTATAAATATTTTATAAAATATTTATTTTAGACATTGTTCAACAAACCAGACACATTTTATATATTCAACCACGTAGATATAACAATTACATATCACAGTGGTGAAGATGAATCCTGGGGTGGCGGATTCAAAGACAAAGGAGGTCGAATAGTACGCGTAAAGGTGAAGCCAAGGAGGTAATTTTTGTTATTTTTTTCTTGAAATTAATGTTCACTTAGAACTGCCATAACATGTTAAGGGAATTAAAGTATTTAGGTTTCTAATGCCGCTTTGGAGCATATTGCATACAATAATTTGTATACCTGTGTACCTTTATTTTGTGTGCTTTTGCTTTTTGAGGGAGTAACCTCTTTTTGTAGAAATAAAACTTAATTAAACTTACCACTTTTAGTATATACATTAGACACCCTCTTAACTAGCTTAAAATGTTACCTAGGTCTAGTCGGTTAAGTGGAAACCTAGTTCCAACCAGAGAAGTGAAATTAGGGTTTATATGAACATTTGATTGCTTATTTGTGCATTGATAATGGCCATATAAATATAAAATTGAAATAATGTGTAATTTTATACAATGTAAAGCATTACAAGCTTAGATCTGATGGGAGGTTAATTGAAAACAAACCGAAGCATTACAAGCAGCATACTGTAAGGGTAACTTAGGCCCAAAATCCTAGTTTTTTTTACAAGAACAGAAAGAAGTCAGACACAAAAACTATTTAAACACTTTGACATCACCATGCATTTTAAGTATTGAACTTTTAGAAATAATTTGTAAGCATTTTTGTTCAGTTTTATAATTTAAAAAAAATGGTGTTAGTTTAACAAATTAGGACACGTTTAAAATCTGGTGGGGTAACTTTGGTCCAACCATGAAATACATAAGAAACATACATTTTATTATCTTTTAAGGGCTGTGTTACACAACTAAATAGTAATATTAAAGTGTCTAAACATAAAAAAAGTCATAAGTAACAAACTTATTGAAAATGGTGTATAACTTAATCGTTACATAACACTACCTAGTAAAATGACATTACACTATTAATAACTCGATTGATCGCAATTAAAATGAATTAATCTTCAATTTTAATAAGGGAAAGTTAATTTTTTAGAAGCATTTACCAACAAATATTATGATAAAAAAGCAAACGATTTTATTATAAATTAAATCAATAATATATTCGTAATTAGGAATTTGAAAATGCTTGCATTTCAGCATAAGCTATTTTGAATGTTGTACTTTTCTTTGTTTTATCTTTATCTTATTTGTATTTTTTAAGTATCATATCAACTATGGAAAATCATACAAGTACAACTTCTTCAAAAAAAGTAAAGCAAAATACTCTTTCATATATTTTTGAAAGTGTAAAGTGCCATAAACATATCTTTACTTAAGCGAAAGTTACCCTGATTCATAGTCAAGAGTTTCCCGATGAAATACAGCTTAAAAAATTTTCAAATTAGACCATAACAAATGGTGTACTATTCCTCTTGATGGATAAAATAATAATATAGAGTGTTTTCTTAAGCTATTTTCAAAATTTTTTAGGCATTCCAGACTAAAGTGCGAAGAAATAGATTTTTGTCAGTAAATGCTTGTATGAATACAAATGTTGTTGTGTTGTCAAAATTATAACGAGAAACTTTTTTACTTTAAATCAAAGCTAATGTTTATTAAGTACTGGTAAGAGTGCATAAAAAAGGTATAATATAAAAATTTCACACCAAAATTTATTTGAAAAAGTTTCTCTTCGTAATTAACTTTTAAATATTTTTTTTAGCCTCAAGAATAGAAATGAAAACAGCTGTTTGACAGAATTTACACCAATGGATATTCCCAATAAGATTGGGGCCAATGATGCCATTACTATTAAATACACTTATTCTGTTAATTTCACAGTAAGTATGTATAAGGCTATTTTGCCCTGAACCGCAACATCTACAAAAATAAATTGGACCAATTTGCTTTTAAAGAACTCAATAATTACTATTTACATCTTTGTAGATACTGCCTTTAACCTTTTCAGGGCAAGTTTCTGTATCCTATTTGAAACAATTAAAATTAGAGATTAGCTATTTCTTCCAATAAAAATAATTCTTTAATGTTGTAGAAAGAAAATAGTGTTAAGTGGTCATCTCGTTGGGATTACATTTTGGAATCAATGCCGCACACCAATATTCAATGGTTTAGGTAATTTAATGTATTTCTTTTGGTTTATTATAATTTATTTAGATATTCCTTTTATTTATAAGAGATATTTTTTTTTCACAGTATACTAAATTCACTTGTGATTGTTCTGTTTTTGACTGGAATGGTTGCTATGATATTGTTACGAACTCTGCACAAAGATATTGCGCGATATAATCAAATTGAAAGTGTGGTAAGTTAAGCAGGAGTTCTTTCTACTTTAGTTTTTTATGTCTTTGAATCATGTTTTAATTTGTATTAACCCCTAATTGAATTAAAAATAAGTTTTATAAACTAATTAGAATAATTTTAGTCTGCTCTATTTTCTTTATAATTGCTGCATGGAATATTTAATGCTCTAATTTAGATACTGATCGTTTATATTTAAATCGTTTTATATATTTATTTTTTATATGAAGGATGATGCCCAGGAAGAATTTGGATGGAAATTAGTGCATGGGGATGTTTTTCGTCCTCCCCGAAAAGGAATGCTGCTTGCTGTTTTACTTGGAAGTGGTGTTCAAGTGTTTTTCATGGCTTTGATAACATTATGTAAGCTTTTAACAATTTACAAATAAGTTGATATGTTGTGACCGCTGTGCTATTTAATTGGTTTATATTGTTTTGCAATACCAAATGAGTAACAATTGAATAAGAATTTTTTTGAAGAATTATAGATTAAAGGTTCTCTGCATAGCATAAGGTTCTCTGCATGAACTCTGTATAAATCTATTAAGATAACATTTAATTTGTTTTAAAAACAGTATTCTATTTTTCTAAAACAGTATTTTCTATTTAATCATTACTCTGCCTTTATTTTTTCTTTAATATCAGAATTTTTTTGACTTATTTAATAAATACTTGAAAATTCTCTTTTGTCAACAGTTTTTGCATGTCTTGGTTTCCTATCACCTGCTAATCGAGGAGCTTTGATGACCTGTGCTATGGTACGTTATTTATGGCTTCTTGTAGTTAATTCATATTGGTATTTTCTTTAACCTTTTAGTGTGATGTGTTGCTGGTAATTCAGAATGATGATACCTGATAGGCTTTTATACGATTAACATGGCTAAAAATCTTTGTGTCATTTAGTTGAGATGTGAAATCAGCTAAACACAGGATAGGGTGTTTGTCTTTAACAGTTTGATCATTAAAGCACGAAAGCCTTCCACCCGTCTTCATACCAGGGTGTCTAGCACCATGTGGAGTGGAGACGCAGAGTTGCTGCTATGCTCTAGTTCTATGTGTCTTTAGATTTAAATTCTGCAAATTTTAAACAATCAGGGTCCAAAAGCCTTAGTTCAGTGACTACAGGTTGCCCTTTTGTTGTACTGAAATGTATTCTTTGGCAGGTTGCTTAAGATTTTCAATTTTGTAATTGAAGGAAACCCCTTTAAAAAGATGTCATAAATACTATCACCAAGAACAGTTTTAACGGAATGAAAATTATCAGGTTTTACTCAGTCTAGGATGGACACCTTTGTTCTTATGTCCCTCAAACATTTGTGATGTAAATCGGGCACCAGTTGGAAATATTTGATAATCAAATAGCCTATTTGTGGGGGCTATTTTTCAGATTTGAGGAGATTTATTTTCTTATTTGAGGAGACTATTGCTACTATTTCTTGAGGTGTGACTTAATGGTAGCCGTGCTAATGCTAAATTCAGTAATAATGTGGTTCTAAATTACAACTCCTGTCGCCAATAGCCCTCGTGTAGCTCTAGTGCAACGATAATTCAAACTAATTTGCCTAAATTCAATAGCATGACAGCCCATACTAGGTCATGACTTGCTGTGCCTTTTTCACCTGTTAACCATTGGCTCTGGGATGCAAATCATCTGTTCCACTCATTTGGTCAATCTTGTGCAGGAACCCCCATTGTTTAGTTCCCTAGCATGCTTGGTCCTCATTTGACCAGCCCACTTAAAAAATGAAAGGCTAAGTAAACCTTGCCAATCCGGTATTTGCACTCCGAATTTCTGCCATTTACAGTACGGCTACTATTATTCGCAAAGTTTGATTATTATTACTAATATAGTAAAATTATAATTTTTAAACCTCTTTGGACTTTTTTTTTTACAATTATAATTAACCTATTTTTGCTGATTAAATAGATTTTATTTCACTAATATTATAAATTTTGTTCATTTGTTGCTTTTAAATTCTAGGTTTTGTATGTATGCCTAGGAACTCCTGCTGGATATGTGTCTGCACGAATGTATAAAGGTATTATTTATTTGCTTTATTAGTATATGTTGGTTCTAATATACTGTATCACCTTTTTCTTTGAGAGATACACAGCAAATAAATCATGCATATTCTAAAAATTGGCTTATCTGAAGACTTTTTTTTCCATGATGCTAATTGCATTGCAATGGTTGTACCAGTTGCTTAAAAAATGTTTATTGAGATATCTCTAAATTTAGAATATTTTAGCAATGTTAACTCAAAGAGTAAAATATTTTAGTCAGTTTTGTCACTTTTGTAGTACACAATAGGATCTGACAATGAATGCATTTGTGGAAATTTGTTAAATTATAATATACAACTAGATTTATTTGGTACACTTTTACTATTTTTTAAAGTACTTTTCCTTATTTTCTATTAAATTGATAAAAATTAATTTTAGCTTTTGGAGGCATTAAGTGGAAATCTAATGTGCTACTTACATCTACTCTTTGTCCTGGGTAATATTTTCTGAATATATTTTTAATAATTGATTTGCTTTGGATTACATTGATAAATATTTAACTTGAATTTTGCTTGTTTTAGGTCTGTTTTTGTTCTGTTTTTTGTTTTGAATTTATTGCTTTGGGCTAAAGGAAGCAGTGCGGCCATACCCTTTACAACTCTTCTTGCTCTCTTGTCTCTATGGTTTGGAATATCCTTGCCTCTTACTTTTGTTGGTGCTTATTTTGGTTTTAAGAAACGAGTGAGTATAAATGTGTTTTCAAAATACTAATAAAATTTATTTGAAAACTTTTTATTTCCTTCAAATTTTATTTTAACATTTCTTTGGATGCACAGTATAAAAGATTTATGTGTTTCTATATATATATAATTTGTGAATGATTTGAATTTAAATTTAAGTATTTACATCTTGCATATTTTGTTCTGTTTACAATTGTTCTGTACTAATTGTTTAAGCTATTTTTATATTATTAATGAAGTTATTTAAAGTTAAAAGTGTATATACATAATACTTACAAAAACATATTTATTTTGACAAAATATATTTGTGTAATATGAAAACCTTGGCAGTAAGGCACTTTTAAGCAAGCATATCTTACAATTTAAGGTTTACCTTTCAAAACCTACTTTTATTTCTTCATATTTGATCTTTTTTTTCAGACTATTGAACACCCAGTGCGTACAAATCAGATTCCACGCCAAATTCCTGATCAGTCAATTTACACTCAACCCGTTCCTGGAATCATTATGGGTGGAATTCTTCCATTTGGCTGCATTTTTATCCAATTATTCTTTATTTTGAACAGTATTTGGTAAGTATTAATCTTTATTTTGATTTATTTATAATTCTGTGACTCGCATCTTAATGACTTGTATTGCTATTGTATTTCAGGTCAAGCCAAGTATATTACATGTTTGGGTTTTTGTTTCTGGTGTTCATCATTCTTATTATTACATGTTCTGAAACTACTATTCTTCTCTGCTATTTTCATCTTTGTGCTGAAGTGAGTAACAAACCATATTTTATTGAACTTAGCAATGTAGTTATTTCATCAATTTTATTTAGGGATTTTTTTATCAATTTTTTTATTGTGGTAAACCACATTACGGTAAGATATATTTCCTTCTATATTCAACAAATCACATTTTCCTTGTTAAGTTAGACATACAATGGTAACGTTTTGAAAAGATCAATCGTTTCTAAAGGATTCATTTATGCCTTATTGGTGTCATTCAAATTTTTGGCAAATAAAATTGCTTCTCCCTGAAAATAGATGTAAAAAAATTATTCTGCAACATTTTGAAAAATGAAACTTTTTCAATATTTCAAATTCTAATGCCCTATTACAATCAGGATTTTTTTTATGGTGGCACAATTTTACTTATTGTAATTTTGTTTTAAAATTCCGTAGTTTAAATGTCATTGCAATGTTCAAATACATTATTATTTTAATACCCTCTATTAATGTTTTGATGTTTTAGGACTATCATTGGTGGTGGCGTGCATTCCTAACTAGTGGCTTTACCGGTTTCTATTTGTTTATTTACTGCATTCATTTTTTCATCACAAAACTAAATATTTCTGGAACCACATCAACTATTCTGTATTTTGGCTATACTTTGATTATGGTTGTCTTGTTTTTCCTCTTGACCGGTAAGTGTTCATATATACATATATATTTGAAATTATACCTTTTTATTTCCTGAATTTTTATGGAAATCTGAAATTTGGATTTAAAAAAAATATTAAGTTAATTATAAAGAAATAAGATTGTTGGCATCATCTTTTAAAACATAAAATTGCTAAAATATAATTGAAAAATACAAAACTAATGTAAATACATGTTCATGGTTTAAAAAAAAAATTCAAGTCCCTCAATGAAATTATATTTTCCCATATGTGTTAATTTATTGAACAATTTCATTTATTTAAACACATTAAAATAATTTATTTTATAATTATATCAATAATATTTATTGCATACTTTGGTATAGTTTATTAGTTTTTGATTTACAATGATTATTTCATCTATATAATGGTTGCCAACAACTGTTCTTACTTCTCAAACCTGAGTTTCCCAGATTTTTCAAAAGAATCTGTATTGCAATTTCCATAAAGCTTTTATACAGCAATTTAAATTTTGCTCAGATGTTTGCTCAAACTGATAATCCGAATTGAGATAGTTGCTTACCCTGTAATATGCTAAAGTTCATTTCTTTTTTTAAATAAATATGTTGTGCTGTTTTTAATGTAATCATAACGCAATCAATATGTTTCAAAATCATTTCAGGTACTGTTGGGTTTTTTGCTTGTTTCTGGTTTGTACGCAAGATCTATGGAGTAGTCAAAGTAGATTAATTTCTTTATTTTTTGCCGAATCATTTATGATAAGATAAGGGAAGCATTTCTTCCTTATTTAAAAAGCTTTGTATTGGCAGAGCTGGTGTGATATTTATGTTTTGTTTAAGATTCACTCAAACTTTAATTGTAGTTAATGAAATTAAGTTTAATCTTTCTATTTTTAGTGATTATTGTAGCTTTTTTTCAATACTCGATGAATTTTTTATATTTCCTAAATATGAGTTTATCTTACTCTCTGTCATTCGACAAGTAGTATATATATTTCTTGAATAACGTTCTGGTTAAATATTTTTTATTTATTTACTGAGCAAAACATAAATAACTGGCAGATTCGTGCATTGTGTGCTTGTTGTAGTTTCATTTATTTTTTTATTTAAAATAATTTAAACCATGTTCAAATATAAATAATTGCATTTGTGTTCACTTGGGTATTTTTTGTGTTGGGTAAATGAAAAAAATGTCTTGCCAAATTATAACATGATTAAGGTCTTGTTTTTGTGCACAATCTGGTGAATGCTTAATAGAATTGTAGCACTGTTTAGTTCATTTAAAGAAGTAGAATTTTTTTTACTGGGTGAATGTTTATTATTTTCTTTAATGCTACTTTTTCACTTTAGCTTTTTTTTATGCTTACTAAAAGTTTTTTTAAAAATTGTTTTACATCTAGAAGTTGTTGCAAGTAAAGACTTGTTGTACCTGTTTTTATAACTTATTGAAATCTATTTAATTTTAACAGTACTCATCAGTAATATTCCACATTTTCAAAAATATATGAATTTACTGTTATATTTTAAATACTCTTTTGTCTTAGTTACTTTTAATTTTATGAAATGGTTTTGTGTGTTTTGGCCAGTTGCGAATCATACATTTATATAAATTGTCACTATGGCCATCTAATTATTCTGTATTCTTACCTTATTACCAGCTTGTGCAGTCTTTAATTACTCATAAAAAAATACTCAAGAAATCATGTATAGTATTTATGAATTTTTTGTATAGTAAAAGTATGAATTGCGTGCTCATTGTATTAAAAATATGCGATTATGGTTAATCATGAACTAATTTATGTATAATAAATAAATGTGTAACAATTTGTAAGTATTCATATTTAAGTTTTTCCTGAAATTTCTAAACAATATTCAAGTTCTTTAGCTTTATTTTTTAATATATGTGTATTGTACTTTAACTTTATCTTTATAAAGCTACCCTTGTGTAAAAATATTAATTTCCTAGCATTGCTTTTTTGGGATAACCACTGCAAAGAAACATTGTGTTTTAGTATAGTTAAAAAATTAGTTTTTTTAATTAAAATAAAATATACATAGTCACAGACATTAATACCTTTATTTAATATCTATTTTTGTTACAACATGCTTGAACTGAAAATAAATAGTAGCACATTGTTTATTGTGTATAAAGCTCATTTTGAATAAGCATAAGTAAGTACAAATGACAGTCAATCTCAATGAGGAAAAAATACTTAATATGCACAATTTATTGATTTGTGCAAAATAGTTATTTTCACATAGTTCTTTCAACATCAAACAAATTAATATTAACAAGTACATTCTTATATGAGCAACATAAATGTGGTTTAAAGTTGCTAAACATGTCTTTGTAATGACTAGGATTTACAAGTAGTGTGTTCATTTAAATTTAAGTGTTTAACTACAGTTTGAAACATGTATTATCTTCATATTGACAATTTTAAATTTCTGTGCATTCAATAATAAAGATAATTTTTGTTTCATTGAAACGTTTTTGATTGTATAGTCACCTTTAAAAATAGAAATATCTAATATTTTATTTCTATATTGTAATTCTGATTAAAAAGCTAAATTTGTTAAAATTTATTCAAAAAATGAGTTGTCATAAATTTAATATTAAATATATTTTAATTAGCTCGCTTTTGATTAAGTATAAATCTAAAAAACTTATGTATATGGTGTTTAGAAAAATCTCTTAATTTGTTAAATTTAAAAATACTTTTTGTATATTCACAAATAACTTTTACTTCCTCTTAATATAAAATTTTTGGCGGGATAGAATTTATGTGATTTTATATTTCTTGATAACTTAAGTTTCCATTATTAAATTGAAAATGAGTTAAATAACTTTAAAATTTTTTAATAAAAAATATTATAAATAAGAATTATCGGCTATAAGTGATAAGAAATATATAGGGTAGCTGTTTAAAAAATTTATCTTAATTATAAATAGTTTAACATGGCATGTCATTATAAAAGTTTCTTCAAGTGTTAATTTAAAGTTAAATATAGCTTATTCAATATACTCATTAAAATATCTATTTTTTGTTTAGTGTTGGGTTTTATGCAAAATCGAGTAGATAGAATATTCTGGGTTATTTCTATTTTAAGTGGTTGGGAACCAGTTTGAAAAGTGTAAGATATTGAATATTCACATGTGCTTAAAATTACATTTACCAAAAACTGACAACTATTATGAAAAACGATTTGCTATGGTTAAGTTAAAAGTTCTATTCTAAGGTAAGAATAAATACTAATTTGTGATAATGCGCGCACATAATAGTAATTCCAAATTGGATTTCTTTGAAAAATATTTAGATTATGTAAAACAATTGTATTTGCAAAAATTATGCAACCAAATGAAACAGCCAATAAGTAAGCCATAGCAATTGATAAGAATTTCTTAAAACAAATTTAGACATCCAAACACTTCACATTGTTTCAAATACTCAGGCTGTTCTCTGTATTTGAAGGAAGAACTGTATAAAGGTTTATATGTAAAAGGAAGTATTGAACTTTTTTTCATCTTTACCAAAATCAAATTTCAAGTATTAAAATTTTAAATTAGATATGTATGGTGCTAAAGATATATTAAATTTAGAAGCATACATTACTTTCATGTATTTTTTTTAACCTTTGAAAATATTACAATTTCAATATAGGTTTGTTTCAAGATAAGAAACTACTTACACTATGTATTATACAACCATGTTAACATATTGGTTTGTAAAAATCCATGTCATGTTGTAATCTTAATTGTTTAGTTAACATTTATCAGATTAACACAATATCTGGTTTTGGTATACTGAAATTTCAATATTTATAAAATTTAAAATATTGTCAATTTACAAAGAAAAATATTGATGGCTGAAAAATGTCATAAATCTATGGATTCAGCTTGGTCAAGCTGTAAAAGTATTAATTCCCGCTCGAGTCTAAAAATGTGATGTCTTAAACGGTTAATCCGTTCTTGTGGTTCAGTTGAGTTGTTATTCAGATTTGATGTTTCCAAGCGAAATAATTCTTGTCTTAAATGGTTGATTCTTTCTTCAACTGGTGGCTCAATCAAATGATGACTTTCGCTTGATGATGGCAAGGCTGTGACATTTCCATTGAAGTAGTTCAAATCTTGTGAATTTGCTAGGCTATCATTGTAAATGCAACCTTCATTCATGTCTTTAAATTCATAGCAGTTAGATGCTTGATGATATCTGTTGCCTTCATTTCTTAAAGATTTACCTTTAACCTTTTTCGAGCAAGTTTTGCGTACTGCCATATTTCTATTTGTTTTTGCACGTGCTCCTCCCATGGGCTTACTTTCTACAACAATTTCACTTTCCTTGATAATCCTAGCCGATTTTTCCCTGTTTTGGGATTTTTTGTTCGATGACGGCATATTGTTACGATCGGTTTCGGAGTTCTGTGTTATAGTATCTAAGGGTAGCTTGTTAACTAAATTTTGACTTTCATTACCTTTTGGATTGCTCAATGAAGTGTTATCATGAATGTCTTTTAAGATAAGAAATTCTTTGGGACTTTCATCAGTGTCCGTTGACAAGTCGCTGATATTAGGGCCACAAATGCTACTGCTACTTCCTGATATGTAGTTTTTATTAATCGGTATTTTCTCAAGTTTTGAACTATCGGAAGTAGTCAAAGTACGTTCCTCATAATATTTCGGATGACTATGAACTTCATCTCTGCAGCAGCTGTGGGGGTTTGACAGCAAATCTAGAGATTCATTTGTATTTTCATCTTCATAAGAAATATAGTTAGATGATGGAGTTTCTTCTGACGACTTTAATGCATTGCTGTTACCGTTAATAGACGATGACCAGAAATCCTCCAAAGGTGTTGAAAATGATGTACTTTCATGTAGTGGAGCCGTTTCCCAATTACTAGTTCCACTTGTTGTGGTTTTAGAAAAATCGGATTGACTACCATTTTGTAAATGCACTTGATTTAAGGATCTTCCAGGCAGTAAAGGTGTTGTATTCCTTGGAATATAAATTCCTGGATATAATCTCGGATCAGAATGCATTTGCTTTTTCAATTTTGATAATGGATGACATTGTAGAGTTGGATACTTATCGTTGTTAATGCATGCATGTGATGGAATTTTTAACTTATTTAGAGCTCTGTCTGATAAAAACATTCTAACTTGTTTAGAAGGTATAAGCGGCGTCTCTTCGCGATTATCCATTGCTATAAAGCTTGATCTGAGTGGAGAACAAGCGTTGTCTTCTAATTGTCTTGCATCGAAATGGACCTAGAATAAAGCAAGAGTAAGCGTTCTGAATATGTAATATCTAAAAATGATACATATCTTTATATTTTTCCTGAGCACGTTATTAATAAATAAGTTTTATAATATTTATAGGAAAATTCAGATGAATACCAATTGAGCTATTTACAGCAGAGTAGCTAGTTGATTTATTTTATTTTTCTAAAAATATTTTTATATATTTCGATGTCTAAGGAATAAGTTAATACAAACAAACTCCAATTGCTCTTTTAAACTTTAGTGGTTGCAGGAATACAGGAAGCTAAAAGATCGATGTGTAAATAAAATTAATGACCCATTTCTACTTATTTCTAAGTATAAGTAAGAACAGTTTAAACTTTACTTTGGCTAAAGTTTCCACTCGACATCCTCGTGAAGTGGAAGGTATTTGTAGGGCTACATGATGGATAGCACTAAAAGCAGACGCTATGGTAGGACGTCCTGTGCACCAAACTTTATCCCTTTCCTCAGAATCATATTCTCTATATTCCTCGACCCAAGGAGGCAGGCTTTCGGTGCTACCACCGGTCTGAAAAACAAAATTTGAGCATCGATTTATATAAAAAAAATATATAGATTTCTTTGTGTGTGCTCATTGCAAAAGATTTTACAGAGACTCAATATGTTTTAGCAGCACGCATATTTATAAGTTTATAATTTTTTGAAAGTAGAAGTATTATTAGGAATATTCAAAATCATTAACTACAGATATATAATTAAAAAAAATTTTTAACCCATTAATGCCTGACATTTTTGTTTTGCCAATAAATTTGTATAATGATTGCAAATAGCATTCATTTTACATAACATTTAATTTTGTAAGTATTTTTTATTTTTTTCATTTTATTTTAAAAATTGAAACGTCCCTAAAAAGGGACGCCAGGCACGAAAGGGCACGTGTTTTTTCCTTTAGGCTCTTGCTCACTTTGTTTGAATATTTTGATTGAGAATTCAGTTATTTTATAAAAGTTGATAATTTAACAAAGAAAAACAATATATTATTAAAATACAAGTTTATTAAAAGAATTATTTAATTTATTTTAAAAATAAAGTTTAAATATTCAAATTAAAAACAAGTTATTTTTAAAAATTGCATGTTTATTTTCTCTAACTAAATGATTGTAGGTAGTTTCACATATATCTATGCGCATGTGATTTACAAATTATTTTTTAAAAAAGTTTAAATGATCGCTTGGCTACAAACACACATTACATGAACAAAATTTAGCGTTTTTTTGTATGGAAATCCATAAAACATTTATCATGCAATCCAACCATGCATTTGCTGCAGTTTCGATAGACCTTTTTCCCACATTGGGCACAGCGAACCTGTGTTTTGTTTACAACTACATAATGGTTTTGACCATCATATTTAATTTCTTCAGGGACTTTAGATTTTTTTAAGTATGGGCTAATGTTTGACAAAGGTCTTTCTGGTTTAAGCGCGTTTTTATTCGAGTACTTTTGAAAATAGGCCAAACAAATTTCTCTTCGAAAATCCAGCAAATGCAATGGGTTGGTTGCATTTGACGGGCAAAGACGGTATAATAACCATGCATTTTGCATAGCCGCCTCTAGTCCAAATATAAAAAGAGGCCACCACCACTTCTTGGAACGGATGGAACATCGATAGCTCGAAATGTTTTGGTCCATCCTGTCAGTTCCTCCCATACATTGATTGTATTGAGCAATCATGTTCGGTTGATCAATTTCGACAATTTTTTTTCGCTGTTTGACCAGCGCTTGGCTTTGACTAAGGGGAAAACTCCATAAACATTTGAAGCTAGAGTCACAACACTATTATCATTCCACCTAACTAATAAAACATTATTTTTCTCTTTATCAAACTTGTACTCAAAAGTACCCCGTGTTGTTTTCTTAAAAGACTCGGGTCTTTGAAGCGGACATTTTTCAACCCGATTGGCGCGAACAGTTCCGGTGATATTAAATCCTATTTTTGAAAGGTAATCAACCAGTACAGGAGACATAAACAAATTATCGCAAAATATATTAATGTTAGAATGTTGCGGAAGTTCAGAAATCAGATCCACAACTACCGAGCCTCCCATGCCAAGATTTTCAATGATCTTTACTGTACCTGCGCCTTGATAAGGTTCAAATTGCACTAAATAACCAAGTGTGGTATTTAGACACCAAACTTTATATCCAAAACGAATAGGCTTACTTCGAATAAACTGCTTGAAGCTATGTCGTCCATAATAAGGTACCATGCTTTCATCAATTGAATAATTTTGTTCGCATGGTTGATAGAAAATAAACTTTTCATTCAGCATAGTGAAATATTGTCTCAATTTGGCATACTTGTCTTCTTTGTTCAGGCTGTCATTATCGGCCAAATGTAGGTATTGCAAGATTTGTTCAAATCTATTCCTGGTCATAGCAGAACTTATCGCAGAATTTTGAACATCAGCTGATGAAGACCAGTAAAGTCGTCGTTGAGGTAAAGATGCATAACCACTTGTTAATAGAATGCCCAGAAACAAGCGAAGCTCATCTCGGGAAATATTGAAAGTTGGAATTCCTTTTTGCTGGGCATACAAAATGCTCTGAGAGACAATGAAATCTAACAATTCATCCGACATAAATTCTTCGAAAAGTGACACTGGTGACCAGTTGACTTTTAGAAATCCTGGGTTTGGCACATTCCAGGATAAATTCTGACTCTTGTTAGTCGGAATATCTTCGCTGGTCCATTTTCTTTTAATTAATTGTTTCTTAGTTTTCTTTGTGCACTTGTTTGGAAGACGCTTTTTTTCAGTTAAGTTTTTCTTAGATTTTTTAATGCGCTTTTTTGGAGGAGGCTGTTCTGATTCACTTTCAGTTGATGACAATTCTATGTCACCAATATGCTGGATACCCCTTTTAATTCTTTTAATTTTAACAGTTGCCGGTGCAAGTAATTGTTGCCCTGATAATCTATCAACATCCACAGCATCGTCTGGTCCGCTATCTTCGTCTGTGACATCATTCTCTTGAGAAGGTGGACAAATGTAAATATCTGCCTCTTTGAATTCATCATCATCGGACAATTGCTCGAGAAGTGCCAAAGCTTGATCAACAGTCAGCCTTTAAAATTATTATAAGCAAGAGTGAATACATCAGATTATGTATTTAAGATTGTGTGGTCTCGATTGAAAGACTTATTCTTGGTACCACAATAAATAATAGCTCTGAACTATAAATTTTAAAAATACTAAGTATAACACAAAAAACATTAATATTAGTTATAACAAATATTACTGTATTATTTTATATTACTTTCTATATATTCAAAAAAATATTTATTTACAATACTAAAATATTTTTATATCTATGAAGGTTTGGCTATAATTTTTTTTAAAACTTACTTTTTGCAAATATCATATGACATTTACAATAATTTTCTGTCAAAATATAAAAAAAGTCAATTAAATTATTTAAAACATTAATTAAGGAAATAAAATTATATTTAAGGACTATAATTCTCCTTAAGAACTAATTTAATTGTGTTTTTTTAGGTACTAAAAAAAATCTTTGGTTAGTTAGAAAGTAACCAAATATCGTAGTCACTTCGGGGAAACTCTACGGGGCCATTCGTGCCTGGCGTCCCTTTTTAGGGACGCTAGCAAATTGACCGAAACTACTTCAAATTATTAAAATTAACAAAATTTAAAAAATACATGAACTAAAGAACACTTAAAGTCAGTACATTTATAGAATCCAGATCAATAAACAAATAAATAATAAGAAAACTTACCCTTTTTTGCGAGACATTTTCTATAACGTGTGTTTTTGCAATTCCAAACAAATAATGACTCAGCAAAATAACGGTAATAAAATATGTGTCGCCATCTATCGTAAGTCAGTTGAAACAAACACTATTCAATACATTGGAGCAATTTTTTAATTAAAAAGTTGATTAATTAAAAATTGCGAGCAATTTTTAAAAGTGTCCCTAAAAAGGGACGCTATTCATTAATGGGTTAAAGTATCGATGTTTTGAAGAGTTTAATTTTAAGACCAGTTGGCAGTGTAAGTAATTTTACACTTTTGTCCTTTGCTTACCCCTCAGAGGGTTAAAAGGAAAAATACATATTAAGTTCTTTGGTTTTTCCATAAGAATATATTGTGACAAATCCGAAAACGAATTCGAGCTATTTTGATTTAGTTTTGTAGTATTTGATACATAATATTATAATTTTAAAAAAAATTAATTTCAATACTAAAGTATTCTTTAGTAAAACCTACTAGTGTATGTCGTGGTACATGTATTGCTAAAAATGCATTTTAATCGCTTTTTAAAAGTGATTTTCTCTGGATGATAGTTTCAAAAATATCGCAACGCGTTGTGCATGCTTTTTATCTTTGAACAGTGCGGTATTCGTAAAAGTAGCACAAAGTATTCTGAAATATTTTTTTAATGAGGGCAAACTCTTTAACATTTAAAACGAACCAGAGGTTTTACTCTACTTTTCGAAACCTACAAGGATATTCTCCGTATATCGCAGTATACCTCTCAATACAGTGCTGTCTTTGAAGATAACATTTGTAATAAAATAACATTGCAATATCAGTAGGGTGACCCGGGGTAATTATTGGACAGGGCCCAACAACCATAAAGCATCAGAATTTATTGCGTCCAACAAACCACAATTTGTTAATTGCATATCCAGCAATGCTCTGATTAATTATTGGGATTAGATAAGTACTTTTTCTCAAAAAAAATATTAATAACCCAAAGCGCTTGAAAGAAATTGGTTTAAACTTTTGTTCAATCGATGCCAAATTGTGTATAATTTTGTTTTCTTTTACGTGTTCTTGAATTTTGTAATGCTCAGTCCTAGATATGTTTATGAAGGTGGTTTGTGCTGAAAAATACCATTGTAGGATGAATAGTAACATTATGACATGTATACTTAGTTACGGGGTAATTATTGGACAAAGCGGGGACATTTTTGGAAAGGCTATGGGGTAAGACTGACAGCAGCGCAATATGCTTAAATTTACTTGGTATAGTTTGTGTGAGTAAGAAACACCATCGACGCAATGTTTGAACTTGGAAACAGAAGAAATTTAAACGTTTGGTGTTTCTCTGTCATACATTTTTTTTCAGAAGCCACGTGGTGTTAATTATCATATACGCAGTATTATTGTACACGTTATATCATACAATTTACGTCTTGTAGCTAGTTTAAATACTGTGCAGAACAGATTGAAAACCACTGTCTAATAATTACCCCAATTGGCGGGGCAATTTTTGAAAATCTGTTTATTTTTTTCAACCTTTCTACAAAGGAAATAGTAAATTTCAACAATGGTACCCGACAGGTATATCTAATAGTCATTACAAAAAAAAAATACTGGTTAGAAAATTACATAAATGTGGGAGCTATGGTAAAAGTTTGATTTTTGTCCAATAATTACCCCGTGTCACTATATTAAATGAAAATTGTTTAGCAATTTAACGAAATTATTTACTGGGTTCGGTTCAGCGGCTTCAGCTCCTCGTACAATACAAGGTGGAATTCCTAATTTGTCAGCTACTTTATTATACTCTTCATCCAGCTAAGGGAAAAACAATACATGATTTATTTGAATTATATATTTATTTTATTTATTATTATTTTATTATTATTATAATTATTTATTTATTTTTGAATTGAGAAACACCTTTTAACGTTTAGAATTTTATTTTACTATTTTATTAAAAGCTTTCAAGAATTCGAAACTTATATAAAGTTATAATCTGATTTTATCAATACAGTTTATTGGTTAATTGGCAGAAAAATACTTTATTTAAAAAAAGTAATTCGCGATACCTCTTTCAGTTCTTTTTTCAACGCTCTATTTAATACTTCTGCCCGATAAGTCGATTCCCGTGACTCATCATTTATTGCGAAACGTCGAGTCTTGCACTCAACTTTGACACCCGGCGTTGCAACCACTCCTGCGTTCTCTGGGTTTAGATATATGGTGTGAATCTATAAGAAATATATCGATAAATCACTTTAAAACATTGGGACTATCATTTATTTTATATATTTCAAATATATTACGCATAGAGTAAAGTAATGCTATAAATAATATTTCTTTCATTTATCTTCCAAAGATTAAATTTTACTTGACCATTCAAAATTAGTCGTTTGACCAGCTAAAACTCGGTTGAGATTGCTCTTAATTCAAAACTAGAGTAATTTATCTAAGTTTCAATTCTTGAATTAAGTATGTTAATGTAGGTAAAATTATAACCTAATATTTATATACGCTGCTAATATATTTCTTATGTATCATTGAGTTTTAAATATTGTATAACGAATTGTTTAAATGTGCACTGTTCCTATTTCCAAGGTTAAACTTTTAATTTTTCTTTAATGGTGAATGAGGGAAGGATTGTTTATATGGCCTTCACAAACAATTGTGAAGGAAAAATTCGGAGTTATATTGCTAAAAATTAATTTCATGTAAAACAACAACGCATAACCACATAATTATATGCAACCCAAGCCTCTTCATTTACTTAAAACTTAGAACTCATCTCCATACTTTTTACTCAGAATTTTATTTGTCTTCCTAAATATAACAGTCAATGAATATAGAAGTTATACTCATTTACTTTACCCACTGTACATAGTGCAAACAGAAACCAATTAATATTGTTAAGATTACATTGTCATTAGTATTAATTCTTCACTGCAACGTATGTCATATGTGGCACATACCTATATTTAGACCTATTAAGGAATAAGTTTACTTTTCATGCAATATTTCGTACTAAATTTGTTACTTTCGTTCGAAATGTCATTCGGTGCTACAAGTAACGAATTGAAAATAATGGGCAATAGGCAAATTAACTTTTAACCTTTTTTTATTTGTTGATTGACTGGGTTTGTTAGTTCTTATTATAAGCCTATTTTACATGTATTGCGGGATTTTTGTTTGAAAAAAATGTTTAGTATGTTTGTGTAATCGCCTTAAACCAGTGTATCATTTTTTAAAAATTACTATATAATTTTTTCACGTTTTGGATAATTTTTCGTTCAATACTTTTCGGATAAATTAGCGATTTACGTGGCGAAGAATGAATGAAAATTTAAAAAAAAAAAATCCAAGAAATGTGGCCAACAGATGATATTAAATCCTAGATTCTATTATGCAAGAAAAAAATCGCGCAATGAAGGGTTAAATATGCTTACCTTTGGCACAAAGAGAATGCAAAGTGTTGTAGTTGTCGATATAAATATTAAAGTCGACACCAAAACCAGTGTTAAAGTGTATCGTTCTGCTGGAATGACATTAGCCAACGCCACGACTATAATGCTTGTCAGAACCACATTATAAACGCTCATGCCTATATATTGGGAGTCATTGAGCGCAGGAACTTTAACGTGTCTGGTTTCCCAGGCCATGTAGCAGCCGACAACTAATAAGAGACCTTTGTAAATATAAAGGCTACCCAACCATTTTGCCATGTGAACTGAACTGCAGTGCTCTCTTAAATTTAGGTACACCACGTTTCTTTCGTCTTTGTTGACCTAGTTGAAAGAAAAAATAACATTCTTTAGGTAAATTAATTTACTTTGAAATAGTTTTTAAAAATTTCATTGTGCTGTGAAATCCGCTTATTTAAACAAACCATTATATGAGTAATGTAATTGGGATTGTTTTTAAGTGAAAATTCTAATATTTGATTTCATTCTAATGTTTCGAATTCAAAGTTGTAATCTCTCTTTTTTTTTTAAATTCCACGAAGTAGTCACAATTACTCATAAGATTATTGAACACACACACACGTGTCCATGTCTGTCAGTTAGTCATTTACATACTACTATTAATCGTTTTAAAAGCTGTACTAAAAGTTATTAAAATAAACAGTGATGTAGAAAGATATACTGAAATGTATTATTTCTATTAAAAACAAAACATTTTCGATTAAAATGTACTGTTAATAATTTACCTGCATAGACAAATTGATGAGTTTTCTCTCCATGGGATCAATAACAACCCATAATATTATCAGAATGCAGTCGATAAGGAGAAGCACACTCACAAGTCCAAGTAACTGTTGGTCATGGAGAAGCTGAAACGAATAAAATAAAAAAAAAGTTAGTTCATCTTCCTACTGGGGAAAAAATCCACGAGGAACCAATCAGTAGACTCTTAGAAAGGATATAATATCGCGTTGTGCGTACGTGGAAAAATGTCAAGCATTGTCAAAAAGACGATATATTATTATAATCCGATTTTCATTTAGTTAAAGTTTAATAGTTGTTTCCCTTTTTGATTACAGCTATGATAGGGCCAGTCTTTTAATGGTGACAATTGGCGATTGTGGAAAAATTAACTTGTAGGCTTGCTATTTTCATAAAGTGCAATGTTTATTAGAATTGTGCAGTTTCCTGCCCACGGAAGTATATCATAGTTGTTCTTTTTTTTTTGTCTCGGTAGACTAAGCTTTTATTAAAGTTATCTATATTTTCGGACATGGTAGTGCCGCTATAGAAATTTAATTTAAATAAGCATGCAATATACGGGGGCAAAATAAGAAGTTTAGCAACTAGTTTAAAAGGATTTTAAAGGACCCTGTCAAGCGAATACTTTTTGGTGGTTTACCATAATATAAATGGTTAATTTAAAAATAAGCTGTTGCTGATTTTAAAGGGTGTATTTGTAAAAATGAAATTACAGATAGGGATGAAATTACAGATAAATTTACAAACATAAATATAATATTGGAATTATAATCACGATTTAAGTTTTAAAACTTGATATATTTATCTTGTATGAAATTGTAAGTAGATAAAATTACAATAATTTGAAAACTTATTAAACATAAAATACATGCAATGATACATGGTGCTTAACTGAAAATGGCGCTTAAAATATAAAATATGATTGCCTGATGAAAAACGGAGTTGGAGTAATTTTTAACTAAATACATTTTATGTTGTAAAAATTAATATTAAAACACAAAAACAATTACATATATCACTAAAGACACATGCGATAAACTGTATTTGTTATAACAGAAAATTATACACTTACTTTGCTTTTGACTATCCCAGTATTGGCTCTTATAAATATGTGATATACACGATAAGTCTTGATAAACATGCAACCAAAAGCAAGGGAAAAGCCTCCAGAAAGAAGAAAAGCCCTTGCCTTTTTAAAAAAGAAAAGTAGTTATATAAGTCTTAGGAAATAATGTTACTTAATAATAATAAAAAAAAATCTGAAAGTGTTCAACTTTTTGTGTGTTTTGTAATTTCAATTATTTTAGTTTGTATTATAAAGCAGATTTATGAATTATGATCGTGATGGTAAATATGTTATCCGTATAGTTAGTTGGCCGGGCAACTTGTCATTAAATGAAATTTCAGTCGTAGTTTATAAGTTTAGTATTAATCTTTTAAAAAAAAATAAAGTTCATAGTTCTGGCAATACTAGGTATGGCAAATGGAAAAAAATGGTTTATTTATTAGGAATTTAATAATAGATTTTTTTTAGGCTAATGTGGTTAAGTTAAGTATAGAATTTAAAAGAAAAATTCTGTTGATATAATCGATAATTTTGCCTAAGTATAAGGCATTTCAATTGTTCTAGTTAAAAATCATTGTATATTTTAGCTAACACTGTAGAATAGAAGAGGGAGATTATATATATTAAAATGATTTATTTACTAACACATTAAAGGGATAATCCATAAGTATTATTACAGAAACTTTTTTGATAATTTAAAAAAAAAATAGCTGCATTTTTACTGAAGATATTTCTTTAAGAATTGTATTTATTTAAATTTCGATCGACACACAAACAATATAGTTAAAATAAAGTCTGGTAGATGGCGTTGTATGCGTTTATTTGTTTCTGCAGTTGAGCTACCAGTTGCGCTAATTGAACGAAAAGTTTAAATGCAAACAAAACACATTGAAAACTAAACAAATATTTAAGAGTTTAAATTAATTTTTATAAAACCTTTTTTTTTGTAAAACAAACTTTTTTGTTCTTGTTTTAATTTGTTCACCCTGTATATGAGCAATCAAAAGTAATAAAAACATTAATTTGTTTCACTTCGACAGTTTAAGGTTTTTTGCGCTTTACCGCCTTATCCATGAAACAGATTGAATTTTCTTTTCATTTTACTGAACCCAGTGGCACTACAGTCCACAGAGGGCCAAGGCCTGCTGTTGCCATTTCAGCTTATGATCAGACAGTTTTCATTTAGTTAATTTTAAATTTCAAAGCAAGTGTCACTCATAGATGACGCTATAAATTTTAAATTAGTTTGTAGTTATAGGGATAAGAATACAATTTAATACTATATTAAAAAATTTAGCGACCTTTAAGAATGTAAAATTTAAATTTAACTGAAATAATAGACAATATTCAATCCCTATTGATTTCAGCTAATGTACCAAAAATAAAGCTACTGATTTCAAATTAATGTATGTTAATTTAACTTTTAAATAAAGTTATGAAGTTATATTAGTTATGAAAAATAAAAAATAATAACATTTATTTGAAAAATAGGAAAAACTTGAATAAAGAATAATTTTAATTATAGAATAGCACAACTACACGAAATAAATAAACGATTCTAAATTTTAATCCAATCAACAAATCTTAAAATTTTAAAGCAATTTCAGAAAAATTGAAAATTTGTACTTACTGAGCAGACAATACTAAAATGGTTATCACTAAGTAGAGTCCCGTGGTCCATTGCTAAGAGAATAACGGCAATGTAAACTAGTATGCATCCTACGATTACGAAGTTATTTAAGTTGGGACTGGATAACTTAATGAATCTGAAAACAAAAATATAATTGCTGGAATATTTGAGATATCTCAGTGCAGTTCATTTATACTTGACGCATTACATAATACGACGTTTATTAAATTAACGAGATTGCCGTTTTGGTGAACCGAACTTTAATAGTTTATCACTAACTAATAAATAGTTTTAGAACGTTTGACTGATATCTTCATTATGTATGAAAACAGTTTCAATCCAATTAAAAGTTATTAGAGTTTTATCAAATGCAGTAGAATTCCAACTATCCAAATCAATTGGGGATGGACACCATTAGGATAATTGGATTTTTCCGACAGTCAACAATGGAGCTGTAATTTGAGACGATGAGTCGTCATCCCAATAATTTTTAGGTAGCGGGAAGGACCAATAGCGCACGGATTTGGATAATTGGAGTTCGGATAATTGAAATTCTACTGTAGATAAAAATGTTAAAAAGCGAAATATAATAGATCAAAGTAACTGTTGTTATACTTAAAAGGGTTAATACGCAAGTATTTTGTTGTAATTTTATCTATTCTGCTTGAGCTGCGTACCTTTAAAATTATCTTTATATTAAAAAAACCCAAATACATATAAAGCTTTCAAATCTAAAATTTTTATGCGTGCCAACTTATATCATTAGCTGACTAATTAATGTTAAAATCACTAATTAAGTTTTCTTAAAAGGAAAGTGAGGAGAAAGGAGTGATTAAGAGGACTTTTTAATTGAACGAAATGCCTTTTTTTTACCTCAAGAAATTGCGATTCCACATTTTTTCATTTTTCAAAATTTGAATAATATTATATCAAAAATGCGCTTTTTAGAAGTAATCAGTAAATGTAGCTTCGAATGTCATTTTATTCAAAAATCTTAAAAACTGGTATAAAGTAAAAAAAAAAAAATTTTTTTGTGTTGAAGTGTGAAAACTAATCGATTAATTTCCTCAAGGCCTAAAAAGCATATAAAAAATCAGTTTTTTTCACGGTTACAGATATGGAATTAAATTAACTGCACATTTATGCATTTTGTACTGCTAAAAGAAAAGCTTAAAGTTTTATTAAAATATTAGAATTGTGTAAACAATAATTGATATCGTGTCTACAGTCTTAATGATTATTATATAGTTGGAAAATTGGATTCTTCTGGTACTCTGATAAATAATTTAAAGTGGATTTTTCGCTAATTTTTTCTATAAATATTAAAAAAAATATTTTAGAACAAGAAGATTCTCGCTAAAACATAGCATATTGTTGAAAGTAAGTAAAGTGTAATTTTATTACATAGGGGCCCGGAGGGCGGAGTGGTTTGGACCATTGCGCTAGCTGTCTGCGCGCTGTAACGAGTGCAGGTTCGATTCCCGCCTTCGCCCTAAGGTATATTCCTTTCTCTGTGACAGTAAAAAAATTCTTTCTGTGTCTGTCTTACTTGACGAAGGCTTCATAAGCAGGTCTCTGATCAAGCACACAAGCCGGAATATATATGTACCTACCCCCCCCCCCCTATATTACATAACATGATTGAGCCCCCCCCCCCCAAATCATTCAAATTAGTGATTAAAAATGACAGTTTTAGTTTCCTTTAAACTTAAAAAAAAATTATGGAAAATGTTTGAGTCTGAATTGTTTTCAAATACAATGTCTATAATAGTATGATGAACAAATTTGGGAATGATTGTTTTTGTATAATTACTTCAAAATCTATGTAATGAATACTCCTTTATTTTTTATCCAATTATGATAATGATAAAGTGATTTATGAACAATTTTTCTGAAAAGTTTTATTGATTTCTTTACAACTACTTTACGAAGAAAATATACGGAGGAATAATCATGAGACAATCTTTTTTATACCTATAAAATGCTAATAATTTTTTAGATTTTTAAATTTGTTTAGTAATTTTAATATAAGTGTTGATTTATTTTGGGGATTCAAATTTATCACGATAATTCAGAAATATAATCTTTTAACCGAAACATTTCGAAATTGCTTAAGCACATTCGAGAGAAATATTTCACGAAACTTGTTTGCATACTAAAAGCTAGAAATATTACGTTAAACTTTAACAAAGCATGGTCGAGGCGCCGTTTAATCGATATTGCCATTCTCCTGGGATTTATAGATACATGTTTATTTTAAAATCGATTTCAATGTTGTACCTTACGAGGAAAAGTGACGCATCTAACATTGAATTATCATAGTGGATATGTTATTTTTCCGCAATACGAAATACCCTATCATTTCAGTATAGATATGGAATCGCTGCTTTGGGGAACTCTTTGGTAAAATTTGAAATCTGTTAAATTTTAATATAGATTGCGGTATACAGATACATTGTAAAAATATTGTGTTTCACGTTAAATGGAGTAACGTTAAACTAAATTTATGGACTAACGTTTCCCAAATATAAAGTTTACTCCTATTTTGCAGTCTAAGGTTTCTCCATAAATTTAGTGTGATTATACTCCATAAAGCTGGAGTAATGTCACACCAAATTTTTATAGTACAAATATGTTTAACTCTTGACATACAAGAATAATTAAGGGAGAAAATACACAATTTGATCAACTATTTTTGTTTAGGTTGAGTTGGCACTAGAATGTGTCCTATACTCTTTAAAATATACTAACAAACTTCAATAAAGTAATAATTATTCATAAATTCTACTTAAATATTGTTCTTGCTGTATTTGTACATGTATTGTAAAACTTAAGTGGAACGTTACTTTGTAAAACCGGTGGCAGCATGTGCTGCAAGTGTTTACTGTTTACGGAGTAACGTTTCTCCAAATATTTTTATCACAAAGAAAAACTTAGAATAAATATATTTTAAATCATTATAGTTAGTGAGTTAACATTTCTGAACCCACAAGTGCTCAGTTCTAATGTTTTCTGTTTCATACAAAAAAAAACAATTGTAGGTTACTATTTCCATGAAAATAGTTTCTACCAGTTTTATGGAGTAAAGTTACACAAAACTTTACTCCATAAAAAGTACTCCAGTTTCCAAGTGAAGGGTTTCCAGTCCAAAAGTACTCCATAAAAGTTTACTCCAGTAAAAGTACACCAAAGTTGTACAGTGTGGGTAATTTTTTCTTCTTTAGTGCCATACTTTATGACTTTCGTTTTTTGTTAAACTTACATTTTAATAAATTTAGGTATGTCAGATAATTTCGGTCCATGTCGTATTATGACGCTGAGTATATTAAATAGAAATGGAAAGTATAAAAAAATAAAATGGAAAGTATATTATAATTTCTACAGATTAATCAATAGGAATCTTTAATTTGAAATACTTAACAATATTTTAAGGCCAAGACAATAAATTGTCCTTACACATTAACGGTTTATCATGTGAGGAAAATGCGATACAAATCTGTCATTGAAATTTTTTTCAACACCCATTGCAATAAATCTTTTTTATACCCAATTACGTGCTTCAATTAAAAATATAAAATAGCTCTTAGATTTTTTAAAGCTATGACAAAGCTATTTTATCAAAAATAAAACTGCCCATAAAACTTTAGAAAATTTTTAATAATTTTTTTAACAAGGGATAAATATATGGTTCTTGAATAATGCGGAGAAATAATATTAAGTGAGGGGATAGATAATGTTTTTTCTTATATAGCTTAACTGCAGAGCTTCGATGCCGAATAACACTTCGATAGAAGCTGATACAAAAAGTAATTGAAGTAATAAATCAACGGGACGAACTTTGAAGTATCGCTCTAATTTTCACAAAGGGTATCTTAACTTTATTTTAGTTTTAAAACTATCCAATTCAATACCCTATAAATAACGTTAAAAGCTGTCTGGTTGAAAGGAAAATTAAAGCAAGCAAACGCTTGCTTAACCGTATTATTTTCCTAATATTAGCATTAAGGTTGCGTTTTGTACTTTTACATTTAATTTTGTTAATTACCCTGCGTTGATTAGAATTGTTTTGGACACTTAGGGTAGGTACATATATATTCCGGCTTGTGTGCTTGATCAAAGGCCCGCTTATAAGCCTTCGTCGAGTAAGACAGACACAAAGAATTTTTACTGTCACAGAGAAGGGAAAGTACACCCAGGGCGAGGAGGGATCGAAACCGCACCGTTACAGCACTCAGGGTAACTGTGGCCAAAAAGCATAAAACTCTATCACTAATTTTATACTTGCCTAATTTCTGACTCACAGTGTTGCAACTCATTGAAAAATGATTTTTTTTTAAAAATTACTAATGCATTTAAGCTGGATTTATAGAGGAGAAAAACTAGACTAAAAAAACTAGTTATACTTAAAGACTAAAGTTGCATCATTTGATAAAAAATACTATTTTAGATTGATAATTTGTAAGAAAAGTACTATTTTAGGATATCAGATTTTCTATATATTTTTTGTAATTTTATTGCTTTTTCTATTATCTATTGTTTTATACCAGTATGGTACATTATGTTACAATTGGTAATTAATTTTTGCTAGAAATTTTTTGTTACAGCATCACATCAGAATGTTAACTAATTCAAACCAACATTTATTTTATTGCAAAAAATATCATTCGAAAACTAAATTAACCCTTCACTGCACGATTTTTTTCTGCGTACAAATTAGGATTTATTATATATTTTCAGTTTGTCCAGAATACTTGGAAAAATATTTTAAAAAAAATATTTAATTTTTTTATGCCACCAAATTGCTGATTTATTTGTAAAGTATTAATCTAAAAATGCCCCAAAATGTGAAAAATATAACTATATACGTACTTACTTTTTTAAGAGATAGATTGGTTTAAGACGATTACACAGACATATCAAACACTTTTTTTTTACCAATGCATACAAAATAGGCTAATTAGAACTTTTAAACCAAGCAATCAACAAATGAAAAAGGTTTAAAGTTAATTAGCCTATTTATTGGGTAGTAAAATATTTAATTTTTTTATGCCACCAAATTGCTGATTTATTTGTAAAATATTTATCTAAAAATGCCCCAAATGTGAAAAATATAACTATATACGTACTTACTTTTTTAAGAGATACATTGGTTTAAGACGATTACACAGACATATCAAACATTTTTTTTACACAATGCATACAAAATAGGCTAATTAGAACTTTTAAACCAGCAATCAACAAATCAAAAAGGTTTAAAGTTAATTAGCCTATTTATTGGGTAGGTTTTATTAACGGAATTTTTCAATTAATTCGTTACTTGTAACACCAATTGAAATTTCTAAATAGCATGAAATATTGCATGAAAAGTAATCGTATTACTATGTAGGTCTTAATATAAGTCTGTGCCACACATAGCTCACGGTGCAGTGAAGGGTTTGCAATCTTAACAATCAATAGAAAAAGTATTCAAATTTTTTAGTGCTTCTTAGTTCAGTTAAAAAGTTTAACGATAATTTAACAGTTACTTACTTGAATTTTCTGTAATATAAATTGAAGGAGAGGAATATTAAAGCCAGACTGACACCAAGTACAGCTAGAGCTGTAACGCAATAAAAAACGCGACGATCCAGCACTGCAATTTTTTGTACGATATTTCGGCTAGAAATAGGAGGACTTCCACCTAAAAAAGAAAAAATCTGTAAGAAAACCTGGCAATGGATAGCTGGAAAGGCCACACCTACAATGACATCACAGTTACTTCAACCGTTGTCCTAAACCCTACAAACAACGACCGGGCAGCTAATGCGTATAAACTAGAACGGTTACGCCTCCAGTGACGTCACATTTACGTTAAGCATTGTCTTCTTTCCCACAAACAAACAACTCTCCGCCCCTTTTGAATTGTCTATTTAGATTAAGATTTTAAATTTCATTTGAAAATGTTTCTGAAATTCGACGTAGTTCTTAATTGTAAAATATATGCGGATAAAATATTTGAAATATAAATGTTTTTTTAATTAAGGGGATACGGTACCAAAAAATTGGTCAAAATATCGATTTTTCAGTTTTTACTTCTTATTATTCACAATATCTTTCTGAACATTTACTGAAAGTTTCATAATGATATCTTTTGTAGAAAAAAGTTATTAAATATTTTCTGTAGTCACATTCCCCTATATAAGTTTGAATACGTATTTCGTCTGCTTGCAACCTTTTTCTCTGTTTCGCGTTTTTCAATTCTTGTGTTTAATAAATCCCTAAGGCTTTTTTGCTAATTAAGTTAGAATTTTGAAATTTTTAACCTGTGTTCTTATATATATGGTGCACAAAATTGTGCATGGAATAAGGTCTACTATGTATAGTTGCTTTTTAAAAAATGTTGAATTCAATAATTTGTATTTTTTTTGTGATTTTCAGTATAAATGCATGTTACTTTTTAACTGTAGCTCACATTTTAAAATCCATGCACAGTTCTTGAAAAAATAGTACACTAAAAACAAACTATAAAAGTTTGGTGGAGTTATTCTCAAAATTGAAAGAGGAGTAGCGTTTTAAAAAAGTTCAAAATTTTGACTTTTTTTAAAAATAAATGAAAAACTACTTGTAAATATTTGTTTTTATTGCTAGAAAATGTTTATTTAGAGTGAACATTATATAAAACCACTATAATTTACAAATAAATGTTATTATTTCTAGAAATAATGTTTTGGGTACCGTATCCCATTAATTTATTTTAATTCTGAGAGCTTGACATATTTGATACAAGGTCTTCTTTTGATTTTGTGTCTCGTTATAGACAATTATACATGTTTAATGTAAATGTGTATTTTGAAAAGTATGAAATATATTATTGAGAAAACTGACGTATTCATTTTATTGAATAAAACTTGTAACAATTTCATTGCAAATATAAATGTTGCTTACTATATTTGAAAATATATTCTTATTATCTTCACTTTTATCTGTCACAATTTTAAAATATAAAATAAAATATTTTGCCTTTTATTAAACATACCATAAAACCTGGTACTAGATATTAATTACTGCTATTTAGAACGATTGAAAATTTAGTCATCAATTCATCCATTACTGTTATAAAAAAATAAAACTTTTATTTTTTTTAAATATCTGTTTAGTATTCCAACAAATATAACACAATAACAAAAATATTTTCTTTAAAATAGCCTCTTATTACTATATACTCCTTCTTATCCTTACTATAAGGCAGTGACCACGTTGATAGACTTTCACCCGCGAATGAAAACCCAGATAGCATCATGATAAATGTCCATGGAATGTCACTGAAGTGGGAGATTAGAGACTCATCATAATGAATTGCCCCGCAAAGTTATTAAAATCTCCCAAAACTGTGTTAAAGCGATGTTTAGTGATGTAGAAATTTTGAGCAGTATTTACTAGAGGCTATGGTATTTTATAGTCGTTTAAGGTAGATAAATTAAAAATTCAGTTTGAGTTGGTTACAGAAGGAAGAAATAAGTGCATAAATTTCTTGGAAATATATAAAAATTATATAAATATATTTCGTTAAATAAAAAAAATGGTTATGGTAGTTCTAACGTCATTAGGAAAATATGGAGATAAAATCTAATCCTAATCCTTGTTAAACCATAGAATAAATTATTGATAATCTTTAGTAATTTCCATAATAATTCTAAAAAAATATAATAAGTTTAAAAATACTTTTGTTTAGGAAATTATAATAATTCTGAATAAAGAATTAGGAAAAATCGATTCAGTGCAATATCTTAAAATATTTTATAAGAATTGTGGTATAAAGATATTATTTCTCTTTGATCAAAGTGTTATTTATTCATAAGTTGCTTAACCATAAGAGCGTTTTTTTAAAAGGTTTGAAATTTTTTGAATTATTTCAGTAGTCTAGCATAAAATATTATTACATAAGTTTTAACCTTATTCTATTGAGGCAGATACTTTAAAATTTTAATAGTAGTTTACTACTAATAATCACGGTAGAAATAATTTATTATTGCGAGTAACGTTGGATGGAACTAAAATAAATTTCATATATATTAAATCCAACCTACCTTGCCATTCTATGTCACTGCAAACTGGACATTGGAATTGTAATTTTAAATAACCAGGACTGTAGATGGCCACTAGTTTGAGATCATTACCTGAAAATTTACATAAAAAAACAATTCCAATAAGTCTTTCTTTAAATTGAAAGATACGAAGAAAATAATAGGAGATTTTATTATCATTTAAAACTACGTCATTTTAACTTATTGGAATTACGTGGAGAAGTGTTTAAGGAAACGTTTCTATATCGCTGACTTTGAAAAAGAAAAAAAATATCACACCATTAAAATTTACAATTTTAAATTTTAATATCGTACACAAAAAAAGAATAATTTAGAAACAAGTACAGCTACGAAAACAAAAGTTCCACCATTATTTCATAATAATTCCTAGAGTTATTTTATAAGCCTGCCACATACTCGTAAAACGTGAGACTATGGCAAAACCTAAATCATAATAAATCTGTTATCTGATAATAATGTATGGATTTACTTTGATAGTTCGTTAAATTCATCATATTAGCAATCGGGGGCTAGAACTAGATAGTCGAAAACGTTCAAATTAAACCTATCCATCATTGGAGTAATTAAACTACAGCGAAACTATGCATATTGAGTGCTGGAAACAGTTCTTAAACTAACAAAATGAACAACGAACAAAAAATGAACATAAAAAACCATCATTTTGAAATATTGGCAGTCGTTTGAAGGCACATCTAGATATTAAATTTAATGTTTTGCAAATAACTCCCGAGGTTAGTTCAAAATTAATTTAATATCTCAGCAAATATTTTATAAGTGTTAACAAAAATTAATATTCGGGATAGTTTGAAGGTGCATAATAATTTAAGTTTAAAATTGAATGTTGCTATTGGATTTTTTTTTAAAAAGTTAGTACGAATTTTAATATGGATACGGCTCCTTATGCAAATTTTTATACCGAAATCAATTTTACACTTTTTTCCTTAAAAAATACGTAGCTCTCGAAATCTTCTTTACACTAGCTGCCGAGAAACAATGGGTGGAACGTTTTTTTTCGTCAAATACTGTGGAAGCTAATAAGCTGGAAAATTATTACAATTTTTTGAGGGACACGTTAAAGTAAATATCTAAGAACTAATTTGGGTTATTATTGTATGTGACAAAATTAATATTCGGATAGTTTGAAGGTGCATAATAATTTAAGTTTAAAAATTGAATGTTGCTATTGGATTTTTTTAAAAAGTTAGTACGAATTTTAATATGGATACGGCTCCTTATGCAAATTTTTATACCGGAAATCAATTTTACACTTTTTTCCTTAAAAAATAACGTAGCTCTCGAAATCTTCTTTACACTAGCTGCCGAGAAACAATGGGTGGAACGTTTTTTTTCGTCAAATACTGTGGAAGCTAATAAGCTGGAAAAATTATTACAATTTTTTGAGGGACACGTTAAAGTAAATATCTAAGAACTAATTTGGGTTATTATTGTATTGTGACAAAATTCTCGAAATTAAGTTTAGATTATTTTATTTTTAATCACACGTGTTGTTTATTCGAATGCATATCGCCGTTTTTAAATAATCAATACCCTTTAAAAGGTAATTCGCAAAAAAACGCCTCAGATTTCAATTTGTATTACCATAAAAATGATACACAAAAAAGTGTTTTTATGACTTTAACAAATTTCTTGTCATCTCTTTCTTAAAAAGCCCGAACATTAAGTGAAAATCAATACTTGTCACGAGTAATATTCAGCCAAAGAGATAAAAAAAAAGTCTACCATCACTAAGAAAATTTTTTATACATTTTATATTATTACAAATATTCTTTACATAATTTTTAAAATAAAAAATAAGAATAAAGACGTCCGAAATTAAAAAAAGAATAAATATTCATATACTGTCAGAAGTTTAAAATTCTAAGCAAATTTATATTAAAAAAAAATTAGGTAATATAAGAAATATCTGCTTTTAGAATTTTATATTAGATTATCAAATATTTTTACTTAAATAATAATTTAATTAAAAAAATTCTACGCAGAAGTTATAAATTAAGCTAAATTAAAAAAAATATTTGAAATTAATGAATTTAAATTATAATACGTGTTATGGTATATATTATATTCAAAAATTGAAATAATGAGGTTTTAAATATGCAATATAAAAATTGAAATATTCCCAGATCTTTTCCACTAACGGTCCTGTTTTCCCCGAGTTTGTATGGTTATTACAAAGTTTTCGTGAAAATTCCTGGTTTTCACAGAAAGTTTCCTGACATTTCAATGGAATGTTTTTTATAGTTAACAGGAACACTCCTGATTTTTACAGATAGCCTCTCGAAATTTCAATGGGAAGCATCTAAATAGTTTAGAAACGTTTCTTGTGTGACGTTCCTTAAAATTTTAAGACACATTAGTATATGACCATTATTTTCACGCAACGTTCTTATTTTTTAACTAAAAATATTAAGTTTCTTACCTTGCCGTTGATGAAATGCAGTAAATCCAACTCGATCCGAATTACGGAAGGATACAGGGCCCTAAAATATTTTGAACTTAATTCGTCTCTTACCAATCTTATATAATTCATCAATATTCATTGTAACTCATCAATTTTTCAATTGTTTCTTATACAGTTAATAAAACGTTTAACCATAAAAAATTCTGTAACTGAAAGAAAAATCTTTAATCTAAGTCTAAAAGCCGCCTACATTCTCTACTGCCTACTACATACCTACTCTCTTTCCTACTGTCTCTATCGCCTACATTCCAAATCGGCGCCAGTGGAGATAAACAAAATTGAAAAAATAACTCTAAAAGCACAAGTTTCAAATTTGACTAAACTTTATCTGTATTTCAGAAACTTTTTATAGAAAATTTTACCGAAGTGTTGAATATTTGTGAAAACATTTGAATGAATAAGAATTTCATTCTATTTAAACTTTACTGCAATTTTCACATCACATAAAAACAAATACTGACTTAAACTTAGCAAAATTTATTTAAAAAAAATTATAGTAAATTATATAAAATAATTAATATTTTTACTTTATAAGTCGATGATTTAAAAGTTTAGAGGTGATTAAAGGAAACGAAAATTCATCTCCATTTTTCATTAATTTTTATTAAATTCAATTACAGAAGAATCAATATTCCTTATCGAATTTATTTTTATTGGAGTGCATTTAGAATACCACGATTTTTAGTAGTTGCAAAAGAAAGAAGTAGTTCTGGATTACTTCAACAGTTTAAAAAGAAAGATATAAAAATTCACTAATTATCCGGTTAGTACAAATTCGCCTTCCAAACAAAGATAAGAATATTGCTTTAATGGGTTTTCTTCGTTTAAATGATTACTACATGAATAAATGCTAATAAATCAAAATAGATATCGGTTTAGTATTTAAAGTTATGGTGAGTTTCTTTTTATTAATTACACATTATACTTGCTCGGTAGATATGTGTTTAAAAACATGCCGTAACTGAGTTTTAATGGTTTTCTTACTGTGTTATTTTAAAAGTTAAATGTTAAAAAAAAGTTTATGTGTTTGCTAATTCAATCAGAATAAAACATAAACAGGGTTAAGGAATATTAAAGAAAAAAATATTACTTATGATTCTTTTATTAACTATAAAAGAGCATTTTGAGTGAAATCATATTATTCTTTGTAAACATTCACTTTTTTGTCATTACCTAATTCACCAATAAAATCCCTTGTGATTGTTTAGTAATTTTTTTAAAAACACAATTTTCAAAGTGTCTAGTAAATACCTACACTGAAAATATTTAACTATTGAACGCTGAAATAGATTTAGAAGAGGTGCATTGTTTATTTCTTAAAACTAAGAATTGGATGAGTTTGGTTGACAGAGTAGAAGTTGTACGGAAATCTTAATCAGTAGGCATTGGTCATTCTACAATATTTTACCAAGGCATCAAATATATTTTTTTAAAAACTACTGGAAAGGATAATAGGAACAAACTATGCCGTTAACCCTTTCACATCCAATGATTCCATGTGGAATCATCAACTTGCGATTTTTTTCTCACTAAGTTAAACTCGCACTCATTTCAAATAATTTTTTTTCTCCATAAATTTTTCTATAAAGTTATATTTTCTTTTTGTATCGTTAGATAGAAGAATCGTGTCGTTTGAAGAATTAAATAATGTTTGTTTTAGTTAAATGAAAACATGAAAAACATGGGAAAATAAAATTAATTCTGAAACAATTTTATCAATTAATTTGTCCCTAAATTTTTCATGCTTGCTCATTCATTTCTTCAATGAAATTCATTTGTAAGCATTTAAAAATGAATTTTAACTATTTTTAACAAATAAAGTTTCAAAAAACTATTGTTATAATTTATTCAAAAGTTATGATTCTAAAAAATGTTTCCTTAAATTTTAGTTAAAAAAATTAAGATTTTTTTCCAGCTTTATGCCATTTCATTATGGATGCATAATGAGTCTATTTCACAAATTTTTAAATTTTTAGAATAAAAAATAAAAATTTGGGACAGAAAGGGTTAAAATCAAGATATACTTACAGACACTCCCATAAAATGTAATTTTGACAATGTACTAGTGACGCGACTGGCTATGTCGTGGTTATCATAGGTGAAATCTCCGAGAGTTAAGGATGAGTTATTGTCTCTCCAATTCGCCTCAACGTCTCTTAATGCCAACGCTAATGCCCAAACAGCATCGTAGGTTTGGGCCACGTATCCACTCGATCGGCGGTTAGAAGTGTAGCCGATCTCGTCGAGAATTTCAGGCATTGTCTGCAACAAAGCAGTTAAAATTAATAAAATTTGAAGAACTATTTAAATAATATAAGTAATATTTGAGCACGAATTATCATTATCAAAATACTTTTTATTAAAATTTATTGTAATTTAAAAAAATTCTGACTAAAATAATGTATTAAAAATTTTCGTTGAATAAAAATTTTATAAATTTAAAATAGTTTAATCCATTAGCGACCCATTTGTGAATTCAATTAACACTTTTCTTACGAATAAAAACGTTAACTTTAAGTTTTTAAATCCTTCGTGTACCTTAACTTGCCCTACAAAAAATATTTAGTGCTGGTATCCATTTGTCTTGAAATATACATCAAGAAGATGTAAATTGAATTAATATAAAATTGCTTATATATACCATAATTTCTCTGAACGGTATAAAGAAATCTTTCAATTTCAACGGAATTTTGACTTAAATTGCTTTTCATGTAATTTTCCTTGCACATTTTTTTTATGGTTTTAAATATTACAATCAGATACCGATCTTAAAAATTAAATAAGTGATATGAAAAAAAAATCTTTTTGGCAATTACAATTTTTTTTGTTTACGAAATATTACCGTTTCAGAAACAGAGGTTTCATTCCCAACTATTTCGTAGTAGCTGCCAACTGTTATGACACTACTCATAGCGCTGTTTAGTTGATGATCATCACATTCAGTTGGTGTCATATCTTCCCACCAGGTGGCAGATGTGTCACCAAGAATTATCCAAGCATAGTCAGGACCATACATTCCTAAGTGATAATTCTGTAAAAAAATAATAAGCATATGGAAATCTGAACACAAAGCAGTACTAAAGTAGAAATAATTTTTTAAATATCAATAGCGATCACGACTAGTCAAGAGAAACAAAACACTCCGAAGCATGTAATATAAAAATGTATGGCAAGTTCGGAACACCATTTGTCGGTAAATGGTGTTCCGAACTTGCTTTTGTTCGCCGTGAAGAAAAATACACGGCAAATATAGGCAAGTTCTAATCTCACAATTTGTCGGTCATTTTCACGATAAAAATGCAAAACAAAATCCGTCATTTTTAACATTTTTTTACCACGTATCTTAGTAGTGCTGAAAAAACTGTGCAAATTGTTACAGTCACTATTCATATTAACTTCGTTTCCCCTAATTAAAAAATGCCCAAGAATTTTAATTAAGGACACAGCCGTATTACAATGCAATAAACCAGAATAAATCATTAAACGATTCACGCGTGGGGTTGATTAAATGACCATAATTAAGTAATTTATAGCGTTGGTGATATCTTATAACCGGGAGACCCTAATTTATCAGATTAAACACCCTTATTAGGAAGAGGATCTCATGACCCTAATTTGGATCACATGAACTAACGTCAAAACTAGGAGATTTAATTGTCTCTGTTCTGCTACGAAGGTTTGATTGTTCTGGGTTTTGAATCTCACGGAAGAAATGAAACTGAAATTAAGCTTTAGGAAAGATAAGCGTTTTAGACTAAGTGTTCTTTGTATATGAAATAAGTATACGAGAAAAATATGTTTAATAGAATTAAAATATGTTATAAAAAATAGCGTGAATATAAAAATTTCTCAAATTGTACTTGTAATTCACCCTTTTAACAAAGGCAAGGCCAATTTTAGTCATGAAGCAAGTTTTACAGAGTAAATGAGCAGTAGAAAAGAAGCTTGACATTTACAGCCAAACTGTTTAATTTAATATTTAATAATATTTAGTCATTTCATTGCGCGCTCTAGTACGACGAAATTCAATAAAATTAATCCTTCTCTCCTTCACCAAAATGATCCAAATTTAATTCCTACGCTTATGTCGTAAAAAAAAGATTTAAAGATTACCAAACATGAATTTATCAAAGCAGTTTTTATATCTATATTCATTTTATTTGTTCGCTTATGAGGGTTTATCATCTTAAATTTTTTTCTTGAAAAGATAACTAAAAAATACTTTAAATATTTGCAAAATGTGAAAAAAAGATAATACAGACACAACATAAAGAACAGTTAAAAATTAAATGCATAAAAAAAAGAATAGAATGTAGTTCCGCATACTTCAGAAACCATCAATCTTTCTCCACCAATACACATGAAAAATTTGCTGTACAGAATTAACCTTGTCTACCATATCATTAAAGTCCTTATAAGATAATATTATATGATGAAATTTGTTTCTAAGTCACCGTGCTTGCTCTTTTGGTTCGCCTTTAAATAAAACAAAAAAGTAGAAAAACCATTACCTCACAGAATATCTGTCTGAAGAGAGCTGCCGAAAAACTGCATATAATGATTCTGCAGTCTTGATTCTAGAAGAAGTAAAATATTTTTTTAGGAATCTAGAAGAAATTTTGTTTTGTTATTAAGCTCTTGTACGCAGAAGTAGAGGATTACATGAATACGAAAAGGAAATTGTTAGAAAATGTATTTAATTTTATTATTCTGCTTTAAATTAACTTTAAAATATAATATTAGTTTTGGAGGCGGTGTAAGAGAAAATTGTAGTAAAAAAGAGAATAAATGATGTTTTGTGCTTGGATATCTTATATTTATAGAAAAATTTAAAGAAACATAGTAAAAATATACAACGTACTCCTGATGATCCCGTTTTATCCTGATAAAGCAATATTAATAATCAAATTACGCAGTACATAAAAACACAATTTTTTATTGAAAAAGAAAACTTGTATTATAAAATATCTTTTAATAAAATGTGTTATTAATTATTATTTCTTTACTTAGTATACAAAGAATGAAAAAAAATTAAGTATAAATCAAATATTATCTAAGGATATTTTATAAATGTCTTCGTAGTAACTAACTAAAAGAACGTATTAAGTATTTTTCATGGTAGATTTGTTTTAATTTAAAGACGAGTTTTATCATTTTACGGAGGGTTAGAATCTATATTGAACTGTGTGCGGCAAAAAACGACAACTTTTCCATTGAGTTAACGGGTCAGTTTTCTACGAATAGTGTGTTAAGATGCGTGGGTAGACTGTAATAAAAAATGAAATAGCAAAGTAGAGTTTTGTTTAATTATTAGATTTGTATGAGTTTAAACATTATTTATAGAATAATATATTTTCAGAGGCAATTACATACAATTTTTTATTCATTTTAACAGATTTGCAAAAATGTAACAGTGATTATTAATGTATTTATAGAAGTAAATTTGGATTGATAGAAAGAAGTAATAGTTTAAATAATACTTCTAAAGATTATATTAGTACTTAATTTATTTGCTTTCTCATACGTTTTTTTTAAATATCTAACATTGGAGACAATAGAATTTAACTGAATTTTTACATACTTTTATTAAAACAAATAACATTATTTATAACATCTGTAGCACGTTGATGCATAGAAAATATGTTAATTGATGAAATTTACAACAAATCTTAATAATTAGTACACTTAATATGTTTAATTTGTTTTAATAACAAACCTTTTTTTTTTCTCACCTTTATTTCACGTAAGTGATCTTTATAATCTCTTTCACTTGTCCCTTTAGTCAATGACACCGTCACATTTACTTGCTCCAGATCAGTTGCTAACTTTGCCATTGGCTACAAAATAAGTCATTTTTTACATTATAAAAAACTCACCCTGAATTTTTCAAAGCAATTATTTTCAGTTATTTCACGATACATATGTATGTTTAATAAGTTTCAATGTTAAATTTGCTTTTATGGTATGGGTTTAAAATTGCGTAAACACTAAATTTATTAATTTTTGTCTTTCGAATACTCACTATATTTCCTGAACAATAACCACGAAATACTTGCAGCAATAATTACTTAATAAATTAACTTTACCTAAAATATCCTTATAGTCATAAAGGTGTATTTAATGATGAAATCTGTTTCCATGTTACGTGTAGGAACTCAGGCTTTCTGTATTTTTTATATTTTTTCTATAAATTAATCAAATAATAAATTTACAGGTACACAAATTTATATTGAACTATTTAAAAAAATTCAATTTCGGGGTCCCAAATAATCCTGGTACCAAGCCTTGGGCTTTTCAGCCTGTACGATCGTTTCATCTAGGTGTTTGTAAGTCAATTTACTTGTCATACCACTGAACTGCATATCACTAAATGTAGTTACATTTTTGGAAGCTGTTTATATTTATAATTACTTACAAAGTTTTTATAGTTCAAAATTGAATTCTGTCAAAAAAAAGTAAACAAAAAATGATTGTTGTAAACAAAATATTTTAAAAGAAAACAACCATAAAATTCCAAATATGTTTTTTTAATTTCTAATGATCAGTAATAATGGACGATAAGCCTATTTTTAATATCCTTCATGTTCAGTGGTTGGAAACTAAGCTTTAATAATTCCTTGGCTCATAGACTAATTAATTCAAACTTCTTAAAATTTCCAGATTTTTTTTAATCCATGCTGACCTTGGGCGCTTTGTTTTTTTAGCAACGAAGAAGCCTGAGAAGGCATAATGTATATAACAGTATCACATGTACATACATAGATATAAAATGAATAATCGAAGTTAAATATCTTACCAGAGAATGTTTGTCTCCTTGTTCATGTAACGTTGCTACGGTAGACCATTTGTGATGAAGTATAAATGCCAACAAAGCTGAATTGTGCGATGAATCTGGAGACACGGTTCGGAAGAACATCGGGAAGTTCTTTCGATCACTCAGAACCGGAGATGTAGCACCGTAAGACATCTAGAAGAGAAGAAATAATAGGAGTAGTTTTTTTTTAACGTTGACATTTGTTAATGCCTAGGTAAATTTAGGAAAACACCATTAATAACTAATTATAAATAAAATATTACAAATTGTAAAGTGTTATTCATTTGTGTCATATTTTGTAAAAATTTAGTAAACTAATAGCATTAACAATTAAACTAAACTAAACTAAACTAAACTAAACTAAACTAAACTAAACTAAACTAAACTAAACTAAACTAAACTAAACTAAACTAAACTAAACTAAACTAAACTAAACTAAACTAATATAAACTAAACTAAAACTCTTCGGCGCAACAGCCTATTACCAGGCCAAGGCCTGCCGTGCCCATTTCAGCTCTCGTGACCTAGGGGCTCTGGGGTGCTAGGCATATGTCCTGGTAAGGTGGTCAGCCTCACGTGGAACCCCCAGTGTTTAGTTTCCAAGCATGCTTGGTACCCATTTTATCGACCCACTCAAGGGATGAAAGGATGGTTCAGCGTCGCCCAATCCGGGATTCGATCCCCGGACCTGTGGCGTGGCAATGCGAAGCACTACCACTAAGCCACTGGGCCTCGCATTAACAATTATTGATACTTAATGTTTCCATGAAATCATATACATTTTAAAACCAAAGCAAATACACGGAGACTGTCTAATTTAATTTATAATACATTTATGTATTTTCATTCGAATAATACTTTTTAATTTGATTTAACGCTTTTATGTGCAGAATACACACAAAAATTGTAGCAAATTATTTAAGCGAAATGTTTGAAAAAATATTCCTCTATAGTCATTCTTTCCTCTATAGTCACAGCTATGCTTTGAAATATAAAATCCATTTTGCAGATGTACTAAAATCCACTGGAGTCATATCGACTTTTGAATTTAGTGTAACCTTGAAAACCTAAGTTATACGTACCTAAAGGGTATAAAATATCACAAGAGTCTAACGAAATCAAGCATAATAACAAGATTAGGTTCACCATGTCAACAAACCTATACCGCAAACTAGGAATTTCAAAACATGTTATTTTCGAAGTACTGCTTTTGTTATTATTATTGTTTGAATTTCTAATTTAACCTCTGTCCAGTTAAATGAAATTTCCTTTGCGCTGTTTCAAGTCTTCGAACAAGTTTATATTCTTAAAGAATAAAGTTGGTTTATATCTAAATTCTGTTCATTAGCTTATAATACAAAAGTAGTTGATACGTGGGTCATCTTGTTTTGACTTGTGATACTCTTGAAATTGGGGGGTATGTTTCTAAAGATGGAGAGTTAAAAACATCTATGGTATAAAATATTATTAAACATAAAATATTTGCTGAATATACGAGTTCGAATACCCCCACAAATCGTTATCCTAGTGTAACGTTTTGGTGATACGATTTTTATTTTGCATGAATAAGTTTAGTGTGCCATTTTCAAAATAAGTTTAAATAGGTGTAACAGCAAAGGTCAAAACAAACTTTTAGTGTTGGTTATTTAGGCACTTGGACCTGGTTGTTAATTTTTTTTCGCCATACCTGTTGAAATACATGTCGAAAATAACCCGCAGAACCAATTTTCGCTCAGGTTCGAACTCTCCATTTTACCAAAATTTTTTCAATTAGTATGTTTTTCCAAAACTACAACCCGTACGTGACAATGTTAAAGCTCACTTCAAAGGCTAGAAACAGACAGCCTGAAACTTTCAAACTAAAACCAAAACATTTTTGCAAAATCTTCATTACTTATTCTACACATCAGGCTTTATTTATTGTAATACTTTAAACACCAGGTGAATTACATCACTAAATTCCTTCACTTCCATCCCATCTCCGCATTCAGCAGTTACTTGGCCAAACCAAAACCAAAACATGTTCGCAAAATCTTCATTATCTATGCTACACATCAGGCTCTATCTACAGTTATACCTTAAAAACCAGATGAAATACCTGCCCAAATTCTTTCACTTCCATCCCATCTCTACATTCAGCAATTACCTGGCCAAACCAAATTTTTTTTCACAATCTTCGTTATTAATGCTACACATCAGGCTCTATTTACGGTTATAATTTAAAAACCAGGTGAATTTCATCACCAAATTCCTTCACTTCCATCCCATCTCTACATTCAGCAATTACCTGGTCAAACCAAACATTTTTTCGCAATCTTCGTTATTAATGCTACACATCAGGCTCTATTTACGTTTATAATTTAAAAACCAGGTGAATTACATCACCGAATTCCTTCACTTCCATCCCATCTCTACATTCAGCAATTACCTGGCCAAACCAAAACCAAAACATTTTTTACAAAACCTTCACTGGTTTTTAATGCATAACCGTAAATAGAGCCTGATGTGTAGCTTAAATAATTATGCTACACACCAGGCTTTATTTAAGGTTATACTTTAAACACCAGGTGAATTACATCACCGAATTCCTTCACTTCCATCCCATCTCCACATTCAGCAGTTACCTGGTGAGCCAAGCAAGGGGTTGGAAGGGCTGAGGAGGTAAGTAGAACCTCTTCCTCTAGACGAGCCGTTTGATGAAGTGTCCCTGAGGCCTCAGCAGTCATTTTAAACTCCCCGACGACTTATTCGCGATCGATGTCGCATGAGTTAATGGAGATATTCATTTTTCGATATCCGAGTTAGGGTCGGTTTATTGGGTCTGCCCGAAGTTTCCCCAACTACTTGGTGAAGAGGCCTGTCAGGTGTTGTGTTTGAATTATGTTAGTGCTGTTGCGTTGTTTGTAAATTGATAACTAGGTCCCCATTACGTTTGTGTATGGAGATGATGACAATGTTTGTTTTCAAGTGCTTAAGTAGGGTGTTTTAGTGGTTGGTTGAATTGGGAATTTTTAAAACGAAATTATGATGTTGTGAGAAATGGGAAAGAAAAAATGCTTATGAGTGATTCTCCCATAAGTGAATAGTTTGAGTACTTTGAGGTAAATATTCTATATTAATGACTTTTTTGATGTTTTGGGGTATAATATTAATTCTCTAATGTATTTTTATAATTTTACAAGGTACTTTTAAGGAAACAGCTGTAAATATATTACTTCAAGAAAATTTCAAATTCTCCAAATGTCACTTCTGTCCTTTGCCCCTCCCCATAATATGCACTGATCTCTAAAAGCATTTTTAAATGCAATTAAGTTTTTTAAATATTAATTTGACCACTGATTGTTTTTAAATTTAGTTTATTAAATAAACATAGTACTTAGTCTGAGTAAGAAGTCTTGCTTGCTAGTTTTTGGTCACTACTGTTCCCTTGTATAAAACTGGTCACGTGACAAATTAAAATTACATTTACAGTTGCTTTTAGAATAGAAGATCATCTTCTGACAACAGCAGGTTTGGTTCTTTCTTTAGACTTCAAAATAAATTATTACATTATAAATTATTTTCACATTTTTAGAGATTAAAGTACATGATTTAAAGTGATACTTATACGGTAGTAAAGATTCCTAAAATCTCCTCAATCGTACAGAATGTTATAAGATAGTAAAGATTGATGAAATTATATTACGAGAGAGAGAGAGATATTCATAAATTGCGATGCTCTGGAATTTCAGCCGTTATTTCCTTGCGTGTTTCCTTCGCAGAGTGTAATGGGTCTCAGTTAAGGAAGATGATAACCAAATATGTACTTATATAGTGTTTTGTACAGGTGACCAAAAATCATATAAAGAAATTCATGTTTCTTAAAACATTGTTTATTATTAAAGGGATTTGATATGGGTGACATGTATAATTGTTTATTATTGATTTAATACACTACTTAAAGAAAAGGAAACTTTCTGAATTTTAATTAACTGATTTTTATTTAATAATTGGTGCTGTGCATATTCAAGTCACATCTGTTACAGTAACAATTATTTCACCACACTGCAAATAAGTGATGTAAAAATAATAGACACCCTTATTTAGAAGGGTTTTATATTTTATGTTAAATATTTTTTTTAAAGCAAATATTTTGTTTTTACAAAATTCTCAGAGAAAGTCCATTAAAAGTCTTTCTGTAATCCAATTTATAAAAGTTGACATAAATTAAGTGGCTCAATATAGCAAAAAGAGCTATTATTGTAAAAATAATAACTATTTAACGTATGATGTAAAAATAAATTAAAAGCGGAATTATGTTTTTGAAATAAATGTATAACACATGTAATGATAAAAAACAAAGAAAAACCTTACAATTATTGTTTTTGTGGTATTTAATCGAGACAAATTTTTATCCAACAAAAAGTCAAAGAGAAATAACAAATTAATAGTAAAAACATGTTAACTTTTATTTTATAGAAATGCTCAGAAAAGGCCAAAATAAATCTCTAATCCCCCCCAAGCTAGTATATTTCACTTTAACTCTTATTCGTCTTTTACAGCCATTGTGTTGTTCCTCCGTATCTTGTATCAACATTGAAAGCCTTAAATTTTCAGTACAAGCTAGCAGATAATGAACATTCATTCAACTGATTTAAAGTATAAATTCTTTTTGAGCAGTAAAAAAAAGGCTTCTATATAAAGAAAAAGGATCAAGTTAGATCCACAGACTTTAAAAGAATAAAACTGTTCACTAAAAGTTCAATAAGAATCTCAAAGTAACAACGGACAATAGCAACTACTTTGCCGAATCCTGAACTTAGCCGTAGGATCGATATTCTGGTTCTTCAAAATAGGAAGTTTTTTACTCCTCCAAATTCTTTTTTACTGAGCAGTCTGGAAGCAATTGAAAAGCATTTTCTGTTACACTTTAACGCTCCTCTACAGTAAATAGGAATTCATTCTTTAACTGTGATCGTTCAGTTTCTTCGAGTAAGGAATATAACGTGGAAAATGTTCTATAGCTCCATCGAGCGTGATACGAGCGAAACAAATTTATGAAGTGAACCGTTTTTAAATATAGATTGTTAGTATTTGTAATAATTTGTTAATAAAAGTCAGAAATTTATGAGGGTGAAAGTTAATTTTGAATGTTTCAAAACACTTTTTTCACGATACATAACACACTAATGTATGACTTTTAGTAGGATAATATAAAAATTACATATTATTAGCAATTAAATGAATAAAAGTTTTATTAGGAATGTGCTAACATTATTTGTTTAAATTATTTTATGTAGTCTTAACTCTTCAAATTTGACACTGTTCATTGAAGTAAAAAGTAATTTTCTATGTTAAAAATATAAAAAAAAACATCACAACTCCGTATTACGCGCACGAAATATAGTTAAATTAAAATAAAACATGAATCAAAGACAACATTTTTGACTAACTTCGATAGAGTAAGTTTTCGTTATTTATTTAATGAAATATTTTACATTTTAACATATTCTTAGTTTAAGTTTTTTTTTGGCACTAATTATTTTTATATTCATCGTTAGCGAGACTAACTCTATGATGTTATATACTATATATAATTTATATTCAAATGAACATCTAAAGTAAAGTTTGCAACTTTTAAAAACTATTGCTTAATTTAGTTGGTTCACTAACTACCATTTAAATCAAGTAAGATTACCATAAAACTATATGCAAAAAAGGTTTTATAGATAGGCCACATGATAAAAAATTTAATTAATTTTGGAATAACGAACGAAATAACTTTATTATTGATAGAGACACGCGCTGAAAAATAAATATTTAAAAATTAAAGTTTGAGTAAAGTTTGCAACTTTTAAAAACTATTGCTTAATTTAGTTGGGGTTCACTAACTACTATTTAAATCAAGTAAGATTACCATAAAACTTAATGCAAAAAAGGTTTTATAGAAAGGCCACATGATAAAAAATTTAATTAATTTGGAATAACGAACGAAATAACTTTACTATTGATAGAGACACGTGCTGAAAAATAAATATTTAAAAATTAACGTATAATAATTATAAAACGCAACTCGTGCGTGTAAAGAATCTTCAAAGCCGTCTTTCTAAATGTAAATGGATTAATTTTGTTTAAATGATTTGAATATATATACCTATATAAAAGATCGCATGGAAAACATGCGATACTTTATTTGAGTTTTTCTTTTATCTAATGTTGTTCTTAATTTGAATTATAATGATGTTTTTGGTATTGTATTGTTTGTGATAATTTTAATACTTTATTTATTTGAGTTTCTTTGTATAATGTTGCTCTTAATTTGAATTATAATGATTCTTTTTGTATCGTTTTATTTATGCAGTTTGTGCTTATTAAGGTATTAAAATTATAATTTAAATTTAAATGCTTTTTTCAAAGTATATATGATTCGAAAAGATTTTAATACTTAGAATACTTTGTATGAAAAAAACATTGAGTAAAATAATTTTATTACTCCTACATTTATTTAATCAATGTATTTACGGTTTAATAGTTTCATATAAAATAATTTATTTAAAAAAAGCACTTACCGTGTTTTAATATTCTTATCAAACACATGATTTGTTATTTTGGACTGCAGAACATATTTCAAAATTTCGAACAATTTTAAAAAAAAAATTAAAGCTTACGGAAGGAATTTTTTCAATAAATTCATGTTTTAGATTTTTTAAAACACTATTATACAGGGATGTTGTTAATTTATTTAAAATATTAAAAATTTAAAGTTTTTCTCCAGAGTACTAGAAATAATATATTTTTATATTTTCTAAAATAACATCACTGATTTTCAAAGTTATTTATTCAGATAGGTTGTATACCTTAAAAAAATAATGAAAAAAAAAATAATTCTCTAAAACTATTAATAATTATATAATAAGCCATGTTTAATTATGTCCTAAGACAACTAAATACCACAGTTACACATAAATACCAATCTTTTCTTACCACTCCACTCAAAAGACTTTTGCAATTATATCACAATGTTATATTGACCGACAACCTATTACTTGTTCTGACACAATAATTTTGTTTGCCGGACGCCAAATCACCCAAGCTAGAAAAGTCCTATTTGGCAGTAAATAGCCTTCTCCAGAGTAGACCAGACTTCTATGACTTTCTTTAATAAATCTTGTTTGTACCATCAAACCTTTCTTCAACTTGGAGTTTGTTTAACTTTTTTTTGATAACATATACATTTGACGTTTATATTACCGCCTCATAGAGTCACGAAGGACTAAAGAGTAAATAGGGAGATGCTTTCTTTAACACATTGGGAATCATTTGCTAAAACAAAAGTCAAAATATTTTCCTTATAGAAATTCACGCATCTTCACATTTAAACAGCAAAATTTTGGCCACTGGTAATTTAGATTACAGCATATGCTGAGAAAGTCTTTTATATTTTCAAAGTACATTTTTAAATATATATAATGAACATTTTACAGATACGAATTCTAGTCAATTGGTGGAAATAAGGCGTTTTATATAAAGATAAAAAAAAACACTCAACTGTTTCCCTTGTTTATTTTATTCTTTTGATGTATTATTAACCAATTAACGCCGATGGAAAGATAATTTGCCAAGCGAAAATCAGCTTCATGCTTAAGTTTATCTAAATAGCTAAAATATAAGACAAGTGAAGATCATAGTCCTCAACAACTTAAGTTGGATAAATTAAGTTACAGGAAAAACGAATTAAAAAAAACAAATGTATCTGTTTTTATTCAGAAATGAGGGTGTTAATGGTAGTCGCAAAGTCGTCATGAATGGGTTCATAAATTTGGCGTGAAAAGTATAAGATTTTATAGCAAAATTGATATTTTTAATTGTGTTCCTTTTACCCATAGATATCATAGTTAAAGTATTAGATTGGCGAATCACGTGACCTCCAATGCTAACGACGGGACGCGCATGGAGACCAGAATAAGAGGGCAATGAGGCCAGTGTTGCCACCAGTTTTAGGAGAAAAACACTACGAAAAAATACCATTTATTTCAAAAATTACAAAACAATACCATAAAAATGTTAGCTGCATTTTGAAATCTTTTTAGTGACTTTAAAAAAACGTGAAACGCTTTGCTAGTATTTTTATGGTATGTTTTTGTAATTTTAGAATTAAATGGTATTTATTCGTAGTGTTTTTCTCCTAAAACTGGTGGAAACACTGGCCTCATTGCCCTCTTATTCTGGTCTCCATGCGCGTCCCGCTGTTAGCATTGGAGAAAATAATTGATTTTTTTGTTTCTTTTTATTTTGAAATAATTTTTTTCTTATCTGTACATGATGTCTTTCATAAGACGTGCAACGTAAAATATTTTATTTAGTATTTAATACGAACTTTTATAATATGTGTTGAAAAAGGCCTTAGGTCAAGTATCCTTATGGTCAAGTATCCCTGGTTTCCCTACTTCTTTCATCATAAAGTCTCCAACCACCTTCGACACTTGAATTCACTTGATTAAGCTTAACAGACAATCATTAAGCATGAAAACAGTAATAGTTACTTAATTCGAAATCTTATGCTGAAATCAATAATTTTTCAATCTCAAGCTAACAAAACAGGAAATAAATGAATAAACCTCCCTATAAAAATCTGCAAAAATGATGTAGCAATTTTATACGTGGTTGATTCCTCTCCTTCTATCTTATTTTCACATTTTCGAGCAAAATATAATTAAAATGAAAATCGATTTGCTTACCAGAGCAGATAAATATCTATTTTCTGCGCTATAACGTGGTTAAATAACGATCAAGGTTTATTATTTAACAGCTATATGAAAAGTGTTATATATTTTTATCTTCATCTTAAATATGCATAGAACTTTTTGTTACTAGGAGATAACCATGTTTTCTTATGTTTCTTAAATGTATTTCATAAAATAATTTGTTACATTGGGTTTTTTTTAAATAAAATGTGTTTTTATTATTTTTTATTTCGAAATTATTTAAGAATATGTTGTTTTATAATATTTATTACCTTGTTAAAACTTTCTTTTGAATTTGGGTTTATAGATGGTGTCAGATTATTTGATATGCTATTTTCTTAAAAACTCTTACATATAACACTCTTACTTAACCTGCCTTATTTAAAGTAATGTTAAACAGTATAAAACGGATCAATTTATTATAAACATTTTTGATAAATTTACTAAAATTTTATCCTTACATAGCACCAAACCTTGAATTGTATTTTCACACACGCATTGGTCACAAATGACCCTTATACAGCTCTATATTACGATGACTTCCGAAACTGCATAAAAAACATTTTTATCATTTGGCGACTTTGGTAGCTTGTCGATACATTTAGCGAGAAAATTAAGATTGCCTCAAGTTAAAGTCTAAATCTCAAATATTAGTTAAAAAAACACAATTTCTTCAATTGGAACGATTTTGACGAGGTGTAGTTTAAGAGTATATAAGGTACACACACAGCGTTTAATTTTTTTTTGCTTCAGAGAAAAATAAAAAAAAATAATACTTTTTATAAAAAAAAAACAACTTAATATGACGGAAATTTCTTTAATATTTCAGAGGTTTCAACAAACTCCCTTTGAACAAAAATAGACCTATACTTTATGTTTCGTCAACTTCCATAAGAATACAATAAAACAAAGACAATAATGCAGGTGAATTGATTCGCTAAACAGAAACAGGGGCCCAAGTCCGTTGTAGAATTTCCCTCTACCCTTCTTCCTTCAAACATCAATGAAAGAAGAAGCGTGAAGGGAAATCTCTCCCTTTTTTGTATTTAGCGATTCGATGGTTCATAATTGATTTTACCTGTACAATATTCCACCTACTGACTACTCGAGCCAGCCTCTCTGTCACTTCTGAAGAGCCCGGTCCTAGAAGAGCTGTCATGATGGGCTTACGATAGAGGGAATGGAAAAAAGCGTCCACCGCAACTCCAGCGTCGCACTAGAAAGAAACAGAAATTGCATTATACCTACCGTCAAGTGTCAGGGAAAGAGTTTTTTCTAGGGCTTGTGACTATATAGCGCATCAAATCAATAAGCCAAACTGAAGGGCTTAGTGGAAGAACGTGCTAAGTGACACCATTGAAAAAATTGAGATTTTTGTGTCAATGAACATATTACTACCATCTTTATATATATAAAACGATACCAAGTTTCCCCTTTTTCATAAACTGTAAATTTAGTGTATTGTTTACGGTTTGCAAGTACCGTTTTTAACAGCTCTGAGTGCAAAGGGAAAACTTAAGGGAGAATGGGCGCGCAGGACCAAGGGTCTCTAAAGTAAAGTGCATCAGTGCTAATCCTATGGAGAAAAAAATATTTTCTCTGCCGCATTTCTCCGGCTGTATTGAATATTTTTACAAGCAGATTTTTTTTATGTGATAAATGTAGCTGACTTACAGGTGGTCCCGACCTTCCCACTTTTTGAAATTGGTTCGAATATTTTTTTAAATTTTCAATAAATAATTTTATGCAAAATATTCGAAGCAATTTCAAAAAGTGGGAAGATAGAGACCTGTAAGTAATCTAGATTTATTATTAAAAAAAACCCGTTTGTAAAAATATTTAATACAGCCGGAGAAATGTGGCAGAGAAAATAGTTTTTTTCCCATTGGATTAACACTGCAGCACTTGAGTTTGGAGACCCGCAATCCAGCGCGACCATTCCCCCTTAAGCTTATTTTCTCGCTTTCACTTTTTGCCACTTAGCACGTTCTTCCACTAAGCTCTTCAATTGTGTAATTGTATTTTTTCTACGTATTATTTTTATGCGGACGGAATATTTTAGAATTGTAATAATCAAAATAATTGTGTCTGATAACCATCCGCCTGTCTATCATTTAAAAAAAATTATATACATTTTTTTATCAAATATTAATTGTTTAATACTTTTTTCCTATTGATAGATAAACAGTTTTTTCTTGGGTTTATGAATTTATAGCAGACCAAATCACAATAAGTCAAATTGTGTAATTGTATTTTTGTTTCTACGTATTATTTTTCTACTTAAGGAATATATTACAACTGTTAAGGATCGGTGTGATAATTATCTGTCTGTCCAATCATCTAAAAAAATATGTATTTTTATCAAATATTAATTGTTTCATACTTTTTCCCATTGATAGATAGATAGTTTTGACTGAGACTTGTTACTTAGCGGACTTGAATTTAGCAGACTAAATCAATAAGTCAGTGTTCATTTTTTCTCTCAAGGTAGGAATATTTTAGTATTATTAATAATCGTGTGAAAATCATTTGTCTGTCAATCAATCATCTAGAACAATCATTTTTATGTATTTTTTATCAAATATTGTTAAATGTCTTTTCCTTATTGATAGATAAATAGTTTTGACTGAGACTTGTTACTTAGCGGACTTGAATTTAGCAGACTAAATCAATAAGTCAGAGTTCATTTTTTCTCTCTAGGTAGGAATATTTTAGTATTATTAATAATCGTGTGATAATCATTTGTCTGTCAATCAATCATTTAGAACAATCATTTTTATGTATTTTTATCAATATTGTTAAATGCCTTTTTCTTATTGATAGATAAAGAGTTTTTACTGAGACTTGTTTCTTAGCGGACTTGAATTTAGCAGACTAAATCAATAAGTCAGTGTTCATTTTTTTTCTCTAGGTAGGAATATTTTAGTATTATTAATAATCGTGTGATAATCATTTGTCTGTCAATCAATCATCTAGAACAATCATTTTTATGTATTTTTATCAATATTGTTCAATGCCTTTTTCTTATTGATAGATAAAGAGTTTTTACTGAGACTTGTTTCTTAGCGGACTTGAATTTAGCTGACTAAATCAATAAGTCAAAGTGTTCATTTTTTCTCTCTAGGTAGGAATATTTTAGTATTATTAATAACCGTGTGATAATCATTTGTCTGTCAATCAATCATCTAGAACAATCATTTTTATGTATGTTTATCAATATTGTTAAATGCCTTTTTCTTATTGATAGATAAAGAGTTTTTACTGGTACTTGTGATTATACGGTGGTCATTGGCATGAATTTTTCAACATGCTGATTTGATAGCGTTGAAATGAATTTAAAAATATATTTCCCTAGGTACAATGATACAGATATATGGGTATTTTATAGTAATTTTTGATAGAAAAATGACTTTAATCAATTAAATTTAGCCTTTCATATTTAGTTTACCATTTAAATTTATAGTAAGTAATTTTTCTTGGTGTTATTTGCATAAAAATATTTAAAAGTTTTACTGAAAATTCCTTTTCATCCACAAGCTCTTAAAATTACAAAGTTCTTAAGAAAATTATTTAATAAAAAATTCAGGCGCTGGAATCTTGTAAATTATATCCAACAGCCTGGGTTTCATGTGTTACAGAGAATTTTCAGAGCCAACAACAGTGGTCTTTCATGCATAAAGCGTTAATAGGAATGACCAGTTGCAAAAACAAAGCTTCTTGAAATAGGCAGCTAAAAAATATTGACAAGTGAAGTTATGTAAAATAAAAAATTCTCTAGCGAATATTAAAAAAAAACTTAAAGGTAATACTTTTAAGTTACAATAACCAAAGTAAAAATTGAAAATATTTGTATTTGGGGCAAATTTATAAGCGAAATTATACGACCCAATTGATTTTTCCAACTCTACTAATGAGTCAAATGTTTTTGAGTGGATGAGATTAGTAAAACAACAGAATACAGAATTTTTTCATATATAAATCACTATTTATAAATATCAATATTTTAATATCGTAGTGTGGCGGATCACCACACACGTAACCTCAATATGCCATCACAACTAGGTGGCGCTGATTTACCATCTCGTTCCTAATACTATTCTTGATTACAACGTTTATAGTAGTATATAAGCCTAAGTAACTCATCTCCACCTCGAGGATCCTTTTGGTAGACTCTGGGTTACTGAGGCCGCTACGTTGGTGACCGGTACGTGATCGTCACCCACTCCAACGATGCTCTTGCTACGATGCGCTCAACCACGTTTGCTCACTCGCTACTAATGCACTCAACGCTGCACGCAACTCGACTCAACGCTTTTCGCAACTCAACGGCCAACGCTGGTACACAACTCGACCGCAGCACAACGCACAGCGAACAGCCTGCGCAAGGTTTCTTACCTCGTTGTTACTAGGAGGGGAGTGGAGGGGCGGATAACCACACACGCAACCTCAATATGCCATCAACAACTAGGTGGCGCTGATTTACCATCTCGTTCCTACCACTATTCTTGATTACAACTTTTATAGTAGTATATAAGCCTAAGTAAATCATCTCCACCTCAAGGATCCTTTTGGTAGGCCGCTACAGTAGAATTAATATATGTAAATTAAGAAGTGCAAGGTTAGTCTTTTACTAACAATGTTCATTTAAAAAAAATTATACGTATATTTTAAAAGTTGGTTATTAACGAAAATTATATAGAAAATAGTATTTAAACTGCATAAGCCACTGTATTTTTTGTTTGCTGATTTACAGTAAAATACATGCAGATCATAATGCATTAGCTTTCAAATTATGATTTAGAATAATTTATATTTTTAAAAAAAATTCGTAAATAGTTTGTTGCTTGCTAGTAAATCCATTAATAAAATCACATTAACATGTTTTACTTCTCATTTCATAATTAAAAATAAATTTTAGAATATGAACCCATGTACAAAAGCTACTGGAATTAGATACAATGCTGATATTGTAGCTAGGATCATATTTTTTTAAAAATAAAGTCTTATATTTCTCGATATTTTTTATTTTAAGTGTAATAAATGGTTTCATTGGAAAGCGATTGGTCTAAAACTATAGGCTACAAACTTTTAAAATTTTTTACAAATTTTAAAGTCACAAACTTTGAATCAAATTAGTGTAGTTTTACGGATATTTGGAAAAAATCCGGCTCTGGTACATGCGTCTCCCTTATTAAATGTGGTGAAAGTTTTGTTAAAATAAAATGTTCAATTCTAATAATTTTATTTCTTCACGAAAATATTTAATTTAAAAATGACAAAAAAAATTAGAGTTAAATAATATGACAAATACAAAAGGTAGGTTAAAACTCTTAGAATGTAAAATATTAACCCATTAACGACGACTTTATGAATTAAAACCTTTATTTCGGAATCGAAACGCAATAGGAGTTTTTAAATTCGTTTTTCGTGTAGTTTAATTTATCCTATATAAATTGTTTAGGACTATGGTAGTTAATTGTATTATATTTTGTCTATTTAGATAAACTAAAGCAGAAAGCTTATTTTAGCGTGGAAAATTTTCTTACTACTACTACTACTACAACATATATATTCCGGCTTGTGTGCTTGATCAGAGAGCCGCTTATGAAGCCTTCGTCAAGTAAGACGGACACAGAAAGAATTTTTACTGTCACAGAGAAAGGAATATACACCCAGGGCGAGGGCGGGAATCGAACCCGCACCCGTTACAGCGCGCAGACTGCTAGCGTAATGGCCCAAACTACTCGACCATCCGGGCCCCAGAATTTTCTTACCAGTCATCGTTAATAGTTGATATTGTGAAATCTTTTAAAGCTGCTTTTAGAAATACCAAAAGTTAGTTTTACCGTTGATTGAAATGTAATATGGTATATGAAAATGTAACTATCTTTATTGTAAATAATTGTGACCTCACTTTAAAAAAATACCAATAACTTTAATAATTAACTTTACTTTCTTGCAAAATAATGATTCATTACTTTCGTTTGAGTAATCAAAAATGTTACATTACCTGGAGAAAATAATTTCCTGTTTGTCTTCCGTTTTGACTATTTATGAAATATTAAAAAAATCACTTCCACCTACTCTAGTTTCTCAAGATATCGTACGATCACATCAGGTTATCATTTGATATTGTGTACTATTAAGAGTTTTTACGGTAAATTTTATATTACTTTAAGCAGTACTAAAATTTTAAGTATAATAAAAGGAAAGTAAAGCCTATGGAATTAAACGATACTACAATAAAACGTACTAAGATATAACAAAAAAACTAAAAGTTTCCTTGTTTTTTTGTAAATTCTTACCCGAAGTCTATAAAAAGAGGAACTTTTAAAACGCGATTTTTCTTTTATTTCCCTTCATATATTGTATTTCTAATTTCCTGTGTTACAGGTAAAAAAGTAAGTAGTTTTATTTGCCGCATGAACTAAATATTAGGGTTCGCCAGAAAAGGACAATCTTTCAGTTTCGTCTAACAACGTCTTTTTTTCTGAGAGTGCAATTTTGACATACGATTTATATTGTATCTGCTTCTTTAAGAAATATCCTCTATATCTTTTAGTTTTTCTAATCATATTATGAAAAATAGTATATGCTCAAGAAATTAATTAGCGCAGTATTAAAATAAGATTTTAGCATGACCACGCAAGTTTTAATGCTCAGCATAAAATGAATGCGTACTAATGACAAAGACAGCCATCGCCATAAATTTAAAGGACATAAAATTGTGAAAGAAAGTGCCCTTCACAGTTTTTAAAACTTGTCATTGCGACTTATTTTGTATTGAAGAGTAGCACACAGTACAATAAACATCTTTTGTAAAGATTATGCGATGTAAAAGCTAGACTCAAATATTCCTACTACGAGAAATCTGTTACTCATATGAGATTTGTCAAATAATCCAAGTTACGAAGTTAGATGTCAATGCTCATTACCATTTTGCAAAAATATACTTCCTCGGAACGAACACCCACACACTTATAAGCTTTTAAGAAATAAAAAACTTATAAATATGTCTAGACATGCTTTAAAAACTTTGTCGATGATGATATAAATGTTCGATAAAAGCTTGCATTTTACATTAGTTTTTGCGAACCTATCGAAAGCAATTATTTTTTCACAATACTTCGCTTCCATTTCTTTCCTTGGCTTTAACTATTCCATTCAAATACTTTCAAATATGTTAACCGATTTGATTCGAATATTTTCAGGCATCTATTATCTATAGTTTCTAAATGAACTTAGTTTAAAAATAAAAAAAACTTATGAAACAGAAAATGTCGGAAATTAACTAGGAAGGAGTATTATTAAAAAATCAATTTTATTAAAAACTATCAATTTTTTTTAAAGATTTTAAAAACATCCCCTCTTTAAACTGTTAACTTTATAAATCTTAACCTTAGAATATGACACAACTTATTAATTGCCTATTTAAGTGAGGCAAATTTTATCGCAATATTAATATCTTGTATCGTTTTAATTGATAAATAAAATACTTTTAATGGTAAAGTACTTAAAAATAATAAGCTAAGGCATTTTTCAATTTAACATAAACATTCGTTAAATCTTGTAACAGTTTGACCAGAACGTATCTTGTAACACTTTAATCATACATATAGCGTTCCTACATTTTTTAATTAGATTTAATATTTTAATTATCTAAATGCTTGAAATTTAATTTAATTTAATTTATTACATAAAAATAACACTGAGGTTCAAGAAGTTAAAACACACCCCATAACAAATCTTAGTAACTTTTTAAACAGCTTAGGGATTAAATTTACTTATAATCGATAATCCATTTTGTAAGACTTGAGAACAAAAATGATTTTCTCTTAACCAATGAAAAATTCTGAACAAAGAAAAAACACTTTCTAAACATAAAAAACTGCTAAGTACAACATTAGTTTATTAACTAATTAATTTTCATTAACTAATTTTAACAGGTTTTTAACTTCTGGATATCTTATTATTATATTGTTTTTAAATAGTTTTCTTTAAGTAAATTGCTCAATTTGATTGATTTTCCCCAAATCATGCACAAAATTGGAAAAGTCGTCTCATTACAATAGGAATTTGCATTTTGATTTACCGTTACTTTAAACTTTAGTAAAAAACTTTATTATTTAAAAATCAATATTTTATAAAAATTCACTGCCTTTATTTTATGTAGTTAGAAAATTAGTTTAAGGGGGGGCCGGAGCCCTCCATTGAAGCCCAGGTTAAAAGGACCTTTTTTATGTACCTTTTTCTCAGAATCTATTTGATACATTTTAATGAAATTTTTACTAGTTATTAGATAAATGTGCAACAATACATTGCTGAAAGAATTAAAAAAATTGTTTAGTTTTTAAATTGTAAATTTTTAAGTGAAACTACATATTTTTGACCTAAAAAACATCAATAATATTAAAAAGAAAAAAAGTAAGACAGTTATAAACAAATCCCTCCAGCGAATTTTAGAAACCAACTTCTTAAATACGCATAAAAAAATTTCAGGATACTTATAATAGGTTCTGAGAAAAAGGTACATGCACAATGAAAAAGTAAGTTTTGAGATATAAGCGTTTAAAGTAAACAATAGTAGTTTCTTACCTATGAAACCTAAGGGGATTTTACCTAAACAGCATTTTTAAAAAAAAAATATTGTATTAAAAATACTTATAGTATTTGAAACTTTTATTTTAAGATATCGTTGCAAAGCTAAGATTGTATAGTTTAAGATACACTAAAACATAGAAATTTCATTTTTGAAAATTTTGGGGGGTCTGGTCCCCCTTAAAGCTTAGAAAATATGTAGATAAAGATTGAATTAATAGGTTCTTTTTAAGGGCCGAAAATAAAGTATCTTTCGCCATTTGCTATTGTCATTATTTAGCCTTCATTTTTTTTATTTATGAAAATAATTTTTAAAAGGAATCATTTACGTGTTTAAATCAGTACAACATTTTCAAATTTCAGTTAAAACGACTAATTTACTAATAACATTGTTTTATATATGCAAACATATTTAAGAAAGCCCTAAACTTAGTTTTACGTACTTATGATATCCTTCAGATATACCCTGACTCAACAAAACTATGTTGTATTGACTGAACACAATTGAAGAGCTTAGTGGAAGAACGTGCTAAGTGACATTTTTGAAAAAATTGAGATTTTTGTGTCAATGGACAACTTACTAACTTCTTTAACGGTAACAAGTTTCCACTTTTCCATAAACTTTAAGTTTAGTATATTTTTTCAGGTTTGCAAGTTCCGTTTTTAACGTATCTAAGGGCAAACGAAAAACTTAAAAGCTCATTTTCTCGTTTTCACCTTTTTGTCACTTAGCACGTTCTTCCACTAAGCTCTTCAATTGTGGTTAAATGAAATGCATCACTGGAAACGTACAGTCCCTGGACAAATTATTAGACGCACTGTATTTGTTTTAGTAATGATGAAAACATACCAAAGAATGCCATATCATTAAAAAAGATGTCGATATGTGTATTAAGTATAGCAGATTGTATTTTCTATTCAATAGCTTAAGTTTAGGAACACAAATGTCCTTCTAAAGGTATTTTGTTCATCATTGATTGATACATGAAATCTTGCAGTGCGTCTAATAATTTGTCCAGGGACTGTAATCCATTTTCTAAAATTTAAGAAATTAGTATCTAAATATATACATGATTAATGGGCTATTTACGTGTATTTGACTAAAATTGCTTTTAAATGCACTTATTTTAAAATTAGTCTGAAAATATGAAAAATGATAAGTTAAATGATAACGTAGAAATAATGATACGTACACAAGTTTGATGAAATAATTTTTTAAAATCATACACTATAATCATACACTTTATACCTAACAATTATAGTTTTCGAAAGCTTTTAGTTACGTAAAGTTGTTTAGTACAAAACAAAAATATATAAATATCCTTATTAAATATAATTGCGAGTGCATGATTGCTCAACTTTATCAAATTATAGTGCTAAGAACTTTCCTCATGACTATCTTGTTTTCAATTACTAAAAGCAATTATCTCGTTCGATGTCTCATAATTATCCATTAAGGAAATTAAAATGTAAGAAATTGAACACCAAAACTTTACTCATAACACGTAGATTATTGAATTTGGGGTGTGCATTTTTTATTTGTGTAACCATTGTACACAATTAAAAGAGTTATTATAATTTAATTTTAAACACTTAATGCTTGCAATGTCCTTATTTATTCTAAAATTACAAGAATGTATTAAGTTTTTAAGCTTGTTTGAGTTTAGTTTAGTTTGAATTATCGTCGCGTTAGAGCTACACGAGGGCTATTGGCGACGGGCGTCGTATTTTAGAACCACAGTCAAGTGACGAGCCGACACCTGAATAGGCACCCAACGCAACTGTTAAGGGCGACATCGTACGCAGAGTCGGAACTTTGGAGGTATTTAACGTGCATTCCCTCTACACGGGGTATTATTCGTCGGACATTTTTGGCTGCACGGGCCGTTTATAGGTTGGCAGTTATTTTGGCGATGCCCGGACCGGAACCTGGGACCTTTCGGATGCTAGGCGAATGCCTAACCGACTGGGCTCCCCAGCCCCCTTGTTTGATATTAATATACCTTAGCAATAAAAGTCAGATGATTTTTTTTAAATATTCATTTTAAGGTCTTGTTAAGTTTCTATATACTACCTTTTCTGGTTTTATACAATCATCGCCGTAAAATATCGACCATTTTTTCTCTAAGTGGTATATGCTTAATATAATTGTCTGATAGTTTCATTCGTATATACTTGCCTACTAGTTTCTGTCAGATATCGTTGCTTAACAGTTTCAGTCTGCTATAGTTGCATAACAATTTCGATCATATATAGAGGCTGTATAAATCATATAAAGTTGCAAGTCGGTTGAAATATAAATATATTAATTGTTCACGACCACATTTTCTTAACAAATAACTAAAAAACTTAGTAAATAAAAGGAACATGTTTAATGATTTCAATGCTAATGCCAAACTAGATTTTACTAAATAGTTTAGCCAGTACAGTAGAGTTCCGCTTATCCGAAAGGTACGGGACCGGAGCACTTTCGGTTAAACGAGATTCCATAGGAATTTTCGGATAATCGGGAATCTTCCACTTCACGCCTAGAAAAACTCTGGCGAAGGGAAAAATTGACGTCATAGAGTGTTCGCCTCGTTACAAAAATCTTAAATCGGGCCTTTAGATACATAGAAGCGCAAAATGAAGCCAGTTCTTCAGACGTTCAATTGCTTAAAAGAAGGTAGGACAGGGCTGCTTTAAAACGAACCAAAATTGAGCAGTAAAAAAAAAGATTATTGTATATTTTGAGAAATAAATCCAACTTTGTTATTATTTTATTGTTGCTTTGTTATTATTGTAACTTTGTATTTATTTTTTTGTGCATTTATTTATGCGTACACTTCATATTTTAGCACAAAAAAAATTGCGGATCCTTTTGGTTAAGCCGAATTTCGGATAACTGGGATTCGGATAACCGGGACTCTATTGTATAAATATTTTTAGGGATTGCAGTTTTTAATGTTAAATTTAAAATAATGATACATTATATTTGGGTTTGTTATAAGCACGTTACTGTTTTACGGTGCTCTTGTAAATTAACTAATACATGCTAAGAAAATAATTTAAAAATTTGTTGTTTTAGTGAATCTTAAAAATATTTCCTATCCTCGAGATTCCTATTCATTTATTATTTATAACTTATTCTTGTTGGTTTTAGTTATATTGATAAGAAAATGCAGTTGATTACAGATTTATAAGAAAGTAAAACTTTCATAAGTTTATTTTCGAATTTAGTTAGCCCATTTTGTTCCAAACTTATATAAATAATATCTCTTCAAATGGAAGTAGATAAAAAAAATTCTCTCTTTCACAAAAGGAAATTTTGTTGAGCTCATTGATATTGTTATTTGCATTTAAATATAGTTTTTGAGAAATAAAATTGTCTCATTCATAAGCCCTTGTCACTGACATATATGAAGTTCTCTTTTCTCACTTGACAGATTAATATCTGTCAATATAATATTCTCAGAGTCTTCACTTGTCAGATTATAATATTTTCTGAAAGAAATTATATATTTTTATTTTTGAGTTTTTATTTTGACTTTTTTGACAGCTGTTCATTGTAATAATGACGTGTTTGGTTGGAAATAAGAAGAAAAAGCATAATCAATTTATCTCTGATTGGTTTCAAGTAAATACCAATTAATGGTGAAAAATATAATGAAGCTAATATCAAGGTAAATTAGAATTGTGACCATACATGTTTAATACCAGACTTAAGAGAATCAGTATACGAAATAATATATATGTCAGGAAATCGTTATATAATATTCATATTGCAATTCAATTTGATCATCCATAGTAAAAAATTACTGGGAGTTTAAGTGATATTTACCAGCTATTTTCCTGGATTTTTTAAGTTTATATTCTTTCTTAAAAAGTCCCTGGGATTTTCAGGTTTTTCCCAGAATCATAATAAAAATCATCTGTGTGACACAAACATCCTGCCTGATAGTATCATTCACACTCTTAAACAACAGCGTTTAACTCAGCTGAGTAATTCTCTCCGTGCGAATGCATTTCTCCTAGGGTGAATTTCATCTTGTTAAGAGTGCAGTATAGTTGCCACATAATAATGATTGTTAACACACATAATAATGGTTCACGACCACATTTTTTAACTAAAAAACCCCTAACAAATCTAGTTTATTAAAAGGAACATGTTTAGTATTTCAATGCTAATGCAGAGTTAGTTTTGACTAAATAATTTTGCCATTATAAATATTTTTAAAGTACTACAGTTTTAATGTTAAATAAGTTTTAAAAAATAGTACATTATAGTTAGGTTTGTTATAAGCGTGTTACTGTTTTTATGGTGCGCTTGTAAATTAACAAACAGGCTAATAAAATAATGTAAAAATTGTTCTTTTAGTGAATTTTCAAAATATTTCCTATCATTGAGATTATTCACTTAATAGTTTATTCATGTCAGTTTTAATTTAACTGATAAGAAAATACATTACTTTTATTTTTATTATCGATTTAAAAAAATAGTAAAATACGTACTTTGAGCCATTTGACTCCAAACTTATTTAAAATAAAAACTCTACCAATGGAAGTAGATAAAAAAAATACTTCTTACAAAACCCAAATCTCACAAAGGAAATTTTGTTGAGCTCATTTACATTGTTATTTGTATTTAAGTACAGTTTTTTTTTTAAAAAATTCTTCTCATTCATAAGCCCTTGTCATTGACAGATATGAAGTTCTATTTTTTCACTAGACAGATTTTATTCCTTTCCCATATCAAATTATAATCTGACAAAAATAGTATCTATTTTTTTTTGATTTTTTGACCGCTGTTCATTGTACTACCAAGATGTTAGATTGGAAATAAAAAAATAACAATAAATCAATTTATCCTTGATTGGTTACAAGTAACCGCCAATTAATTTCGATAAATATAATGAAGCAAATATCAAGGTAAATTGAAATTGCAACTATACATGTTTGATACCATTTAAGAGAATTAGTACTCAAAAATATGTCAGAGGTTGTTACATAATAGTCATATCACAATTAAAATTGATCATGCACTGAAAAAAATTACCGTGAGTTTCCGCATATTATTATTAGCTATTTTCTTGGATTTTTTTAAAATTTCTATTGTTTCTTAAAAAATTATTATGATTTTAAGGCTTTTCAGAAACATAATAAAAATCATTTGACAAACATTCCGTTGAAAAATTCAATAGAATGCGTAGATTTTTTTCCCCAAAACTTTCAGAGACGTTCATTATTTTTGCCCAGTGTATCACTTTTAAATGGTTAATATTTAAGTTATTTATGTTTAAAAGTCAATTTTCCAATTTTCATTGAAAAGTATCTGAGAATAGAACTTTGTTCTTAAGCAACTTATTTAAAAAGTTATAAACATTTATAACTCGTCTATTTGGAAGTTCTCTTAAAAATTAAACATATCAATATAATGTTTATACTTTCTCCTGTGATTTCAAATTTTGGAGATAATCGATATATACTATATATAAATTCTAAATTTATAAATGGAAAAGTCTTTCACATATATGTAATTAGCCAGTTATTCATGTATGTTTTGTTTCTCAACCAATCCAATAAAATGCAAGTAGCCGTTAAATTTATTAGTAGTAGCAATTAAAAAAAGCCAATATACGGTACACACAGTTTTGGCCACAATTCATGAGGCACCTTGCAAAAATAATCAATCAAAGAGTTTTGATCACGCTGTTTTAGAACTTACAGATAATAGATAAATTTTTTTTACACACCTTGCTTATATCTTATGTCTTTATTGCAATTAGGATATACTCAAAATAAGGCCAAAATTCAAAATAAATAGACTATCCTGATCTTTAAAACTTTTTTAAAAATATATTCCTTGTAAAGAAGGATTAACCTAAGTATCAGTTCAATATTTTTAGAAGGTATATTACAGGAGTTATTTTATAAAATTCAATATTTTAGGAGTTATTACAATGTAAAGAAAACAACAATATCGTGAAATTTAAGGACATTTTAGAAAAATATTAAATAATATTTTCTAGTTTTTGAAAGGAAATTTAATGATACGCTATTTTTAAATTATAGCACAATTTATTGCAATATTATTCCAATTAATATTCAAAAAGTTAAGCACTTGTCTTAAATATTTACATACATACTTAGATATATAATTATTTACATGTAGAGATTGATCTATTCACCTTTTGAATGATGTACAACTCTTTCTTATAAATTGATAGAAATATCTCAATTACTCTGAGAAACTGCGATTTCCACCCCAGGAAAGTGAACAATCATCAATTACTACAAGTAATTCATCTTTAGATGACAAATGTATTCTGAACATTCTGAATAATTGCATTATGCCTTTATGCGAAATAATATCTTAGTTATTCTTTTCATTTTTGTAAAAGATATTTTTAAATACTAAAACTTGAATGTTTTTATAGAAGCTTATGTGCACATAAACTTTTAAATCTAGATAGTTTTCAGCAGAAGGTTTTGTACATATAGTCCCTGGACAAATTATTCGACGCACTGTATTTTTTTTAGTAATTTTATGTTTATTAAGAGTTGTTATGCAATAATAGTATATTTAAACTACAATATTATTGATTTTTATTTAAAAGAATTGTTGCAGACTACATATTTGTATTTATTTTAAGATAATTATGATTAAGATTAATTTATATTAATTATTTATTATAAGATTATTTATGTGTGAAATCATCATCCTCAAATGCAGGAGACAGTACAGTCTTGCATTGATAGCATGCCGCACAGTGGTCGGAAAAGGCTGAAAAACGGTCAAAATTCATTTATTTTTTTGTTGTTCGACAAAAAAGCAAACAATTTCGGTTTTATAGGTTTTTGACCCATATGAGTCGATATAGGGCACAATCAAGTTTGTAAAACCTATGAATTTAAGTTACAGTTAATGCAAAAAATAGTATGTGAAGATGTAATGTGAAAATTGTATGTTTGCGTATAAAGAATAAAGCTTCAATCAACATGTATTATGCAGGTGCATATGCGTATGTTTAAATCATGGTAATACGTAATCGTACCTCAAGTAGTTACAAAAAGCCAAAAAACTAACAAAATCTTTAAAAAAAATGAAACTGAGCTAAAAAAACTTTACACTATTTTCAATATTTTCTGATCTCAATTTTGCTTATGATATTAATTGAAAACCAGTTTTTTAATGTGAATATTTGTCTACTAATTTTTGAATTATGCATGAATTATATAATATTAAACATTTAAGTTTGTGGAATAATACCAAATTTAATATCAAAATATCGTAACAAAAATATAAATTCAAAGAACATATACTTTCAAATTATTAACCGTCAACAGTTTTTTAAGACCATGTAAATTAATAGCATTTTATTATTGAAGATTTTAAGACCAAATATGGTATTAATATTCATTTTAAGACTTTTTAATGAATTTTCGTTTAATTTTAATACGGCTTAGGAAATAAAATATCTATTAATAATGCCGTATTTGATTTAAAAGTACTATATAGTGATATTAAATTTAAAAGTATATTATCAAATCAGAAATACAAAGAATAAATGTATTTTAGGAACTAAATAAAAGTAACTTTGATAGAACAGATTCAAATTTCTTTGATAGAACAGATTCAATTCATAAAGAGGATTTTAGTCTTAAAATTGTGTTGAAGCACTAAAAATTTTTGCTTTGAAAACAGATAATTTGTTTAACATCCTTTATGATTACAATATTGATATAATAGATTTTTTTTAAGTCTTCGTGTAGCTCTAATTTATTGTTTGTTTTAGGCTTCGCGCGAAAGGTATTAATGTAAGGGTCCGATGAAATAGTAAGAAAGTTAAAAACATCTTCATTTGTATTTTTCCTATAACTTTTTCTTGAGTGTTCTCGTCTGTACCACCGAAAGTCTTTGTTTCTGGTCTCTTGGGCTTCTTCGGTCAAACTTCCTATGGGTAACATATGAAGAAATCACTTTTCGCCCATGAAACAATACTTTATGAACAGAGTTTGGCATGTAACTCAACCCCCTTCCCAAGATCCTATGGGCATCTTTTGAAAGCATTCTTATTGTAAACAAATCAAACCTTTTCTCTCCTGCAAGATAACACCAGTTTAAGTTCTTTATTTATAATCAAACTCTTTGAAAGTGAAGTGGCCGAAACACCTGTCGGTTTTGTTACTTTGTTTCTAGATTAACAGCTGGCTTGGAGCAATGCGCAGCAGCGTTGTGCTTTTCGACGATTTTGAACAGCTAGATCTTGACACTTCTGTTATAATTATGGTGTTCGCACGTGTTCGCAGCTGAAATTTAGATTTATCTTTTATATACGATTTGGAAAACTAGTTAATTTTAATGAAACTTTGGAGCATAGTGGAGCAAGAAGTTGCACTCTTTCAAATATTTAAAAACATAGTACCTTAGAAACTAAAGTCAAAAACTGATTTAAAAATTACTTTGTATATTTTAGTCAGCTAAAATAAAAGAAAACCTTTTATAAAACACAAAAAGATGCAAAAAAATTCTGTAATGAAATAATAAATCGTGTATTTTAAATTCCAATGTATCGCCTCAAAACGGGCTATTTTTCATTTGTTGACTTTTCATAACTATAAATACATCAAAAAATGATTTTTAAAGATTTATATTTGGTAATCTTACTATTCAATTATCTATTAATTAAAAAATATATTCATTTTGCATTTTGTGAACACTTCGAAATTCGGCATTTTGGCGCCGCTCCCAGACCACTGTGTGCCGTGCAGAATTAAAGCTTTGATAGCGGCTAAAGGTGGTTCAACTAAATATTGACTTTTACTAACATTAATTTCACTTTTCTTTAAAAATTAATAAACTTATGCTTTTCTAAATTAATGCTGTTTTATTTATGTCAAATAAATCGGTAATTGATTGGATAATATAAAAATAAAAAAAAATCAATTTAAAATAATAAAACGGTACAATATTACCCGGCAATTAATATTTTACATGAAATCATGCAGTGCGTCTAATAATTTGTCCAGGGACTGTAAAGCTAAAAATTAATTTTTTCAATACAATTCTAGTTATGGTATCTGTACATTATTTAAAAACAAAACAATGCAACAACGAAGAAATTTATTGATTTAAATATTTGTTTATTCTAAATAGATTTTTATTGAAAAATTCTTTTCATAAAGATTTTGACTTCAACCACCAAGGAAGGATTTTTGATGTTTTTAGTTATATTTTTATCTACGGCTATTAATGTTGTTTGTATAGTAGCTATATTTTGCTTACAAATGCGTATATCTTGCTTCAATTCCTATGACTTAAAACAAATATATTAGCATAAAAATTCAAAAATACATTATTAGTGTATAAGAGGGGGTGAAAGATAAAAGATAAAGTAGTTTCATTGCAAAATATTTACTAATAGCTTTTAAATCTATTTTTAAAATTAGGAAACCTTCTCCCATCGTAGTAATAAAAACATAAGCGAGGAAAATAAAAGCTTTGAAAAGGTGAAAAAAAAAATTCATGTGTTTCAAACCAAACGCAATTTATTTTATAAAAATGATACGTTATTTTACATTTTATTTCCCATTCGTAGAAGAAGGACTAATGTTTCAGATTATAACATTGGATATCTGTCTTTTTATTCTTAAGGGTAAGATCTGTTTTGTTAGAAATTGCTTTCACATGATGCAGATCTTGGGTAATATACAGTGATAAATTTAGAAATGATTATAGTGGGAAATATATCCGGAAAAGATTATAGAGTAGGTGAGAAAAGACTCAATCTTCACCTTGCATGTCTTTATTCACTTCATAAAACTGAGTATCAGAGCCAAAATGGCGTATAATATAATAATACAATAGAGATTTATAGTATACTTATTTATATGAAAAATAAGTCTAATTTTATAAATAATATTACTTATTTTTTGATAGGTAAAAAAATTTGGGAAAAAAATTGACACGTTCTTGCACATACTGTAAGAAATTACCATAATTTTCCGCATGTATAGTAATGCATCTTATTCAACAAAGCCTTGACGCGTGAGCCTAGTTATGGAACTGTATTACACTGTTAAAAATTTTGCGCAAGATTGCGCCAGAATTTTCTAGCTGCCACCACTATTTGGAGAATAGATTTTCCAATTTTGAGGTAAACCATAATTTTGATACACTGCAAAAGTGGTGAATCAACGCTCCGAATAGTGGTAGTAGCTAAAAAGTTCCAGGATTCCGGTGCAATCCTGCAATAAACTTTTTAACAGTGTAAAGAGGGGACACTGAGGTCGCTTGATAGAATACAAACAACCCGTAGTTAAGGCAATAAGTGGAAAAATATGAAGTCCATCCCAGTCTATTGGATTCCGTTCTCCCAAACTATGGATTTTTTAAAATTTCCAGGGAAGTTACTGGTTTAAATCGTATTGTTTTTATAAATTTGGAGGATTAATGATTATTAGGAATACTACTGGTAAAAAAATTGCACATAATTCGTCCCGAACGTTCCTGCATATTTTTGCAGTAGTGAAGAAAACTGACAGCAGAAGAAAATATATGTTTCTACAAAGTTAGCTAAATGTATAAAGTTCTTTTTTAACGCGGTTAGATATGAGCTACTTACAGAAAATGAATATAATGGTTTGTAAAATATTTTCTCTCTTTGAAATCATTAAACTTGATGCGTTATGGTTTAAATTGATTTGTAAAATGTACTACTGAGATAAAAAAAAAATGGTTAAATAACTAAGTTAGGAGTTTGCTTCCTAAATTTTTTTTATCAAAAGCAATGATAAAAACGTAAAGGTAAATTGCCATGTTTCTTATTTTTTGCTCGATTTGGCAAAAGGAACAAAAATAAATGATTGTATGGTTTCATATTGATTGATGTAGTAAAAAGAAATTTGTTTGGTTCTGGATATTCCAATAAAAAAATTCTTGGTAAAATTCAGCGAAAACTTGCTACGTATTTAATATTTAAGTCAATTTTGTAAAAAAAAATATGGATACGCATAATATCTTAGCAAAACATCTTTATTCTTAAAAACTTGATTATTGCGTATCATGGTAATTTTTGCAGCTATGACGCTTAAATAATTGATGTTTAGCTTCACACTTAACATATTTAAAATCTTATTATTTCTCAAAAAGCTACTAATCAATAAAAATATTACTTCCAAGAAAAAACAAGAGAACCATAGATATTTAAACTAATTTAACAAAAAAATATTTTAATCAGAACCTTAAACTTCCTTCCTCTTATTCTCTGTTTTAATTAAAAAGAAAAGTGCAGTAGCAAAATTTGCTTTTCCGGAACAAATCTTAGCATGATTTAACGATGTGACTTGGGGCGGAAATATATCTTCAATTAAACCCAATTCCGGAGCCATTTTTTTTTAAGCCGCATATTTTTTCTCACTTAACTGACCTTTCATAATGAATCTTATGTGTCACCGTCATAGTTAACTGCGTCATTAAATACCTCCTTTTAGTGAATGGGAAATCATTGAAATAATTTATAAAGCTCAGAAGTTTATTAACCCTAGCTGCCGTCGTTGAGATTTTTTTAAGTGTTGTGAATAAAGTTTAAGTGTGTAAAAAGTTTTTGAAAGTTTTTTTTTTGCATGATATTTAGCACTTTATTTATCGTTTGATTTTAATTGTTTTTATGCTTCAGTCAAAAATTGCAAAAATATCTCACATTTACTAATTCTATATGAAACATTTAATTTTATAATAATACCGGGTGGTTATAAAATAACGCTCCCTATTCGGAGAGGTCTGTAGCTTGAATGAAAAATCCGAATGCAACAAACTTCGAGACAGTTACTAATAAAGAAGGGGGAAAAAGAATGGAATCATAAAAAAAACACCCTCGTCTCTTGACCAGGGTTCTAAATTACGAGACATAATTGGCTGTGTTAAAGCTCCTAAAGGGGGCTAGAAATAGGCAGCCGGAATCGATTACATTACATTAATGCAAGAAATGACCGCTTCTTGGTTTTGCCAATGCTTACAAATTGTGTTTGCTTTGCCAGCCATCTGTCGGGGTTATTATAACTATTTCTTTTTTAATGTAAGTAATCGATACGGCTGCCTATTCTAGCCTCCTTTAGAGCTTTAACCCACAGCCAATACGACCTCGTAATTTAGAGCCTGTCAAGGACGACGGGTGTTTTTTATTGATTCCATTATCTTTCCCTCCCCCCCTTTTGATTAGTAATGTCTCAAAGTTTGTTGCATTCGGATTATTCATTCAAGCTACAGATCTCTCCGAATAGGGAGCGTTATTTTATAACCACCCTGTATATCAGTTATGGTATCAACTTTATAAATTTATTTATTTCGTAGCATTAAATTGTAATATTACATTGTTTAAGAAATTTCATTGTTTTTGTTTAAAGAAAGTTGTGTATGCAAGGAAATATAAAGGTTGTTTTATTTATTACGTGAAGACTGAATACATCAAGTAAGAAAATTCCCCGTCTGGCGTCCGTGACAGGCCTTTTTGAAAGTCAACGGTCATATTTTTCAAGTTATTAAAGGATTCAATAAAGAAGACAATATACTTGTGTCTCAGGAAATTGACGAAATTCTAACTTTACAAGTGAAAGTTTCTATTGCCAACCTAACATATAATTTTTTTAGAATTATGTTTGATTAAGTTTTTTAATAACTTTTTATATGTTTTAATGCATTACATGATATACAATAAACGTTTTCAAAGTAATCTAATCTGTAACTGTAAAAATGCATACTTTTGTATTACGTTGAACAAGTAATTAGGCTGTAAAAGTTTTATATCCATAAATCCCCACTTATTTTAAATATGGCTATAAGTAACTTCTACCCAATAGACTATGCAAGTTAAGACGTGTAGGCAAAGTCATTGTTTTTTTAAAGAACACTATACATCATAATTAAATTTTATGCATCCCAAGAGATGCAAGTGTAAGTTTATGAGAAATTGTTTAAATTTTTTTTATGAAAATGTAATTTTGGGAAATTGGACACTTAATATGAAACTTGGACGAGGGGGAGCAATAAAATAAGATTTATTGTCGATGAAAACTATTTATCTTTACACTATGAATTTTTGTTTTAACTGCTAGATTTTATGCTACGTTGAGAGCACTTGCTTCAAAAATGTAATAAAAACTTCCTAAAAACTACCTACTTGTGTTTAAATTTGTGCTAAACTGTTCTTTATAATTTAAAATAAAATTGCAATGCATATTTCAAAAAGCATCTTGAAGCAGGTTATTAGGTTTTTCATTTAGAAAATAGAAACACAGTTGCTATAGAGTTATAAAATTTATTTATACATGTTGTATTAAAAAGATTTTTTTCGGCTAGTTCTACTTTAAAAATTTAAGATTTTCAAAGAACTAATAAATCTACAATATAATTATGTGAACATTTTTGCTGTAGCATTAAAAATTAACAAATGTATTTCTAAGTATATAAAAACAAATAGGTTTGTAATAGAATCTGTCACTTAACCCGCTTCCACACAACAGTTGTGTTTAACAGGTAAAAAAGCGCCAAACACAGCATTAATTCTATATTAAACCTTTACATGTTAAATTTGGCTAGTTTTATTTATTTTATTTCGAAAATTCAATAATTATTACTTATCGTTTGCAAAAATTAATTTATATTTCAAAGAAAATATGCAATATTTCCTCGCTTTTAAATAGAATAAAAATATTTCATATCAACATACAAAGAATCTCGTAGTGAAATATATTTGACGTCATTTCAAACTGATCGATGTCGCAAAAATAAATTTATTTTAATTTATTGTCTAAAAGAATTAAAGTTTCTCGAGCGATTGTTGCGAATGGCAATGGTGATTTGATTCTAATAAAAATGGCTTCTTATGCTTTTTAAATGAGCATTAAATTTTGCAGTATTTTAAATAATTGAAGTACTTCGAATTCAAATTGTTTTCTGAAATTTTCAATGTATATTCTAATTTCGATGAGCTGAAATTTTTGACGTATCACACTTGTCCGTAGCATTTGTAGTTTGGGATATGAAAGTGGGTGACAGACAGACAGACGGTCTGAAAGATTATATTACCTTCCACTTTTTACGTTATAAGCGTAATGTGGAAGCTAAAACATCTATTGATTCTTTGATAGATACTTTATGAAGGCATCCTATTCTTGTACGTCGATAGAGAGAGACTTGAGATTCCCCGAAACTTTTTTTCCTTCAATGGAACCGAAGTACATTCTCATCATTTTGTCTTAAAGAAGAAGATTTATCCGTGGGAAATTGTCTACCATATTTTTGTTCGACTTGAGTATATTGAATATAAATCGATTTTTAGATCAATTCATGAGTCGAATAAGTTGGTAGGAATGATTCTTCGAGTCATTTTTTTGGATTAGGCTCTCTTTTAGTTGTAGGTCAAAACTTCTATAACGTATTGTTTCTCCACCCCTCCGCCCTTTATTTCGATATTTGAATTGCAAAAGTTCATCAACTTTAAATAGTAATGAAGGAAAATATAAACGCTTGAGTCACAATTGTATGCTTAAATCTTTCGATCTATAAACCAATATTAATATAACGGAAACAGTGTAAAAAAATCTGACAAATTTACGGTTTAAAATTGATAGTCGTGTTGTAATTTAAAACCATTAACAATACTGAAAAAATCCATATAATTAATTGTTAGTAAATATAAACAGTTGGTTGTATTGGGTTCAGTGTTATTAACGGTTTTGAATTGGTGACACGATCTGAAACCGTTTATTTGACGGAATGTTCATACATCCAAAACGATGCAAGCGCACATACAGGATAAATTGTTTCAATTTTCTTTCATTAATATCTCTACACTATATTTAATTTACATTTTTCAGTTTCAATGGAAAGGTATTTTTTTAAGTCGTTCTCAATACATTTTGAAAAGTTCGATTGCAGAAATGCTTGGTTACATATTTTTCCGTTCCCTTTGTTATAAACTAAAAAATATGCATTTAATCAAATTTAACTAGTATCCTGAAATTACATAATATAATTTCTGTAAAATACTAACTCGAAAAAGTAAAAACCTTTTAAACGAACAAAGGTTTTGCATATAAATTATTTATTTTATAGAATACAGATATGTTTCATTTGTGGACAGTTTTGATACATAGAGCTCTAAAATGAAAAAGCTAAGTTAAATAAAGTAACTAAATCATGAATAATTAATGCAATTTCTCGTTTTATGTCACGCATCAGGAGAATATTTATCGATTTATGTTATAAATATTTTAATCAGTAGGTCCCATATAGGTGTATTTTTAATGTCCCTGCTGATTAAATCTCTTGACTGTTTAATAAATTTGCTTTCATTTAGAAAAATGTTCATTAGTAAAAGTTCACTTGGTGGTACACAAATGAATGTAAATACTCGTGACTGTTAGGTGTGTTTTTATATTCTTTCTTCTGACTGAAAATTCGCATTGAAGAATTTTATTTACAAAAATTAATGCAAAATCAACTTTAACCCATGAGCACGCACAAGCTATTGACAGATTTCAATAATGATGAATTTTTTAGAAGTAACTCTACCGTAAACAAATTTAGCATAAGAAAAAAAATCTCGGGGTGTACAGTCCCCTGGACAAATTATTAGACGTCCTAACTTAAGCTATTGCACTTAGCATTCCTTAACTTAGCATTCCTAAACTTAAGCTATTGAATAGAAAATACTATCTGCTATACTTAATACATATATCGACATCTTTTTTTAATGATATGGCATTCTTTGGTATGTTTTCATCATTACTAAAAAAATACAGTGCATATAATAATTTGTCCAGGGACTGTAATACACCCCTTCCAAGTGCTCACGTCTTAAAATATAAATTGAAACGTTAAACAATTAAAATATTTTTGCAACTTTGGGTTAAAAAGTTAGAATAAGAGTATTGAAATAGGAGTAGTGTAATATATAAATTAATAATAATAATATATTTAATGTAGTGATAATTTAGTGTTCCATTATAATAATTTATTCAAGTAGTTTTTAAGATTGAATATGTAAGTAATTGTAAATTAATTAAGAACTTGTATATTAAAATAACAATAATTAAATACTTCGTTCATATAGGTGCATTACATCTTGGATACATGAAGATAGTAAAAAGTTATCTAGGACTAAATAATAAAACAAAATCCAATGAACTAAAACTGTATTTCATAAAAAGAGAGAGCGAGAAATATTCGAAAATTCTTTTTAGTTTTGTTTTATGAATAAAAAAAACGTGTGTGTTCCTAGTGTGGAACAACCACTTCTAAGAGTTAAGTTGAAACGGTTCAATTTGACAAACTAATAGAAATAAGTGTGTGTATTACAATATATATTTTAATTTTTTTGGTTGTGTATGGGATTTAATTCGTGTTAAGTGTATAGTATTTTCTTTAAAAAGCAAAACCTTATTTTTCCGCATCAAAGGGCAGGAATTTTTCATGTTTCTATCTAAATATATACATTTACATATTATTACTAATTTATGCTAATTAAAATCTACCTCCTTATTAGTTACCTTTTGTGACCCAATTTTAGAACTCAACTTGGAAATCCAAAGCATGTTTCATTCGTTTCAACAAATTCTTGCGTTTATTGTGTTCATTTTATCAAAAGCTTTACCATCAACAAACCACTAGAAACACGTTAATTAAATCCTCTCCTGCATACTTAAATGCACCTTTTTACTATAACTATCTCACCAGAAAACTCTTTGAAACTGGTAACTAACGTGGGCATTTTTATTGTTATTATTCTGAAGGGTGGAAGTTACCATTTTATGCAAGAATTAACTGAATGAAAGATTTGATGAACGAAGTTTGAGGATTATGCTAAGAGATATTTTTTTTTACTTTCACGTTGTGGGTGCAACAAGGATTTTCATTTTGCTAATACCCTTCTTTATAAGTTACCAAGTTATTTACTTAGGCGTGTGCGCTATGAAAAGTTTAACTTCAGGGAAAGGCGTTGGAAATCTGTTTTGGAAAGAATACTATAACAATGAATTCGTGAAGTGTTAATTTTAATGGATTTGTAGAATAAGCGCGAGTAGAAAGCTTATTCACCGAAAGTTGTGGTACATAATCTCGAACATTAATGAATCAGCTTTTGAAATGTTGCTTTTTCTTTTTCTAAGTTATATAATACACTTGGATATACTTTGTGAAAGTTTCATCTTATAAGTGTTTAGAAGTAAATAGTATAGGAAAAGATGCACAAATGTGGTTACTCAGTTCATTGTTAGGTTGTTAAAAAACAATAACATTTATTTTATCTTGGAATTTTCTTAAAACAGTCCTAATGTTAAAAATATTGGATTGTGAGGACAAAATTCCAAAAACTTAGTACTTTTAAATAACTTAATGAGATTACTCTAGGTACTTGTGGTAACACCTCTAGGTACTTGTCGTAACACCCTTAAATGTCAATAAATCAATGTATAACAATAGCTTCCCTATTACTCCTTTTTCTTATAATATGACGAGAGGGAGTTCTTCCAGTAATCAGTGCTAGAGTAAAGCTCCATTCAGTCGTAATACCTCAGGTTTCAATATTACCCACGTGTCTCCATATATGCCCCCCCCCCCCCTCCTTTCCTAAATTATTTTTATTTTGACAAAAATGAAAATAATTATTATCTTTTTAATTAATAAATAAAAAAATAGATAGAGGAAGCTGAAAATTATATAAATAATAATGAAATGGGGGGGGGGAGTTCATTGGATTTTAAAGTACAGCTAAAATCTCTTGAAACTATTGTATAAATAATTTTACTATTAACCGTCTGACCAATTTCTACTAAAATATACAATGAGAATTTTACCTTAAACCTTCTTTATCTTCTTTCGCTGGCCGATGTTAAGATGAACCGAAAGACAAAACATTCTCTTACAAAAAGTCGTCAAATCGTACTTTAATCTCTCACCTAAATGGAATATTAAAAGTATTTCGCCGCGCAGATGGAAAATGATTGTAAAAAGGTCTGCCCAAAAAAGTGAAATCCAAAGATTCTTCCAATCTGGATGCTAAACGAAGCGGAATCTGCTCTTCGCGAGTTTTAATTACAGAAACGTTCCCTTGGGGGCAGGTATGATCGATTCTATGCAGGTGGAATACCGACTTCGGGGTTTGCTTCATGTTTGAAATCAATGGGAAATGATTTTGCTTTCTTTCGAATGAAAGCCTTTCGTCAGAATATAGAATCAGAATCCTTCACGTTAAAGTAATTGCTTACTGACGGTGAATGGGAAGACATACAAAGTTAGCAATGAGGGAGGAAAGGCTGTCTGTTGTTTCAGACATTATTATCAGTCGATAGGGCGTTATTTGCTTCAATTAAGGGTTTGTTTGTGAAATAAAATATCTCTAGTCTTTGGATTTGATTGTTTCTTAAATAGTTTTTTAGTTAAGTGATTGTATTAATTTTTGATTTCTTTATGTGTTTCTCTCTTCTACACTCTTAAAACAAAAGAGTGAAATCCACTCCTATAGGGGAAGTGCATTTTCGGCACGGAAAGAAGTGGAAATTAACTCAGACTGAGTTAAAACCGCTCGTTTGTTTTAAGAGTGTATATAACAACCTGTCACCTAGTTTTGAACTTTTCAAAAACAAAGTAAAATTTACGTATTGCATTAAAGAAAATATATTTTTATTGATATAAATAAAATAGAGTTAGTTAGGGTCAATAAGGGGGTAGAGGTCACATAGGGTTAGGGTTAATCAAACGTTCTACATATTTATAATGAAAAAAGGGTTAAAATAAGTACAACTTTTTTCCTAGAATCTCAACCTTACTATAATTAATTCATATTTGTAATCACTTATAAACTACAGTTTGAAAAGGGAAAAACATTCGTGTATCATAATTAGTCATATAATTGGGGAAATTATGAGATAGCGTGGAGTATAATAATAAGACTGTAACTTAAGTTTATCAGAGAACGAAATACTTTAGACTATGCCCATCAACAGACAACCTATTAAACCTTTTTTTAGTTGGTTGAATATTTTAAAACCGCATAATGTGTTATACAAACTATTTATGATGTAAAACAGAAATTCCATCTATGCCAAACAAATAGTTTTCATTACTTTTCAAGATCTATAGAAAAGCATTTTTTACCCTAAACAAGTTTTTTTTAACCTCTAATTTAATTTGTCACCATACAAATACAATTATAATGAATTTCAAAATACATGGTATGCATTGTTTCCTAGCACATCATATTGCAACTGTACAACCACAATTTAAGTGGGGTAGCTTCCCCCAAAAAAGTAAATATAGGCTACGAACAATAAGTACTTTAATTCGTAATTATTTTCAATTTACAGTTTGCGTATATTTCCAACTACAAGCAATAGAACTATCGCTCCTTTCTTATACTTCGTCCCGAATTCAGTTTAAGCGCTCCGAAATAAATATAAAATATTAGTCCCTGAAAGTGTTAGCTGAGATTGAGCATTTTATCTGCCAACCTAAATCTAACGGAGCATGTATGGTATTCTCTAGGGAGACATTCTATCCACCTCCGCTATCGTTGCATGGACTCCTAAATGCCTTTGAGAAAACATTGAGGTTGCATCCTTCAGACCTCATAAACAACATCATTAAGAGGGTATCCTACATTGCTATAGGGCCCATTGCGGTGTACCACAGGCGTTATTGTGCTCAATTCGGCTATTTCATTTGTATGCTTGGATATATGAAGTTAAATTTGAGTGATACCTTAAAATATATTGATATAAAATGGGTCTATTGGAATAAAAAAAAAACAAAGTTTAAAATAAAGTTTAAAAACTACACTCTTAAAACAAACGAGCGGTTTTAACTCAGTCTGAGTTAATTTCCACTCCTTTCCGGTGCCGAAAATGCACTTCTCCTATAGGAGTGAATTTCACTCTTTTTCGGAGTGGGTAAAAGAAATAAAAGAAAACAATCTGCGTCCTACACTCTTAAAACGAGCGGTTTTAACTCAGTCTGAGTTAATTTCCACTCCTTTCCGGTGCCGAAAATGCACTTCTCCTATAGGAGTGAATTTCACTCTTTTGTTTTAAGAGTGTAAGTTTTGGAATAAAAAAACAAAGTGGTCACTTTTATTGGTGCGTCTGCTCAATTTAAAATATATTATATTATTATTATTTTTATTATTAATTATTATTATTAATTATTATTATTAATTATTTTATTATTTGAACACGTTTTTACTTTATTGTAATATACAATTTGAACTCACCTATTGCATAAACACTTAAATTTCATTTATTACTTACAAATAAAAGTGTTAAAACTTTAAAGATACATCTTTACAATCACTTTTATTGCCTAGAAAAGCGATTTTTAAATGGGTATTAGAAATTGAGTTAAGCAAAATTGTACATTTGTACTTCATGGGATTTTAACTAAAAAATATGTTACGAAACTTATTAATTAAAAAAACATTTTTAACTATGTCTTTAATTATGAAATATTAGTTAAAAATTATCCTATTTTTTATAATTTCTTTACTTATAAATTAACTAAAAAACATTTTTAACTATGTTTTTAATTATGAAATATTAGTCAAATATTATCCTATTTTTTATAATTTCTTTAACTAAGCTAGTCATTTAATCAAAAAAATCTATAAACATTATTAAACTTACGTAAATTACTAAAATATTTGTGTAAGTAAAAAATTGACAGTCCCCAGACGGATTTACACGTCTGCATTTTTCAGATTGTTAAAAACTTCTTAAAAAAGTTAAACACAAATGTTAAAAATATCAATTATTGTCATAAAGGACTTTGGAGAACTTAAAAAAATATCTTTAATATATCCCTTGTGAAATTGAGTTTCAATAAACTCTGATCCATACGAATAAAACTAGTTTTTTGTTACTAAAAGTGTAAGAAGGTTTTCACTTTAATTATTTATAATATTTTTGCTCAAAGGTATTTAACTTTATGGAGATATTACTCAAAACGATTTGCCAACGCATGCAAAGAAAAACTCATTTGAGCTTTTTTCGTTTCATTGTGAAAAGTCTCGATCACAATTTTATCGCAATCACACATCAATTCCGTTTTCTCATTATAAGCTTAGTGGCTAAGGCTTTTGTGAGTTTTCTGAACATCTTACATCAGCACCTTTAAAAAACGTCGAAGGCGCCTTCAAAAGAGCGGCAAGCTCTTTTCTCATCAGATTAGATATGACGTTCATTTCAAAAGAATGAGATTTTCTGCAACTTCTCTTAGAACATAGCCTCGAATATTAAAAGCTTTTCTATTTTGTTAAGTTTGATTTTTTACATACTATATTTTTGCTTAAAATTTTGTAGAGTAATATACATAAAAGCACTTTCTTTGTTTTTTTAAAATGTAGAATTACATTTAATAAATCATGATCTTCAGGTTTTTTGTGTCGTTGTATTAAAAAATAATCATTTTTATTTTTCATTACTGTATAAAATTCTATTTATTACTGCAAGATCTACATTTTAAGGGGGAATGGGCGCGCTGGATCGCGGGTCTCCAAAGCAAAGTGCATCAATGTTAATCCAATGGAGAAAAAAATATTTTCTCTGCCACATTTCTCCGGCTGTATTGAATATTTTTACAAACGGATTTTTTTATGTGATAAATGTAGCTGATTTAAAGGTCCCGACAATCCCACTTTTTGAAATTGGTTCGAAATTTTTTTGAAATTTTGAATAAATAATTTTACAAAAAGTATTCGAAGCAATTTTAAAAACTGGGACTATAGAGACCTGTAAGTTATCTACATTTATTATTTAAAAAAACCCATTTGTAAAAATATTCAATACAGCCGGAGAAATGTGGCAGAGAAAATGTTTTTTTTTTCATTGGATAAACATTGAGAAACTTGAGTTTGGAGACCCCCGGTCCAGCGCGCCCATTCCTTCTTAAGAGTTTGTGTTTTTTTATTAAAAAATCTTAATAATTAGGAGATTCACAATATTAATGCATTACTCCACATTAGAAAACCGATAATATAATTTGCCTCGATTTAAAATGTAATATACAAAAGTATAAATAGTAAAAACTGTTAAAACTTACAGTTCGGTAAAATGTTGAGAGGACTCGGTACCCCATTTTATTCTTTAAACTGATATTGGCATATTTGTGGATAAATGGGTGTAAAATGGTTTGAAATAGAGTTTTATACATAAAAACTTAATATTTAGTACTTATAAAAAACTACTATACTACTTAGATAAAACTATACTGCTTAGATAAAACTACACTACTTACATAAAACTATACTACTTATATATAAAACTTAATTCTTATTAATAAAAACCAAATATTTTAAATTATTTAATTTTTAAAAACATAACTTAAAGCCTATTTTAAAACCTTTTTTTACTTCAAATTTAATTTTTCATTTATTTTTTTGTAAGCTGTATTGATTCATTCGAATAACTTTAGGGAATTAATTTTTGAAGCAAATTACCCAGGCAGCACACCAATGTGGGATCCACATGGTCCGACGTGGGCCCACGTGGTTCAGATGGGCACTGGTGGGCCCCATCAGCCCATCACCAAACCATGTGAATCCCATGTACTCAATTTTAGCAAATTATGCGCTAATTACGATAAAATATGAGTAAAATATTATTTATTTTTTAATAATTAGGTGGCATTAATGTATTTGGATGCTAAAAATTTTATATTTTACGCTTTTTCTAGAAAAAATATAACCACGTGGATCTACATGGGACATTATGGGCAACCCATATAGATTTCTGTGGGCTATCCATAACAAGCCCACGACATTGATTAAAGTAGTTTAGAACTCTGTTTTCATTCTTAGTCAAATGGACTGTTTATAACTCAAATAAAATAGGTTTCATTAACTAAAAATTATTGGACCATAAAAAATATGCGTCCGTATATTATTCTAAATTAATTCCTCGAGGCAAATTGAAATTATATTTGATAAAGAAAATCAATACCGTGAATTTCACGGTGTAATAATTGATGTTGTTCAGTACTAATGCATTTTTAGAAAAAAAATTAGTACAATTTATAGCTATTTTAATAAAACAGCTTTATAGAAGAACCCGAATGGGCCTATATGGGACAACCCATGTGGGACGATATGGGATAACCCAGGTGTGCCGATGTGGGATGGCCCATCTAAATCTATATGGATTGCCCATCTGTCCTATAAAGTGAACTGCTGTCCAAATACAATATTTTTTTTATCCTCCAACTGTATATTATGCAAATTAGTAAAATATATATTAATTGTTTCGGTATATTATTAACTAATAAAGATATCGTTCAACTTGAAAGGCAAAATCGATTGCTCATGAAAAATTGTACTGGGCTGATGTGGAGAAGCGCAGGTGGGCCAATGTGGAAGAAAACCACATGGGCCTATGTGGGATGGCCCATGCGGGCCGACGTGGTTTCACCGAAAAAAAGGGGGTCGTTTCTTTCTGGGCCCCATATGAAAGCCCACTAGGAAACTACGTGGGCCCATATGGAGGTGCTACCTGGGTATAGATTCGGCAAAAATATTTTAGCGAGTAAACACCCGAATTTCATATACAAAAATTCAAATTTCAAACTCTTTATTTTGTTTAAAAAAATCTATCAAATATTTACACTATTCTATCCTTAATTTTATTCATTATTGTCTTATGTACATTCAAATGAAAAATTTGATCACCTTCCATTTTTCGGAGTTTTAGTATTTTAAGTACGGGTATGTTTCCAAATATTAAAAACTGAGAAAAGTCAATTTAAATTGAATTTTAAAAAATAAATAATAGTGGAGCATTCGACGAGAAATCGAAATAAAAAGGATTTTAATGTAAAAAATATTTTTCTAATTGTTTTGAAACTTTGGGAAAACACACTAGAAAGTTTAAATTGTATTTTAAGACAGCAAAAAACGCCCTGTTCATCGATTTTGAAGTACTGAATCCCCTTAAGAGTTTAGAATTTTTTCAATAACACTCATTATTAAACTCTTCTGATCAATCAAGTACCTGGGTATTCCTCCATTACACGAAGCATCGTTTTGTAAAGAAACTTATTATTTAGTACCAATACTAGAATCTTATTAAAAATTTTATTACGAAATTTGTTCTCTTTTAAAATCTAATATTTAGCTTTTCAATATTATGAAAACATAATATGACTGATATTAGGTCTATCGTATACTTACAAGCCTAAGTTTTGGAAATAATTTTTTGAAACTTTGTAAAAATAGAATTTGTTATTTATAGTTATAAATTATATGAAATTGCAAAAAAACCATGTGACTTAAAGCTCAATGTACATTTTTCGGCTTTCATTTCTAAACTTGTGTTAAGTTTAAATTCACTTTTACTTCAACTTGATATTCTTTAAAATCAATTTTCACCAACGGTTGTAAATCTTCTGAAATTCCATCAGCTTACAGCGGAACAAATTGTAAAGCAGAATTTTGTTTCCGTCTAACACAACAAACTTTTTTACAAACAAGTAAATTCCTTACTCACGCAAGCAATACATTCACGTTTCCCCAAATGGTGGTTATTCTGAAGACTTGTAATAGCATATTCTACGGTGAGTAATATACTATTTTGTTTCTTTTGATACGTACATGTCTGGGTAGTATGAGATTAGTTCTGCAGAACTTTGTTTTATAAAACAGTTTAAATGCAGTCATGGTATAAAAAATTATGTTTTTTTTGTTGAAATATTTAAAAACTAAACGAATTGATTCGATTGAAAAAATGACAAAAGAAATCTTAAGTTTCCTTGTTTTTTTGTTTTGTGCTCCCTTAAATCGAATTCCTGTTTTTTTCATAAAAAGAGCATTACTTTTTTTAAAATGCAATAAAACAGGAATCTTGAAAGACCGTAATTTAATTTTGGGATGGTTATTAATTATCCTAAAATTAAATTACGATTATTTTCATTATATACTTTTTATGACCTCACATTATTGATTAGTGAGGTCAACATTTTAAATATATGTATAATGAAATGGCTAATTATACACACTGATTCAAAATATCTAATAGTGATTTGTACTCCATTTTTAATATTGTCAGAACTTAAACATCTATTGTTATTTAAAATGCATAGTGTATTTAAAAACTGAACAAATAAAATTTATACGGGAAAAAAGAAACACTGTTTATGGAGTCAGAATGTGAACAGCAGTCCATTTTGACTACAATAGCATATTTTTGTAATTCTTTTTGAATTGGTCCAGCTACAATTCCTTTAATGACAATTGCTAAAGCGTCGCACATCATATAAACTGTTTTAAAATGAAACAAAAATGGAATTCGGCTTTAAGAACTTAATCTTACAGCTATTATAGCTCTTTATTCAGTTATATTATTTCAAAATTGGGCATTTATTTTTTGACACTTTTTTCAGTGCCTTAAATAAATTTGCTGTCCATAAATCAAGTAAGATAAATAGAATGTTTCCAAACTCACATTCTCCGAAGTATAACTTAGGTCTGGCCGGTTCATTGACGACTTCATCCAATTGAATTTACGGTCGTCAAAAGTTGCCAAAACTACAGTCCCTGGACAAATTATTAGACGCACAGCAAGATTTCATGTATCAATCAATTATGAACAAAATACATACCTTTAGAAGGACATTTGTGTTCCTTAACTTAAGCTATAGAATAGAAAATACTATCTGCAGTGCTATACTTAACACATATATCGACATCTTTTTTAATGATATGGCATTCTTTGGTATGTTTTCATCATTACTAAAAAAATACAGTGCGTCTAATAATTTGTCCAGGGACTGTATATCTTAGTTACACTTACGTGAGTTTTGCAACTAGACCATTTAATTTTCAAATATGTTGTTTTTGGTGTTCGTAAACATTCCAATCTTAGTTTGTCACAGTCAAGCGTCATTTCAGCAATTATTGTAATTAAATGTATCATATACAATCAGAATTTGTTGAAACACTGGCAGTATTTTTTATACAGCAATGTTTATAATCATAACTTTTCTTGCATAGTAAGCACTTTAATATTATGGATACATTCATAAGTGTATACAATTATCTATCTCTTCAAGAAAAACTTCTTTCATACCGAAAAACTTTTCCTGTAATTTCTCCTTTTCCAGTTATTAGAGTCAACCAAGCAGTAGAAAACACCTTTCTTATCACCTACCATTGGACATCTTCTCGTAGTAAACAAGGGACGAGACAATACTTGGCTGTCTTTTAAGACTACTTTCTGACAATTCAATAAATCCGGGCCCGATTCTCGCGATAGCATCAGACAAGTCTCGTCACTTCGTAAATAGCCAAAGATAATTGAATGAATCCCAGATTTTGGGGCTTTTCTGTGTCTGATATTGGTGAAGAGAGGAATGAAACTTCTTTTGTCTTGGTTAGTCTTTTCTTTTATTCCTGTGTGTGACTCCCCTTTTAATTTTCTTTCAATTTTTTGTCCGATGATAACTTCTATTTGTCAGTTTAAAAAAAGAGATAAATTAAATTGATAAATTCTTTAATTATTTTTTTTATTCTTTAAATGTACTATCAAACTCAATTGAGCAATAATTTTTATTGTTAGTACACTGGGTAGATCCATGAGGCAGGTTTAATGTTACAGTATTTATATGCATGATTTCTAATGTTAAAGGTTTAAGTTTTAGCAATCGATGAATTTTATGAAAGTTTTGTTAGCTTACACATAAGCCTCGCATTCAAGGATATAATATTTTTAAAGAATTTTTTTCCCTTTTTTTTAAACAAACACTTTATTAACACACACAAAAAACATTACAGAATAATTTTTATTCGTCACAAGGGGGTTAAAAAAAACCCGTATATGTGACTAAATAATCATAATTAATAATACACAATAATAAGACACATTATAAGTTAATATGTCTTATTATTGTGTAATTTATTTGCTTTTTTCAAATTTAATTACTAAAATTGAAGGTTTAGACAGGGATTGAATATTTTTTATAATTTTTTCATAAATATATTTTGGTTATAGCAATGACTTAATTTGATAAATCGTTCAAAGCTTCGTAATTAATACTAACGATAAATTAAATGGAAGACGCAACTTTAATTTTAGAAATGTTTTTTAAAAAGTTACTCTTTTAAAAAAAATAATATGAAAATTTTAATTCAAATGGATAAATGCAAATGTGTATTAAAATAAAGTTTCATAAAATCACACAATTAAAAACATTCACAAGTAAAAGAAATATAACTTTAACATCGGATTTTTATTGCTTTACCAAACAATTTGTTTGTGCATATATTTTTTTAAATATTTTATTAAGAAAACCACAAAACGGAAAATAAAATATTTTATAGATTTTTATTGGTTAGACTATTAGAATGCTTTTGTTATAACTGAGTGAGTTTAATAAGCTATTTCCGAATTAAACATTATTCTGCTCTGTCGAACTTCTAAATGGAATTTCTTGGTTACGCATGATTTTCCTTTATCTCTTAATAAAGAATTTAGATAAAAGATTTTTTGAAATAATTTCAGTAATTAAGAACTATTAAAAAAACTCCATTGTGTTATTTTTCTGTATAAAATTTCATGATAAGAATAAACTCTTATATAAACATTTGAAAAATATGTTTAATGGTGCGTTAATTGGTTTTTTAAAGTCAGAATAAGTTATTTACTTTGACAAAATAATTATTGGTTTTTTACATGTCCAGGAAAAGAAATTAATAAAGTTTGATAAAACTTGCTCCTGAATCGCTCAAAACGCATGTTTTATAAATTTATTTCTCGTAATAAAATGATTGAACTTCTCTTTTTAGCTTAAAATCTAAAACAAAGTTTTGTTAAAAAGATTTTTTTAGTGTATTAAGACTGCATAGATAAGTGGTTTTTCAACAAAACTGCAGTTTTTATACTCCACATTAAATTTTACATGGTTAACAAATATCGTTGAGGGAATTACAGGTATGATAATCACTCAAGCTTAGATTTTCAGATTTTTTTAAAAAATTTTATAATCTGCCTAAAAAGTTTAAAATCACAGAAAATACACATTAGAAATATTACTTCATATGGAAATTTTTCATAGCATTTTTGAACCGTATAAAATACAAAATAATAAACATTTTATAAAAACAACTCAAGTGGTTAATATTCCCGCATTGTTAAAGGAGCAAAGACCGACCACATAAACATTGCTAAACAAATAGTTTTATCTACGCACAAAATAGTATATTTAACATCTTATAAAAGTGAATGCTTCAATAAATACTTATTATCATTTAAAGTATGGTTGGTTGATTTTAAGTATTTTTTCAACAGTCGCAGCTGATAAAGTAAACATATTTAAAATAAATTCGATTCATACAGTCCCTGGACAAATTATTAGACGCACTGCAAGATTTCATGTAAAATATTAATTACCGGGTGATATTGTACCGTTTTATTATTTTAATATGATTGTTTTTTATTTTTATATTATCCAATCAATTACCGATTTATTTGACACAAATAAAATAGCATTAATTTAGAAAAGCATAAGTTTATTAAGTTTTAAAGAAAAGTGAAATTAATGTTAGTAAAAGTCAATATTTAGTTGATCCACCTTTAGCCGCTATCAAAGCTTTAATTCTGCGCGGCATGCTATCAATGCAAGACTGTACTGTCTCCTGCATTTGAGGATGATGATTCCACACATAAATAATCTTATAATAAGTAATTAATATAAATTAATCTTAATCATAATTATCTTAAAATAAATACAAATATGTAGTCTACAACAATTCTTTTAAATAAAAATCAATAATATTGTAGTTTAAATATACCATTATTGCATAAAAACTCTTAAGAAACATAAAATTACTAAAAAAAATACAGTGCGTCTAATAATTTGTCCAGGGACTGTATATATGGAACTTTAAAGCCGATTAAAAATATTTAAATTTTGTCCAAAATAAACTCTACACTAGTTCATATATAAATATAAATTACTTCTGCTATGTATACATACTTGAAACAAACATGTTCTAATGAGTCAAAATAAATATTAATGACAAACATTTTCTGAAAATGAGTCAAAACACTAGAACCTCTTATTCCCATGATCCTCACAAATTTCTAGTGTTTGGGTAGCTAGACGATAAGGTATGGATAAGTTTGGCATGTTAAAGTTGTAACTCAAATTCAACTTATTTGATTAAAATAAATATTCGTAATTTTAGAGAAAAATGAAAAAAAAAACTGTATCTGAGAAATTTGATTTTTTTATATAAATAAATTATAATGGATTCATGGTTTTTGATTATTTAGACATCGCACAACAAACGATAAACTGAAATGAATCTTTATATAAATAAATTATTAAATAACTGTTTTATTATGTATTTCAGTTTTGACAAAAAGAGTAACGAAACTAAATTTAATAACCATTTAATTGATATTCTTTTTGTAAATAAAATTATATTTCATCCTTTTACATTTGATAAAACAACTTTCCTAAATAAGCCGTGTATATACTATATTTCTTTTCTTGTTAATACAATTAAAATTTTTTTTTTAAGGAAAGTATCCTTAAAAATAAATCTTTTTTAATTAGCTGTCTTAAGATCAAATAAAAAATCAATGAATGAAATAGAAATCCGTATTACAGACAGGAAATATAATATGCAAACTATGTTTAATTACACGAATATGTTGAATTAAAAGATATGACTTTTTAATATAAACAAGAAAAAAACGGGAACATTAAAGTATTTTACGATTAGGCAAATGTCTTTGCAAAAAGTTTTGGAACAATGTGCAATTCGACGATTTTTTAAAACTAGACTTTAAAAACAATTGTTTTGTTGTTAAAGTATGGCTTCGGTTATATATTGCCTTTAACTAAGTTCACTCTAAGATAACAAAAAAATATTACAAAACATTCAATTACGATGCTGAATTCATGTGTATTGTTTGTATGAATGTTTGTTATTCCAAACATATTTACCTCTACAGTTTATCATTTAGTAAAATAGCTTAAGAAATTAAAAATAAAATTACCTGAATTTTAAGTAAACACTTTCAAAATTTTCTATTGTATTAAAATTTCTGTCTATGAGAAAATCTCAATGAAATTCCATTTCTTACAACAGCAAAATAATTATTCTTCAGAGACTAATGTTGTAAAAAATTCGATTTCAGAAAACTGATTTGAATGTTAGTGATTGCAATATTTCAATTACACAAAGCAAAATCCTGAGAAAAACACATTATCATTACAAAATTTTGTAGGACTGACTTTTGAAAAACTTTAGCAACAAACCCATTAGAAAAGCACTTTTATTAATTGGAGCATATGGTATGAAAATATGTATGAAGAATTGTTAATGTTTTCAGTAAAAGGATGGGACACATATGAATTAAATATGAAAACTGAAAATGATAAAAGATCTTAACGTGTTGCATAACATAAAAAGGAGGTATACATTTTTAAAAAGTTTAATTACGTAAATGGAAATTTAATTGTGTGTGACTTTTGTTATACTTTTTATGCAAATGCATAATTTGAAATACGAGTAACTGCTGCTGATATCAGGGGAGGATTAGAAATGAACTGCTCTTTCATAAACAACTTTCACCACTATAGATCACGTTTCTTACATAAAATTATATTACTAATTTCTATAAACACATCCTATTTAACCACTAAGCAGATTAATCAATTTTCTTAAACAATTCACTAAAACGAAATGGTTATTCACTGAGAAAAACGACATTTTCAAATCTTCGTAAATCTATGTTTTCATTTTGAAATGAAACATTTTGTTTCATATCTGACGACGCAATGCTTTCAATCCTGAAATACCGGACACAATCAGTTTCAAACGAAATTACTCTTCAGCCGTTAAATGTATTTTATGGAGTATGATATGTAGATGTGTGGGGTAGTAACTGTAGTTAAACCAGGGTAGTTGACTGAAGTTGGGACTCGAGATAGAATCTCCCCTGGAAGGCGACGTTTTACATCAAACCTACTACACCAGTCACATCCGTTAACTTGTGTATGTACTAAGAGATAATAATAATAATTTTTATTGCCCAAAAATAACATATATTAATTTGAAAGAAAAAACAAATACAAAAGTAACTATAAAGTAGACAGAACACCAAGGACCATATTGGCGAACATAAAAAAGTATATGATGTAAATTTACAAACACACAAAAAAAGAACAAATTTTAAATCCCAAGTAAAAAATATTATTATGGCAACAGAAGTGTCGGGAGTATATTTAAGATGGTTAGTCAATACAAATGAATTACTGTACAGTTATTTTATTTCAATAATTGAAGTATACACATAATCAAAAATAGTTCTTTATATCGGGAATATCAAACAAAAGATTTTTCAATTGGCTTTTGAAGGAAGTAAGATTATTTAAAGATTATATTTGAAGCGGAAGACTATTTAAAAACTTTGGTGCAAGAGAAATAAAATTTTTACAGAATATGTTCTTCTAGGTTTAGGAATGATGTAAATATCATTAAGTCTTCTTGGGTTCATACATATCCGCTTATTGCACACATCAGGATTATTAAAAACATATAAACAGACTTTAAAGAAATAAATATAGCGAATAGGTAGAATATTTCACAATTTATAATTTTAAATGTTTATGCTCACATTTAGATAGCTCACAAGATAGTAAAAATAATCCAAAACTAATCTCAATAATTAATTTTTACCAAAGACGTACTCAAAAATGAGCACATGAAGCATAGAGATGCTCAAAAATAACCACCTTTTGTTTCCCTGTGTATATGAATGGTTTCAGAAATGAGTATATGCAAGTTTCAAACTTGAGTAATGTTTACTCAGAGCTATTTTGACCATGCGACGTACTCAGATTTTAGTCATTTTTAATCAGTTTCGAAAATTTTGTTTTTGGTTTGGTTCGTTTAGTCCCAAATATTTTACAAAATGCCATTACATTTACAGAATATCTTTTTTTCCCACAATTTTAAAACAATACACGTAAACGAAAAAAACACAAGAAGTGTGAGGCTGCACCAGCCACACTTTGAAAAAAAATTAGTGGAACGTTTCTCCGTAAACACGGTGGAAGCTGGAAGAATGTGCTGTCAACGTGTTTACGGAGTAACTCTGAGTAAGCATTCTCCGTAAACACAAACACGGTGGCTGCACATTTCAGCTTCCTCCGATTTTGCAGTGCAACGTTACTAAACGTTACCCCGGCAACACATTTTGCCAACTTAAACCGTATTTATGGATTAACAACAATATTTCTTTGTGCATGTAAGTGGAAAAAGTATTTCTCGGCAATTACTATGATACTATTGACAGCTTTTAAATAAACACTGAAGGATATAGACGTATGAACCCTTCAACTGACTGTCATGTTTTCCAGCAACGCACATAGTTTTTAAACATTTATAGATTTAATAATTTTATTAAGTTTTAAAATTTAAAGTATGGAGGAGCCATTTATAACCATCTATTACATAAATATAATTTTTTAGACATTTAAGAAATTAAATTGTCAGTTTTAAAAATTTCAATTTAAAACTCATGCAGTGAAAACGAATATACATTTCAGCCAATTTGGTTATCCATTACACTCATAAATCAAAAGAGTGAAATCCACTCCTATAGGGGAAGTGCATTTTCGGCACCAGAAAGGAGTGGAAATTAACTCAGACTGAGTTAAAACCGCTCGTTTTAAGAGTGTAGGACGTAGATTGTTTTATTTTATTTAATTTACCCACTCCGCAAAAATAGTGAAATCCACTCCTATAGGGGAAGTGCATTTTCGGCACGGAAAAGAGTGAAAATTAACTCAGACTGAGTTAAAACCGCTCGTTTGTTTTAAGAGTGTAGAAGGTTTAAAACGTAACCCAATTTTGACAAAAAAACCCTTTACAGTACTGTCAAATTAACAATACAGGACACCCTTTCCCATCCATTCGACTTCCTGCAGTCCGGTATTCACGATAAAAGGAAAAGTTAGCATAGCATCTCATCCATGCAATTGCGTCATATGAAGAAGCCCAAACTCACATGGAAAGAGCTGTTAGGGGGAGCTCACATCAGCTGTTTCACGAGCAATAAGGCATGGTAAGAGTTTAAGGGGAACTTGAGTATGTAAAATATATGTAAATAGTGTGTGTTTCTACGCACTCTGTTAACCAAATGTTAGTCTGTGAATAGATGAATCCTCATTTTAAAATGTGAATATGGTAGCTGGGAAAGTACTGAATTGGATTTAAATAGGTTTTAGAATAATAACTCACGGTATTAATAAGAAAATACTCGTAATTTGTAATGGATTACGATTACCTAACAAATCAGAAACGACATAAATTCGATTAAATAAAAACTGTAATCAATATTATATACGCTTGTTTGAGTTTCGTTATAAATTTGTCTGAAAATAAATGTCCATACATTATAATTGTTCTCGTGGTGGATATTTCTAAATATTTTTAGGTTGTTATGATGCTTTTAAATCCAACCACTTGTAGCAACATTCAAATTGGACAAAGGCTTATTAATTTATTCTTTTGCTATTAAGTTATTACTTTTTTACTAAATTACTGAGCTTTAAAATTTTAAATTATGTTTCCTGACCCCTTTCCCTCACTTGAAATATGAAAGAACCAACCAACCTACAAAAAACATCAAAAATTCATTTGATTTCAATTATTTGGTCTAGTCGCGAATATAAATGAAATTTTTAAAGCTATTAAATTAGATTTTTTCTTTTAGTTTACATGAACTGTGACTTTTAGCTATATGAAATCATACAAAAATGATTAACAATACATTCGTTAAGTGACAAATCTGTTGCAATATATAAAATTGTAAAATGTTTTTCTACTTAGTGTATCTATTCTTTAATTGTCCTATTGCACTTTTAATAAAAAATTAACACTGAACAAAAAATAAGAATCCACTATAAATTCTGTCAGTACAAATGCTCAAGAAACAAAGACTAAACAATTCAATACATCCAATTGAGTTTCTAAGTCTTATTTTCGAGACTTGTTAAAAATAGACTTCTATTTTTAACAGACCAAAACAAATGGGGGAAAAACTATTTGCTCTATCCCTCGAGAAAATCCTGCTTTCAGTTCCGACTTGATCAGGCATCCAGCAAATGAGAAATTTTGTCTGATTCAGTAAACGAATAACACAAAAGTGATGATGCTTCAGAAACAAAAGCGTTGATAACAAATTTTTTGCTAACACCAAACAGTAAGCACACGTAGGAAGAACATTTTCTATCTTTCATTTTCTCGCGAGAGTTGTCAGATACTTTGCTGGCCCATTCCGTTTTTTCACATTTAATACAATGTGAAAAAAATATACAATTGTGGGTATAATCAAAAAGTTACTTTGCTATATTGCTTCAGAAGGAAGATATCTGAGTACAAGCGTAAACAGCGCACAGATCTACCAAAAAAAAAATTATGTACCACCAAAATTTAATTGACCCAAATAGATATCTTAATATAAAATCCCTCACTAAAATGGTTAAAATGCAGTCGTACAACAATACATGTTTGTTAATTCAACAAAATTCAATATCTTCAGATAGTAAAGTACTAATAAATATGTTTTTAGTAAATTTAATAATAATAATAATAATTGCAGTACTATATTGGCAACCTAATTTCTTTTTTTGCTTATTTAGTATTATTTACACAAATATATTTTAAGGAATTTGCGCTACAGCAAAATACTGTTGAATTACTCCAGTTCCAATAAAAAAAGTTTATTAATCAGTTAAATCATCATTCTTCAAGTAAATATTACTTTATCATCTATTTTAAATATTGCTTTGCAATTGACGTTCCATGCTCATAAACATTGAAAACTTATATATTCTTATAAAATATTCAAAACTGTATGCTTACCCTGAACTGAAAATTCTAAATCTTATAAACTAAAGAAAACTTTACAGGTAGGTCATTCTAAGGCTATGTCCTGACTACGCCACAAATGCCACAAAAGCAACAAATGCAACAAAACTTGGCGACTTGGCAGAGTCAGCCCCCATGCTATTGCATTGGTTGGCGCTCTTGGCGGTTGCCAAATTTTGTTGCATTTGTTGCCTTTGTGGCGTTTGATGTCGTAGTGAGGACATAGCCTAAGTCAAATTTACAAAGCCAACAACCTTACCATTTTTCGTTTGGATAAACTTTTAGGATACGTACTTTTTGACCGTCTGAGGTCATAAATAATTTTAAAATGTACGTTATAAAATATAACTTATAAATGTATTCTTCTGTGAAAATTATAGGTAGTTTATTTGAAAGTTAATTTTAAAAACCTTAATTTGATTTTGTTAAAAAATTAACCTGGAAAAAAATACATTTTAGAAGTCTAACAATTTCTGAAATTTACAAATTTAGGTATACAGAATTTTTAACGACATTTTTTCAAATTTTCGGCTGTAACGCGCTGATCCCACCATGATCCCGCCCTAAAGTTTTACACAGGATAATTTTTTCTACGGTATATTTTATAACATATTTTATTTAAATTTTTTTTCAATACTCTCTGAAAATTTTCAACATTTTTTACAAATTTTTCTTCAATTAAAATTTTAAAATTAGTTTTTCAATTAAAAAACATATTTAAGATTAAAGTTTATACAATGTTCTTTCTAACGGTACCATACACAACTCTATAAACTCCATTGAATTGATGTTATGACGTGGTTGTAACTCATTATATGACCGTAAAGAGGCTTATTTTTACAGTTTTCAAAAATTCATACCCCTAAATTAAAATAAATAAACATTTTAAATACTTAGTCTGAACTCAGATGATCAAAAAGTATCATCCATGAAGGTTTTTTTTTAAATCAGGTGGTTGGGTTGAAGACGAACATTTTTATGCTGATTTCAAGTGAAAGGACTTACATGAACAAAATCAATTTTCAATCCGAATATTTTCCGCGATCTTTTTTGCAAATATATACAAAAACGTTTCAGAAGATTTATAAAGTTTTATCGCATTTAAATAACTGTATCCATTCAATCGAATTAAAATTGGGCTTAAATATTAAAAATTACGATAATCACACCCCATGCATTTCTAGTATATTGCATTAAATTTTTCTGTTGTCTTTCTCTATTCAGAAAACAGTTTGTATTTTTTTTCCTTTCCACCGCTATTGTCACATTTATTCAAGTTGAGCCTAAAATCCTTTTTAATAATAAACTGGACGTGATCTATCTTGGAAGATCTATCTTTAGAATTTTGTGGATTACTTTTATGTACTGAGATTTTGATCAAGATTTTGCTTCGAATTTTAAGGTGCGTTTTTTATCTATACATTTAATGCCATTGTTTAGCCAGATTTTGGTAAGGTTGTTACTTGCTGTACTCTTAGTATAAATTTAAAAATTATCTTAACAAATTTAGTTAGCTTTAAAAATAATAATAATCATAAATAAAATTTCGTTTTATTAAACTCTGCATTTAAAAAAAGATCTACACAAAATTATTCTAGTATGCTTTTTTGTAGTATAGACTATAGAATTTAACAAAACAGTGATATGCAATCGTTCAACGTAATTTATTTTCTCAGAAATGAGGTAAATATTTATAAACGTTAAAAATGTGCAAGAAGAGTCCATCAGTAATTATGATTTTCAACAGCCTTATATTTAAACTTACGCATCTTTAAATATACTTATTTTTTTTAAAGTCAGCTTATTTATAAAAAAAATTTCGATGTGTTTTTTATGCTTTGGAACTTAAATTCCATGTGATTAAATTATTAATCTGAGCATTCCAATGTTTAATACAGTTCTTATTCTTTATTAAACTCTGCATTTAAAAAAGATCTACACAAAATTATTCTAGTATGCTTTTTTGTAGTATAGACTATAGAATTTAACAAAACAGTGATATGCAATCATTCAACGTAATTTATTTATCAGAAATGAGGTAAATTTTTATAAACGTTAAAAATGTGCAAGAAGGGTCCATCAGTAATTATGATATTCAACAGCCTTATATTTAAACTTACGCATCTTTAAATATACTTATTTTTTTTAAAGTCAGCTTATTTATAAAAAAATTTCGCTGTGTTTTTTATGCTTTGGAACTTAAATTCCATGTGATTAAATTATATAATCTGAGCATTCCAATGTTTAATACAGTTCTTATTCTTTATTAAACTCTGCATTTAAAAAAAGATCTACACAAAATTATTCTAGTATGCTTTTTTGTAGTATAGACTATAAATTTAACAACAGTGTAGCATCGTTCAACGAATTATTTTCTCAGAATGAGTAAATATTTAAAACGTTAAAATGTGCAAGAAGAGTCCATCAGTAATTAGATATTAACATTATATTATAATACGCATCTTTAATAATACTTAATTTTTTTAAAAAGTCAGCTTAATTTATAATAAAATTCGATGTTTTTTATACTTTCTAAATCCATGTGATTAATTTTGAATCTAGCATTAATGTTTAAACATCTTGATAATAATTTTATTTTTAATCATGATCCTTAGAAATACGTCAAGAAAAATATATATTTAATAAGCTTGTTTTGAATGTAGTATTAAAGTCATGAATACATATTTAAACAACAATAATGAACTTTTAAATATCGATTAATGTAAACTCATTAGGCAGCTTTCAATGCAAATAAGTACACGGAAATAAAATACTATTACTAAAGTAGCTTATCAGTATTTAAAAACAATTAACGAATACTTATTTATGAATTCAAAATAGGACAAAATCTTCTTTTTCTAAATGTGGACTTCTTATGTTTATTTTCTATGTAATACTTCTTAATTTTGTGAGGCTTTTAACTACGTATACTCAATTTTGAGGCATCTCCGCTTAATGATCCTTAAAAGTCCTCCATTAAAAATCCTCATTCACTAATTTTAAAACTCTATCGACGTTGGTTTACAAAATCCAGAAAAATAGTCGATAAATATGTTCGGATATTTAAACTTGATCCGAAGATCAAATTTGCATAATTTCTTTGAACTTTAATCTTTGATTACAGTTTTAAACCTAATGTTTCTCAATTGTCTGCAATTTTTTATGATTGATAATAATTTGGGAGAAAAATTATACAAGAAAAAGGAAAAAAAAAACTGAAAAACTAGCCGACTCTTTTTGTCTGTAGATATTAATAATAATAGTATTAAAATTACATACATTTTGTATAAAAATAGTTTTATAATTTTTGCACTACAATTCAATAATACAACTACTGTAAATATAAAATAGTATTTTAAAATAACTTTTTTTTAAACTTTAATTTTTCTTCTTTAATCCAATTTAAAGTCAAAATTTCAGAAACAGATATTTCAAATAAAATCTTTTATAATAGGCAGTCTTGAAACCCAATTAAAAATGTCAAGAACTGAAACAGAAATCCGTATTACCAACCAAAAATTCAATTAATCAGATTTAAAAAAATAGCGTTACTAATAGGCTCTTCTGTTTTCTTAAAATGTACTTCATTAATGTAATTATTTTTCTATGATCAATACATTTTACTTTTTAAGTGGACGGCTTTTAACTACGTATACTCAATTTTTGAGGCATCTCCGCTGTAATGATCCTTAAAAGTCCTCCATTAAAAATCCTCATTCACTAATTTTAAAACTCTATCGACGTTGGTTTACAAAATCCAGAAAAATAGTCGATAAATATGTTCGGATATTTAAACATGATCCGAAGATCAAATTTGCTTAATTTCTTTGAACTTTAATCTTTGATTACAGTTTTTAAACCTAATGTTTCTCAATTGTCTGCAATTTTTTATGATTGATAATAATTTGGGAGAAAAATTATACAAGAAAAAGGGAAAAAAACTGAAAAACTAGCCGACTCTTTTTGACTGTAGATATTAATAATAATAGTATAAAAATTACATACATTTTGTATAAAAATAGTTTTATAATTTTTGCACTACAATTCAATAATACAACTACTGTAAATATAAAATAGTATTTTAAAATAACTTTTTTTAAAACTTTAATTTTTCTTCTTTAATCCAATTTAAAGTCAAAATTTCAGAAACAGATATTTCAAATAAAATCTTTTATAATAGGCAGTCTTGAAACCCAATTAAAAATGTCAAGAACTGAAACAGAAATCCGTATTACCAACCAAAAATTCAATTAATCAGATTTTAACACTTTTTATGTAGAAATAAAAGAAAACTCTTTTGAAGTTGAATCAATAAAAACGAACATAAGAAAAGCAGTTTTGGATTGCCAATTAAACTTGTTAAAAGTTTTAAAACAAAATTTTTATGAGAAACTACTTGTTTAAAACTTATATGCATGGATTCAAGTTCTAAAATTATTTCGCTAACAAGAGTACAGTTTCTCTTCAACTAAGAAAACTTTTGCAAATAAATAATTTTTATAGCTTTTTTATTATATTTTCCAGCTACTTCATATTGTGGCACCTGAGAACTGGTTTTGTTTAAAAGTTTAATAATTCTTAAACTGGTTGATCATGGGATATAACGTCAGGCAGTCTTCTAAAACTGTTTAATTGGCAAACCAGCTTAACAATTCGTCATATCAGGGTTTAAATTGGACTCTTCTACTACATATTATTTACTTCATCCGCCAAATATAAGAGCTGCACTATAAATCTTTGTCAAATATATTTACCCCTATCTAAATATAAAAACTATCATTGACTATTTACTCAATATCTAAGTACAACTCTTATGCATATCAATACTAATTAAGTTTTTAAAGTCTCAAATCTTTTAGTAGACTTAAATAAAATTTTACATTTTCCTATACGATCCTTTAATTCAGTATAAAATAAGCAAAAAAATTCTATTCTTTTACAGTAACCTTCGTAATAATAATTCTTCTAGACAATGATAAAAAAAAATATCGTTCTGCGAATTGATGTAGATGCTTAAGATTGAAATATAATAAACATTTGAACAACATAAAGAATTTTTTTAAATGGAAAATATCAATATACGTAATAGAATATTTAACTATTTAGTTCAGTAATGGGCCAGTTTTAGGCCTTTCATGGAACCGAAATACTGTATATGAAAACAAATTATTTCTCAAGCCTCGATTGGTGAACCAATGTCACGTGAGAACAGAGCACCAATCGGAACACCGATAGAAAAAAACTCAGGAACAAATGCTGTAAGGAACTATGTTACCTGATAATAAGCAATTATCTTAGAGATATAATTTTGATTTTTATTATCAATGCAAAATTCAATGGATATATATTTGCACTTTGTTTTCAATCAATCAATGAATTTTTTAACTTTAGATTACGGTTTGGGATGATTATGGGCGAATGGAGAACAAGCCAATTTTATTAATTATAGTATGGTTTGTAAGTATATGTGAGTGTTGTAAGAATATTAATGTTTTCAGTAAAAGAAACGGACTTCTATAAATTAAATTTAATAGCTATTTGTATTTTAGAATTTTTCATTATAAACATTCAGATTGTTTTAGCTACAAAAAAATAATCGATAAAACATCTTACAAATCGTTGCCCGCTCAAGTTAAATATAATAGCCGCTGCGGAAAGTATTTGACGCTACCGAAAACTAGCCGAAATCAAAACGAAACTTGATATTTGTTCGTTAGTTTTGTCAATATATGTTTTCGCAAAAGAAAGAAACGTGTTTATACAAAAAACTGAAGGAATAGACTTTATAATTTAGTCGCCAGTCAGTAGTGTATAACAAAAGTAAAGGGTCCGGAACGTTCATTGGCTACTTCGTCCAATTGAATTTACCATTATCAAAAGTCGCCAATGAACTGACTGGTACATATATCTTAGTTATACTTTGGTGAATGTGAGTTTTGCAACTACGGTATTCATATTATTGTTGTTAGCAATGATAAAGGTCGAAGAATTACAATGAATTGAATCAAAACAAAATTATTATACGAATAGAATCTTAAGTATTAATCACTTTTGTGTAAACAGCCACCTAATTTACCTGTCTTATAATTCTTTTGTAAACAGTTGGGTTAAAAGGAATCTAATAATAACATAAATATACTAAACTTCAAATACCATTCAACAGGTATTATTTAATATAATAGTGAAAAGCTCTTATAATAAATGCCAGAATGGTTTCGTAGAAATATAAATATTTTCCGAATTCGGATTGGAATTCTACGAGTGCTGTCTCAATAAGAATTACTTCCCATTTTAGAAGGAGCTGTCTATTTACTTAAGATGAGGAAAATACCTTTTGATAATTCGTAAAATAATCTCAGTCTTAAACGTTAAAATAAACTGAGAATACATTTCGGAAATGCGTTGTTTAGGTTTTACAAAAATGTAAGTGACATTTCTTTTGCTACGTGAAACGTAACATTATGCTGGCCATGTTCATTTTTACCAACCAATTTCAGTTACTTGTCTAGTTTCTATAAATCTCAGAAAATAACTCACTTTAAACAAGCGTTTCCAAGTCTTAACTTTATTCTATTATATTAAAAGGCTAGTTTCACATATACATTTTTAGGTATTTTTACATTGATATTCAGAAAATACAGCTTCTAACATACATGAAAATGTATAAGTATGTATTCTAGTGTTGTGATACAACTTCCCCAATAATATCAATTATCCATTCCAAGTAGCTAATTAGAACACAAACCCACTATTAAAATCACCCGCGAGCTTCATACTTATCTAGCAAAGATATAAGTTGGTATATTCTCATTTATTCAGACAGTATTTTAATCCTGACCTGTGGTTTTGAAGTCAGATACGCTAACCAAGCACCATTTGCTAGATGTAATTATTTGCTATAATTTTCCCCCCCGTTTATAAATCACATTTGCAAATACAAAAATCTTCAACAAATAACAGGCCAGAGGCCCAGCTAGGTTGATCCGTGTCTCTATCTGTTTATTTATGATTCCCCAAACCTAGTCCATTGTTTTCGAATTCTTTTACTCTTTTTATGTAGACAATATGTGCTGGTCAATTGTTCTATACGTTGGGAACTTTATAGTAGAATAACGTTGGTTGGTTGGTTGGTAGACATATATATTCAGGTTTGTGTGCTTGGTCAGCGACCCGCTTATAAACCTTCGTCAAGTAAGACAGACACAACAGACAACACACACACATAAGTGGATCCATCTAATTTTTAGAGACAGAGGCCAACTAGAGGTATTGATTTGGTATGGGAACTTAGAGGACTTTCGGACCCAACAGATTTAACGAGCACGTACTCCGCATATACTCGGTAGGTCTTCAGTGGTACCGGGACTCGATCGCAGGACCTTCCGATCCCGAGACCGAGACGCTGACCACTAGGCTCACTACGGCCCCTAGAATAACGTTCTTTTACCTCCCGCCTAAAGGGTTCAAGCCCGGGCATTGCCAAAATAACTGCCGACCCATAAATGGTTCGTGCAGCCAAAAGGTCCGACGAATAATACCCTGTGTAGAGGGAATTCATGTTATGAATATGCTCTAAATTCCCGACACCGCGTACGATGTCACCCTTAAGGGGATACGGTACCCAAAACATTATTTCTAGAAATAATAACATAAACTTATAAATTATAGTGGTTTTATATAATGTTCACTTTAAATAAACATTTTCTAGCAATAAAAACAAATATTTACAAGTAGTTTTTCATTTGTAAAAAAAAGTCAAAATTTTGATCTTTTTTAAAACGCTACTCCTCTTTCAATTTTGAGAATAACTGCACCAAACTTTTATGGTTTGTTTTTAGAATTATTTGTTCAAGAACTGTGCATGGATTTTAAAATGTGAGCAACAGTTAAAAAGTGACATGCATTTATACTGGAAATCTCAAAAAATCACAAAAAAAAATTATTGAATTCAACATTTTTTTAAAAAACAACTATACATAGTAGACCTTATTCCATGCACAATTTTGTGCACCATATATATAAGAACACAGGTTAAAAATTTCAAAATTCTAACTTAATTAGAAAAAAAGCCTTAGGGATTTATTAAACACAAGAATTGAAAAACTCGAAAAACAGAAAAAAGGCTGAAAGCAGACGAAATATGCATTCAAACTTATAGGAATGACTCCAGAAAATATTCAATAACTATTTTTCCACAGAAGATATTATTATGAAACTTTCAGTAAATGTTCAGAAAAATATTGTGAATAATAAGTAAAAACTGAAAAATCGATATTTTGACGAATTTTTGGGTACCGTATCCCCTTAAAATATCGCGTTAGGTGCCTACTCATGTGTCAGCTCGTCACTTGACAATGGTTTTAAATTATGAAGCCCGTTGCCAATGGCCCTCGTGTAGCTCTCGTGCGGTGATATTTCAACTCAACCCATTTACCTAAAGTATGATTCATTTTTAATTAATTTTAAGCAACCCAAAATGACCAGCCACAAAAATAGTTAGCTAGTGCTAGTTACCACACAAGTAACCCAACGAATGTTTCTACGAAGAGCCAACACCACGAATCACGGATTATATTCAGGATAATAACAGGGAACACAATACTTAATTATGCATGTTAATAACGCATCGTTTGGACTAAAAGAAAAATTTATTATTAGAAGTGTAATGGAAGTGATAACTCCAGAAGCTCGAAAAAAGGGAATAATTGAAAAGTTTGGAAATAAAATGCTCGTCAGTATAATTTCTCACTCCCTCTTTCTATGTCACAGCATAATTATAAATAATGACTAGCACTTATTATGCGTCATTTCTGCATCGGCAAAGAGAGACGTGATTTTTTTCCCCGCAGGATTCTGGGGTTTCTAATTCAACAAGTTTTCAAGAGAACACAAAGAAATGAGGTAGTCGCAGAGTTTCCATTATCTCAAGAAAAGTATGTTTTTATTTTAGAATGTCTAGGGGAAAAGGTTTTAACGAAAGTAATAAAGAAGAAATAAAAAAATGATGTTTGACGTTTTTTCGTTAAAATAAATGTGTCCATAAGGAACGTGACTAATTTGTAGTGACTTAAAATGTGTTAAGCAATTTTTGGAAGTAGATATTTGGCACTTCCTATTTTATGCCTGCGATGTTAAATACTATAATAGAATTAAAGATACTTAATTTTACTGTGAATAAGTAAATAATTAAAAATATTTTTTTTAACAAAATGTGTTTTTCTATTTTTTTTACCACATTTCACATTTTGGTTATTATGTCCTCTTGGACAATTTTGGAGAACTAACGATTGGTCCATCTAATTTCTTTATTACAAATTCAGTTTCCAACATGAATTTATATCGTAAATGTGTATGGGCAGTTCTACCATAATTTTTAATTTCAGGTATAAAAAACTTGTAAAACTTATTTTTTCAAAATCACTTGAAATATTTGTAAAAAGGTTTATAAGGGTTCTAGAATTACAAAAAAAAAGTTCAGCAGGGCTCATTTGATTTTTTTACAAACAATTTAGGGATGGCAGTTTTTTTTAAAAAAAAACGGTTTCAAAGAAACCGGTTTACACTGGCCTTATGAAAATAACTAATTTTCAATGAAACCGAAGTCATGAACAACCGGTTAGTCTTAAAACAGGTTTCAGTTTTCCATCCCTAGATCATTGTGACGGTTAGGAACGGAAGGTAAAGAACGGACGGTGAGGAAATTCACGATGTTTTCCGGTCTTTTTTGTGTTGAAACTAACTCCAGTTTAATAAAAAAGGATTTTTTTACTCTCTCACTTCACTCACTACTTTTACTCACTTCAACATATTTATAGAAAAAAATTCCAATTATTAAGCAAAAATTAACCTTAACCATGGGTTATTGTAAGGAAAGTAATAAAGCCACGCAGCTCATTTTACTGAGGTTTTTCACTTTTGGGCTTATTGGTGAAGTATAGCAAAAAAATACGGCTACTAAATGAAATGTGAGTTTTCTGCAATACAGTTTTCATGATTGAAGAATCACTGTAGCTCCATCCAGTGCCTCTCTTCGCCACTTTAGTAATAAGGTCAGTGAATGTACCAAAACCCAGGGACAAAGTAAGGAGAAGAGAAATGCACATTATTAATATTAAAAGCTAAAATTTTATGGAAGGAATTTGTTAAGATATAGTATTAGTTCAATTTAAAATCCAAATGAATGTAATTTGTAGCTTAAAAATGTGTTAGTTTGAGCCCTAAACTAAAAATTTAACATTCGGGACATGGGGAGGTAAGGGATTTTCTGCATTGTTTTGTGTCCTAAAAATTTTTTTAGTTTCTTTGCTTTAAAATTCCGTTTTGCAATTATATAAGGACCAGTCTATTAGTATAATAAGAAAAAATTGAAATGAAATATGAATTTTTTTTAAAGTTATGCCCAAGGGAGATAAAATTAAAAATTATAATAGAATTGCCCGTATACTAAGTAATTTTAAAGTTTCGACACAAATTTAAAATACCTTACCTAGCAGTATCTGTTATGTTCGTCCTTCCCCTATACAACATTTTGAAAGCAAATATAAGGCTTCTCCGAATATTCCTTACAATACAAGAGAACCTTAATAAATACTATTCTATATCAACTCATGTATAAACAACCATAATTAAAAGAGATATCTCTCATTATTACATATTAATATAATTTTATACCTCTATGAAACTAACCTCTCAGTCGACGTAGTTTCTAATAGCCCTTATTTAACAGCGTATTTTCATGCCATTTGACAATGTTCAGCGCTCTATTATGAGGGTAATGTAATTTTCAAAACTGGCATCCATCATGCTATCCTAAGTCCTTTACTACAATGCCTATTTATACATAGTGGTCAAGTCCTATTATTTAAACATGTGCTTAGGAACTTGAGTAACAAGCGTATTGAGAATAGGAACCATATTGGTATGTTTACGAATTAATGTGTAGCTATATACAAAGAGTTGTACTTTCCACTGAGTAGCGAACTTAAACTCTTTGCTAAACAACATTTCATTTAAATTTTAGGAGGACCATTCATTAAAAAAAAATTAATTACTCTATGGTTATTAAATAAAATATTAAGGAAATTATGTATTAAATTTAAAAATTGTTTATTACTACAATTTATGAGCTACAAAAAGTTTACAATGATGGAAAAATATGTGAAAGGTATAAAGCAATGTAGGAATTATAAAATATTTTTTTGTTATCATTTAAGTACATTTTGGTAACATAGTTACACTTTCGTGTCAAACAATATTTTTTAACGACTGGTATAAAAATTGCAGTAAGCTATTTACATTGTGAACAATTATTGGTTGGTTTGAAATGTATTTTCATGTTTAGTTACAATTTATTATTTTACTATTTTAGTCAACTATCCTAAAACAATACACGACGCTTAATATTGAAAATACTTTAATAGTGAATCTACATTTTCAGTTAAAACCCTTAGTGTAAGAACATGAACATAACTTTTTTAAATTTCAATTGAAGGTTTTGCTAAACTATTGATTGTGACTTTATTTTTACAAATTCTTACACAAAATAACTACATGTTAAACTTAATCAACAGGGAGCTTATAACTAAATTAAGGAACAATAGGATTTCCTGTAACATTAAAAAATGATTTGTACAAATTAATTTGTGTAAAGCATTTTATTTTTTTTTAAATTACTGTACAAAAGATTTAAAATAACTAATTTTTTCGAAAAAACTTCCTTTTCTAAAATTGCAATACAGTAAAATAATATACATACACTATTATAGATAATATTATTATTATTATATTATAGTATTTAATAGTTTAACTTTACGTATGACGCAAAAACGTAAAGAATATTGTTAGCTAATTGGCTATATATATTATTATTATTATTATTATTATTGGCTATATAAATTTCCCCTCACTTTTAACTCTTGTACTTGTTTATGTTTTCTTTTGTTTTATTATCTCATATACTGAACAACTAAAAAGTTTGATATAAAATGACCATATATTTTTCAAGCTATAATATTTTTATGATCATGATTAATAACAAATCTATAAAGAGAATATATTTAATTTGTATTAATTATTTTCATACAAATTTATAGTGAAAATGCGCAAAATTTTTTATTAAAGATATCATTTTTCTCCGACACTATTATTTTTTTTTTACTTGCGACAACTAGATTGAGCAATTTACTTAAAATATTGCGACGATGCAATAAAAAACTAAAATAGGTGTCCAAAAAAAAAACTAAAATAGGTGTCCAAAAAATATACACGTGAAAGAACTACCCGAGATTCACAACTCCCATTATCGTAATCAATTTTATATATATATATCTCATTTGATAGTACTTCGTGACTTCCTTACATTGAATAAGGTAAAATTAGGACGATTTTTCCCTTGCCAGGTTTGAAATTGTTTTCACATCGATCCTGATTGAAATTACTAAGGGTAGTCGCAATTTAAGCATATAAAACTTTTCTTGGCATTTTCATGTGATAAGTATTTTTAGAACCAATTTCATCAACCATGATTTAAAAAACGTCCATGATCTCTAGAACAAATTGCAAGGCGATTAGAAAAGCTAAATAAAAGTTTTACCATTATTATGCATAAATAAACGAATTATAACTAGATTCTAGAGTTCTTAGTCTGAGACTGTTCAAATTTTATTCTACATTCAAAACTACGAGAAGTTTGATGTAATACAATTTTTGGGAGAAGTTCGTAAAGAATTTGATAACCATCTCAGTATAATTTCTTATTAACTAAACGTGATTAATATTTAAAAATTAAAAGTGTATTGAAAGATAACCTCAAAGATGGTACATCGGGATATTTAAGTAAGTAGTAACTTAGCAATAACTAATGTCATCATAGCAAAACATTTCATAAAATTCCTTTACTTCTTGATACGGTCTGTTCTGACATTCGTGCTGGTAAGTATAGAATATCGCTAATTCGAACTACCATAATTTACTTTGACCATTTTCTTTCTGGAAGATTAATTCTTTGCACCCATTCTGATTGTTTGTAGTCATTGAGTACTTCCAGGCAAAAATTATCCAGGTTATTTTTGCAGATACTACACTGCTCAAACAATTAGAGGAGCACTTTCCGTACTTTTGTAAACCCTTTCAGTTCCAACTTTTTATTTTTTATTTTAAAAATCTAAACTTTGTGAAATAGATTCATTATGAATATACAATGGAAATGGTATAAAACAAGTGTAAAAAATATCTTAATTAAATTTGGTATCATAACTTTTGAATAAATTATAACAATAATTTTTTCAAAACTTTCTTTGTTAAAAAAAAAGTTGAAATCAATTTTTAAACATCTAAGAATCCAAGCATGAAGAATTTAGGATCAATTTATTTCATAAAATGTTTTGGGAGCAAATTTATTTTATCGTATTTTTCATATTTTCATTAAATTTAAACAAACATTATTTAATTCTTCAAAAGACAATGATTCTTCTATCTAACGATAAATAAGTGCAAGATCAACTTAGTGAGAAAAAAAATCGCAAGCTGATGATTCCAAATGGAATCATTGGGGGTGATAACTTTTAAACCATGCATTCCCCAAATTCTTTTGAGCAGTGTACTATTTACCTGCACTATATAATTTTTGTGTTAAATCAAAAATTAATATTGTTCGATTTTTAAGACCATATTCGTTTCATATAAAGAAATCATATGCTCAGAATCGGTCCCTTCCAATCCGGAAGAGCGGAGGCAATATGCATAAAAAGAATGATAAGATTCTTGATGCGATTCATCAAAAGGTCAAATCTCCCTTCGTAATGAAACCATCACAATGGTTGCTATGGTCAAATACTGTAATGCTGAAGAGAGAGATTCATTTAAATAATTATACACAATTATTGATGATACTATCGTTTAAGGGAGTCTACCATTTGAAAATCACTCGACAACATAGTTTTTCAGTGTGTTATTCATCTTCATATAAAATTATAGAACTTGTTTGTGTCATTGGTTAATGATAATTAACATTTTCAGGATATTTCAAATATTACTAATTTGTAGTTGCAAAATATTTCATAGAGTATTTGTGTGACACCATCTCCAAGAATAATTAAAATTTTTACTAAATTATAATATAATTGAAATAAAATATATCACATATGTGAAATATTTTATATTTTGTTTTTAGGTTTAAATTAAATCAGAAAACAATCAGAAAAAACGTACGTTCAAATAGCACAACTGGATAAATAAATACAAGTATTGTGTAAAAATAGCAAAATTACTATGAAGTTTTGTTTCAATACAAGAAATGTGTTGATGACATACAAACACCAAAATTGTGATGTTCCAACACAATTGACGACCGCGAGAAGAGACAATTATTATACGAATGCACAATTGACAAACAAACTGAAAACTATATTGTTTTCTGAAATATTCATAACAAAATCATAACATTCATTTTGAAGTACCGTAAATTTTTTTAAGCTTTAGTATAGCTATTTATCAGGAAGAATACGATGTTGAACAATAGATGTTGAACTGCATTTCGGAAGAGTACATTTGTGCTGCGCCTTATCAACACAATTATTGTGCCAATTATGTATTATTATTATTTGGTTGCAACGCAATTTCTGGATACTAGTCTGTCTTTTCTGCAACTAGTAATAACTGGAAAAAACAAAAAAAAAATTGTATTGAAAGTCAACAAAAATTTTTTATGAGTTTTTCTCTCATTCCCCTCATTTTAGCTTCCACACTACGTTTATTCGAAAAAACTGGAAGGTATTATAATCGTTCAGTCCGTCTGTCTGTCTGTCCTTCACCCAATTTCATAGCCCGAACTACAAATGCTACGGACAAGTGTGATACGTCAAAAAAATTCAGCTTATCGAAGTTAGAATACATTGAAAATTTCAGAAAAGAATTCAAATTCGAAGTACTTCAATTATTTAAAAAACTGCAAAATTTAATGCTCATTTAAAAAGCATAGGAAGCCATTTTTATTGGAATTTAATCACCATTGCCATTCGCAACAATCGCTCGAGGAACTTTAATTCTTTTAGACAATAAATTAAAATAAATTTTTAATAAATAATTATTTTTAATAAAAATTTTTATTAAAAAAATCGATCAGTTTGAAATGACGTCAAATATATTTCACTACGAGATTCTTTGTATGTTGATATGAAATGTTTTCATTCTATTTAAAAGCGAGGAATATTACATATTTATTCTTTGAAATATAAATTAATTTTTGCAAACGATAAGTAATAATTATTGAATTTTCGAAATAAAATAAATGAAACTAGCCAAATTTAGCATGTAGTTTAATATAGAATATTAATGCCGTGTTTGTCGCCTTTTTACCTGTTAAACACAACTGTTGTGTGGAAGCGGGTTAAGTGACAGATTCTGTAACAAACCTACTTGTTATGTATATAGTTAAGTGTATACATTTCCAGTTAAAATGAAATAGCAAAACTCAATCCTTATTATTTTTATCATATTTATTTGTTATTATTAGATATAATCAAAATAGTAAGAATGATTTATTTTAAAAAATTTAAAAAAATGTATAAAAATAGAAAAACTTATGCATTCTGTTCTTCAATAATATGTAGCATTTTTATCTACTTCTACAAGATTTACTCATTTACTATCTCTAAAAAAGTAGAAAACAATGATTAAATTACATTGAAGTGGCAAGAGTAATTGGATGACCATGAAATACAAGAACAATGCTAAGTAACAAGAAGTTATTAAAAATGCTTTTTTTTTCACTGAGTTAATAATTTGCCTTTTACAAAAGTGAAGAGGTTTTTAGATACTTATGGTTTTTATTCTTAGTTACTTAAGGTACTTCACACAAATTGTAAGCAAGTGCTTAAACTTTTTTTTATTTTGTTTTTATAATATGAAAAAATGAAAATGGGCAAAAACTTTTTTTATTAAATTGGTATGTAAATATTACGCTTTCAGCATTTTAATTCATTTTTTTTAACGTTTTTTCTTGTTAAAGACTATTTTTTGAGAGCACAAAAGTTATGTAAAAAAAGTTAATGCTTAAAAAAATAGACTTTATGCTGAAAAATGCAAAATTTCAGCTATTGTTAAACTTATTTTAAGTTTAAATAATATATCACATCCAAGAAATAAAAAGCTTTATTTTACATAAAATTGTTTTAGTAGACATGAAATAGTTCAAGTATTTGAATGTCTTTTTCCTAAAAAATTTAAATACAGCTAAAAATACTCTTCAGCTCCAAATTTTAAAATTGTTGGTTTATTCAGCTTTATTGCCCGGTGGTTTATTCAGCTTTATTGCCCGGTTTTTGATACACTAGTAATTGGACTTTTATCTTTTTCTGAAAGGACAGAAGCGGGATTCAAACTCATATATTTTTGTGTCGAGGAAACATGTGATAAAAAAAAGTTAAAAGGCTGAATATTGGCAATAATATTTTACTTTAATTATAGGTTTTGTTTGTTTGATATCTCTACAATCTATTAGGTCGAAAGTGGGCTGATGGCACCAAAACCTATGGATAAAAACTAATCCAAACGCCTGACAAGAAGGGGCTGGATAGCCCAGTTGGTAAGGCGCTTACCTTGCATGCGAAAGGTCTCAGATTCGATGCCCGGGATTGTCAAAATAACTTCTAAATAAATGGTCTTTTGCAGCCAAAACAAGAGTCCGACGAATAGTACCCCGTTTAGAGGAAGTGCACGTCAAATATGCTCCTAAGTCCCGTGGATGCAAAAAGGACGGGACCGACGTCACAGATCCTTAAAAAGTTACGTTGGAAAGTTAATCGTTAAAAAAATCGTTAATCGTTAAAAAGTTGCTACTCAGGTCTTGGCTCGTCATTGACTATGGTTCTAAATTTCGACGTTTATTACCAATAGTCCTAGTGTAGCTCTAGGGCGACTCAACTCAATAATTAAACTCAACTCAACCCCTGACAAAATTGTTACTTAAACTAAAAGTGGTTAATAGAATAGTTATAATAGTAATGTTTGAAGGGCGTGGCGCTATCAGAATATTACGAGAGCTGTTTTTTTCAACCTCCGATGGGCTAGAAAAGACGGGTCAATGTACAAAAAAGATTTTATTACCAAAAGTAATGTACAATACAGCTTATTAATCTACACAATCACCTTGACGATTAAGGCATTTGTCATATGTGTAAACAAGCTTTGCAATACCCTTTTCATAAAATGTCACCGCTAATGTTTTAAAGGGAGTTATGACGGTTTCTTTGAGTTCCACGTCAATTTGGAAGCGCTACCCTCCAAGCCACTGTCCTATTCGATAAATCACTTATGGTGAACCTTCGGTTTTCCTAAACACTTGGTCAACTCGCTGAACAATGTCGTCTGTAGCGACAGACTTGCTTCCTTGGCCCCCTTCTTCATGAACATCAGTTCGGCCACCTTAAAAATTTCAACACCATTCACGAACAACGCCATTACTCATAAAGGTGTCTCCATACACTCAACTCATTCTTCGATGAATTTCTTTTGCACTGTTCCCTTCTGCCTGCGAGAAACTAATAACAGCTCTCAATTCTCACTTGGCGGCTACATTTTATGAAGAGGGTATTTCAAAGCTTGTTCACAGATATGACAAATGCCTTATTAGTCAAGGTGATTATGTAGAGAAATAAGCTGTATTGTAACTTACTTATGGTACTAAAGTCGTTTTTTATATATTGACCCGTCTTTTCTTTACAGCTAATCGGAGGTTGAAAAAAAACCCAACCCACGTACAATTAATTTTAAAACTTTAATTTTTAAATGTGAATTTTTCATTCTTTAAATTTTATATTTTATAGGTTTAGTTCTTAAAAAGATATTGGGCTCTTATTGTATTTATTATAGGGGAAATAAATACATATATTTGAAGAGCCTAGTTCCAAAGCTCACATTTCCAAAGTATAAATAAAATATGGGGTTATTTTTGTTTATTGGCGGCCTCGTTCAATTGAATTTACCATTGTCAAAAGTCGCCAATAAACAAACTTGACCCTATATCACAGTTATACTTTAGAGAATGTGAGTTTCGTAAGAAATCCCTTCACAAGTCAGTTAAATGCTTCATTAACCCTGTAAAACTCCAAAAATTCAGCAAAAGTGTCCAAAAAAAAACTTCATTTTTTTTATCCTTCCAAAAACGACACTTCGTGTAATGAAAAATGTCAAAACACGCTGACACACAAAGACATACATCAAGTCATAAAAGTTAAGGGGATACGGTACCCAAAACATTATTTCTAGAATTAATAACATAAACTTGTAAATTATAGTGGTTTTATATAATGTTCACTCTAAATAAACATTTTCTAGCAATAAAAACAAATATTTACAAGTAGTTTTTCATTTATTTAAAAAAAAGGTCAAAATTTTGAACTTTTTTAAAACTCTACTCCTCCTTCAATTTTGAGAATAACTCGACTAAACTTTTATAGTTTGTTTTTAGTACTAGTTGTTCAAGAACTGTGCATGGATTTTAAAGTGGGAGCTACAGTTAAAAAGTAACATGCATTGAAAGTTATTGAATTCAACATTTAAAAAAAAACTATACACAGTAGACCTTATTCCATGCACAATTTATTGCATCATATACATATATATATATATATATATATATATATATATATATATAATATATATATATATATAATATATATATAATTATATATATATATATTATATATATATATATATATATATATATATATATATATATATATATATATAATATATATATATATATATATATATATATATATAATATATATATTATATATAATATATATATATATATATATATATATTATATATATATAATATATATATATATTATATATATATATATATATATAATATAATATAAATAATTAAAATATAACAGAGGTAAAATTCAAATTCTAACTTAATCAGCAAAAAAGCCTTAGGGATTTATTAAACAGAAGAGTTGAAAAACGCAAAACAGAGATTAAAGGTTAAAAGCAGACGAAATACGCATTCAATCTTATAGGAATGACCCCAGAAAATATTTAATAACTGTTTTTCTACAAAAGATATCATTATAAAACTTTCAGTAAATGTGCAGAAAGATATTGTGAATAATAAGAAGTAAAAACTGAAAAATTGATATTTTGACCAATTTTTGAGTACCGTATCCCCTTAAATAAAAAAAAAGTTGAAGAGGCAGAATCTCAATACTAGAATGGGTGTTTTCACACATCTGATTTATACATTTATCGGTGTTCTTTAAGTAACAGTAAACATTTAAAAATGCATACAACGAATAAGTTTAATTATTACAATTTTTTAATTTATACAATTAATAAGTTTAGTTTAGTTTATATAATTAATATTTAGGTTTCTCATTTGTTTTCAAAATCATTCCATCTACAAATTAAAAAATCTGTTTTAGTTTTCGTTTATTGTTCCGTGCCATCAGATACTTAATAAGTTGAAATATAACTTATTGATTACAGCAAACGGGCTAAGATATGATTTCAGCAACAAACAAACGGAAAAGCGTTAACACTTATCGTGTGATAAGTGGTAACAACAATTGCTAACAATGAGTTACAACACAACCGTTAAAATGATTTTCCATATTCAACAGAAACTAGATAGGCTTGCAGCCATTCATGATAATATAAATAAATGAAAATTATAACAGAATTTTATATTTTTTACAATTTAGCAAGTGTTCAACACTGATTTTTAATCAATTAATGAAACCTTAAACTCTAAACGTAATGTAAACACCAAGGATACGTATTAAGCTATTTAATGACCCATTTGTACATGCTTAACACTTTACTTACCGAATAAAAACGTTAACTTTAAGTTTTTAAATTTCGTTTTGCCCGTGACTTAATTTGTCATACATAAATTGTTTAATTCTATGGCGTTCATTTGTCTTATATTTTGGATATTTAAATAAACTTAAGGGTCTTGTATGGTAACAGATCTCTATACAATTCCAATGGGGAAACTTTGGCCCCAGTTTTTAAATAAACTATATGACATGTACTCACGAAAACTTACCAAAAAATACAGAAGAAAGTTATTTTGTCATTAAAATAATTATTAAGTATAATTTTGAAGGTATTAATTAGTTATAATTAAAACAAAATTGTTTGTGTAGATATTTACATGTCGTTAGTGCTACCATCTGTGGTTTGTGAATAATTACTAAAATTTTGCATTGCTACATTGCTAATTTTCTTACCAATTGGGGCCTGGATGGCTGAGTGGTTTGGACCATTACGCTAGCAGTCTGCGCGCTGTAACGGGTGCGGGTACGATTCCCGCCTTCGCCCTGGGTGTATATTCCTTTCTCTGTGACAGTAAAAAATTCTTTCTGTGTCTGTCTTACTTGACGAAGGCTTAATAAGCGGGTCTGATCAAGCACACTAGCCGAAATATATATGTACCTACCCCCTCCCCCCCTTACCAATCGCCGTCAATGAGTTAAATAATAATCGCAAAAGTGTGTGTGCATACGATTTGTTTATTAAAAAAATTAAATATCTTCTCTTGTATATTTTGTGTATTTAGATAAACTTAAGCAGAGAAAACTTGCTTTCGCATTGCTTTAATAAGTTAAATAATAATCACCACAGCATATGATATTAGTTTAATTAAAAAATTAAAATATATTTTCGTGTATCTACCCAGGTCAACGTAACACAAGTATGCGGCTATTAATTCCGAATCCCTTAAACGACTTTTTGTTCATCAGCGTCTCCTCTGTTTATGCAGGCTTGTCATAAATTGCCATGCCACTGCAAAGGAAGTTAAAATTGACCCCCATTAGAAGTTCTATTAATCATTTCCTGGGTCTGGTCTCGCTTGTCCTAACTCTGAATCAGACTAAGCCATGCAAGGAATGAAGTAGAACGTCAATCAAAGTCACTGGAGAAGGGGCTTATATGACTTCCTAAAGTAACTTTATGTTCATATAACAGCGGTTCGTGTCATATTAAAGTGAAGAAATAGCGCCATTGAGGAGTTGGGATTAAAGTGTCGAAAAATGCGCGATATTGGGTCCTTCGAATCGAAAGAATAATTTTCACGCTATCTAAGTAGAATGAAGAATTTTGTGGTCGATTAATTAATAATGAAAGGGGAATTCATAATAAAGTTTTAGGAAAATAGTTAGGCTAACTAAAAATAAATTACGTGCAGAACTGAGTAAAATATAATGTAATATATAATTTCGTATTACGATTAAAAGTAGTAGTAGTAGTAGTAGTAGTGCGTTAAGCAGAATTAATAATTTTATGATTGATTTATATTGAAATTAAGACTCATTATATTGTGTGCTTCTGTAATTTTTTAAAAATATGTTTAAGTCATAATAAAAAGTTTTTATAAGAAATAAACTTTCTTCAATGTGCATGATGTTATGTTTTATATTTGAATTATGGAATACAAATCCCTTCGGTTTCAAAACGTAAGCTATTAAAGTCTTTACATTTCTAAAACATTTATTGAAACCAAAACATAAAAAATAAATATATATTTACTTTAAAACTTACATACCAACGAAAACGTTAATATTCTTAAAAAACTAGAAACAAATAAAATGCTACTATTTCTTTAAGTATTAAAACTATGGTTTCTAACAAGTTTACCATACAGAATTTAAATGTTATATTTCTTTAATACAACAAAGTGCTTATGACAAATTTCCAATAAGTATAGTTTGTTATATGTAGTTATATATGTTACACAACATCATAAATCTAATTTTTAGAAAAAAATTATGATAATTTCCTTTAACAAAATTCATAGTGCCTCTAAGAAACTTTTATTGTAGTTTTGTATAACATATTTATATAAGTTTTTATATATATATATATATATATATATAATATATATTATATATATTATATATATATATATATATATATATATATATATATATATATATATATATATATATATATATTATATATATATAATATATATATATATATATAATATATATATATATATATATATATATATATATTAATATATATATATATATATATATATATATATATATATATATATATATATATATATATATATATATATATATATATATATATATATATATATATATATATATATATATATATTATATATAATATATATATATTTTATATATATATATATATATATATATATATATATATATATATATATATATATATTAGAGATAAATGCAGTATGTGCCATATGAAATAAATTTTACTAAATTCATAAAACCTTTTAGTGGTAATAAAATGAAATAGTAATAAGTACAAAAATTCCAATTTAAACTTTACATTATTAATACTGTCAGACAGATGGAATATTATTGGATATAGGCATGTTTACATTTATTTTTAAGAAATAAATTTTATTCGAGAAAATATCTAAGCAAATGCATAAAAATAAATCTTTTATGTCCAGACTGCTAAACTAAAAAAGAGTAATAACTTGAATTTAGTGACATCCAATAAAATATTGAGATCAAATACTGTTAAGCTATGGAGTATCATTTTATGTTAGAGGAGTATGCCCTATTTGTTGCGTTGGATGTTTATGTGCTTTTTGAAATATACAAGCATTTCCAAAGCGTTTTGGACATTTCAGTCCTTAAGGTTATTTGACATCATATGAGTAAAGAAAATTTTAAACTGAATTTTTAAATATTGCATCATTGACTGGAATATCAGTTAGCTTATGTAATGTGTTTGTAAATGGATTTAATACTAAGTTACGTATTTGCCAACATGTATTTCAAATTTAAGTGAAGTTTAAGAACATTGAAAGCTAAAGAAATATTAAGAGTATACCAGTTAGATATATACTTTTCAAAGTGAAGGAAAAGTTTGGAATATTTTAATGAGAACTACTGAAAAAAATACATTAAATAACCTACAAACGAGAGTTATTTATAAACACTAAATATATAAGATAGTTTTTTCTTCTAAAAACGGGCAAATTCTAAAAACAGCAGCGGGTCTTTTTTTCAACACGTACATAAAGGTTGAATTTTCATATATATTTTACATCAAACTATTTGGAAAAAATTAAGTGCATATTTCGGTAAACAATTTCTTTTCAGACAAACTGACCAATCAGAACATACACTACTACATTTGAAGCTAAAATGTTTTTTAGAAACTGTTACTGCTTGAAAGAAATGCTAGAAAATAATTTCTTATCGCTATTAAAAATCGTAAGAAAAATGAGAACAAAAATCAAACCAACTGGTACCAGGAGTGGTGGTTAAAAGAGTTCATTTTATTTTAAGAGTAATTAAAAGTTACTTTGCGATGTTAAAAAACATGTTTTTAGAAGTGAAAAGTAAAGGCTTAAAGTATAAAATAATGCTTTAGTGCTACTAAATGCGTTGCTTAAAATACAATTTGGCACGTTTTTGAGCTTACAGGATTGAAAATTTCTTTCGAAAAACACATTATTTGGGATAAAATATATGTTTTATATCTTCCATTATACAGTGTGAGATAGTCAATAAGTCTGACTTAAGCTTTCTAAATACTTTTTAGGGATATAATAGTCTTTCTTTTTTTTGCCGTTTTATGAAATACTTATTTTTGTAATGAAATGGCCTATTGCTTAGGTAACAAAGGGGAATTTGGAATATATCGTAGATATATTGATCTTTTGAAAACTCTAAACTTGTCAAATTCAAAAATAAAATTTAGTCGATAATGAACGCAAGATGAAGTTAATTAATACAGCCAGACAATCGTTATCAAAATTTGAAGTAGGTATTAAATCTCAATCTTTATTTCTTTTTTATTGTTTGGAACTTATTTTCAGTTTATTTATCGATTACTGATTTATGATGATTTTCACTTAATAAATTCTATTAATAAAGACGAAATTGCTAAAATAAGATTGCTTGATGTAATATGTTGGCAAAAACGAAACTTTCCCCATATCTAACCAATGAATGGAATTTGTTGAATTTTTTGTTTCAGGGAACCTCAATATTGCTGAAATTAAGTAGCAATAGTTTTGTTTATTTTATTAAATAAATATCCTATAAATTCGGAGGAAAATGACTCATTTAATCATAGAAGCGAGGTAAATTAATAGGCACTCATTCTTATAGACTATCATTGTGAAATCTCCCCAAGCCATTCTAATTAACCAATATTATGTTAAACAGGAAAATTAACATTTCTTGTATTTCTGAACAGTTAACAATGTGGGAGAAAAGGATCCAGCTTCATGTGTATTCTTTCAGCTTCAATTTTAACAAATATACTCTAATTGTTATTGTTATTCGTGTTTTAATATTGTTTAGTCCTGAATTTAACAATAAAATCATAAAACCAACCACCCACGAAATCAGAAATTTATTCTTATTTTGAGAACATGCATGTAATACCAATTTCCCATTAAAAACCATTTTAATCAGCTAAAATTTTCAATGTAAACTAATTTCAATGCTCATTTGCTTTTTGCCCACTGTCATTTGAATCTCTAATTGCAAATAGAGTTCAAGTCCACGGAAGGATTATCATACACGCCTCTTCCTTCACTAAAATGTTAAAAGGAAGAATGGCAGTGGAAAAATTCTACACTGGGCTTGGACCCTTTAGTGATTCATATTACGTCTCTAAATTCATGACTTATTATGCACAGTTACAAGAAAAAACATATCCCAAGGGAAATAAATCTGACTATATAAATATCCCCCGGCGCCACTTGTAGCTTTACTTCCAAGGCAATCAGGGCTCGATATTTAGGTTACACGCACCTTTTTTGGATAATGAGAACTCTCATTTGAATCCATAAATGCAAAAGGGTCATGTACGTAGAAAGATTCCGTATACGTTTTTTATTTCATTAGAATGTTGAAAAGAAGGAGGGTAGGGGGTAGTTCTCCAATGTACTTGAATCTTTTTTAGAGAAGTGATTCATTTGTTTTCAAGACGAGCGATAACTTTACATTGATTTTTGAAACGAGTGTAAAAAGGTAGTGATATAATTATTCAAAGTAGCAAAACTTTGTGTTTAATTTATCGGAAAACTATTTAAATTCTTATTTTACGGTAAGGAATGGAAATTTAAAATTAATATGTGTGAGTAAAAGATTATTAATGTTAATGTATTCCAGATAATAAGTTTTTCAGAATAATAGGTAGTGTTAATTAAATAATTTTTTTATCAATATGTGTTTTATAAAATAGAACATTCAAGGGGTATAGAAGTATGTTGACACAAAAAAAAGGATGAGAAACTTTAAAAGTTTATTAAAACTACAATATTTTGCCCTTAAATTGTTCAAGTTATTGTAAACATAGGATTATACCAAAAATAATATATACGTGTAAAGAAAATAAGAAATAGCATCTTTAATATCGAGTATAAAATATTTTCTGATTATTATTATTATTTATAGGAAATATTGATGGACGAATATTGTGATGATAAATTAGTTTTCGGAAAAGCCATTACTTGGTTTCAGGAAATTTTAGTCAATTAAATTCTTTAAAATGTAACACAAGTTTGCTATTTTGATATTTCGTAAAGTATTATCCCGAAATTAATTTAAAATTCCGTTAGTCTTGTATATTTTTAATGATTGTAGCCGAAAACTTTATCATGTGATCTATTTCGCAAACGAATACACTTAAAGAAATAATGATAAATAACTCTCCTATGGAATAAAACTAAATCGATATTAAACTTATATTTTTAAGTTGAAACTAATATTTTAAGGAGAGGAAAAGGAGATCCCTATAAAAACTAGAAAAACGTCAGAATTAATCTAAAGTTTGCGTGATTTTGATACATTTTTTAAGTACGGTTTTCAATAATGTATTGTTTCGAGAAGTTTTCTTTTACTTTATTCTGCAACTCAAACATTATTCTTAGTATAAAAAAATTGCGAATAAATAAAGGAGGGTAAATGCTAATTTAAGAATTTCTTGTACTATTTCTTCCCATTATACTAAAATTTAATAAAGATTTTTTATTTAATCTTTAAATATAATATCAAATATTATTTCCTTTACACTTTTAATTGTTGAAATAAAATATTTTTACAAGCAACTATAGAGATTTAGAGTACGAAGTCTTTTGGATCAATGAACTTTAGCGAGCAGAGCACAAAGCTATACTTGTAAAAGTAATAAAAAAAAGCTTTCAAGCGTTGTAAAATTATAGAAAAACTCTTACGATTGCAGATACTCTTAAAGAACATGAAAATATAAGAAAATAGTAAAAAAATATTTTAAAGTTTTGTTTTTTAAGAAAAAAATATTCCTTCAACTGCATTGAGAGAACAGTTTTCCCTCAACGCAGTTTCAGTTAAAAGTTAAAAATCAAAACATTTCTTAGTATACTTTATATTTACAGTCATAAATTTTCAGTATCTTAATTACCTTTTAAACAGACGAATTTCAACACATTAGAGGAGAAACTAAATATAGGATCGAAAATTGAATACATATACACAACTTTAAAAACATATATAAAATTGACAAATCACATTTTTGATTGCCTTATACAATACAATCATTTGTCATTTTTAAAATTACTAGTTTATGACAAGATACAAGTAAGAAAAAAACGACAGAATTTACATTCATATGAGACATGCATTTTATCTTTTTACACTCTTAAAACAAACGAGCGGTTTTAACTCAGTCTGAGTTAATTTCCACTCCTTTCCGGTGCCGAAAATGCACTTCCCCTATAGGAATGGATTTCACTCTTTTTGCGGAGTGGGTAAAAGAAATAAAAGAAATTAATCTACGTCCTGCACTCTTAAAACGAGCGGTTTTAACTCAGTCTGAGTTAATTTCCACTCCTTTCCGGTGCCGAAAATGCACTTCCCCTATAGGAGTGGATTTCACTCTTTTGTTTTAAGAGTGTAGTAAATGATTAATTCATTAAGACAGTAGAATACTTGTGAAATTTAAATGAATGAAAGCACACTTACCAAAGTATCGTTGTAGTACATTTCCAGCTGGTAGCCATCAATAACCTTCCTTTCATTAATTTGTCGGATGGCAAACTTGGCAGCTTCGAACTCATAACGTCCAGTGTCCGGATAGTCTCGACATTCACCCTTACTTAGTTCAAACAATCCATGAATGTAAATGACACCTTTTTTTCTCTGTTCATACACGCCAATGCCAGGATACTCCTTTGCAGATATGTACACGAATTCCGTTTCATTTTCTTGCAGAAATTCGTTGTCGGATACGTTTTCAAAAAAATAGTTTTCGTTAAACACAGTCATGGATGTAAAGTTATCGAAGGCTGTATCATTGTCATTTACATTTATATCATAAATGGTGCTGTCGAGTACATCTGGCAAAGGATGTTCATTTTCAGGTACACCTTGGGAAGAAACGTCTCTCTTGAAAACCCTCTGAGGTTTCGGAATGTAGTCAAATAGGCTTAAGTGTTTGAAATCATGTTCTGGAGACATTTGATGTTCAACAGTTTTATCATATTCTGGTAAATTTTGATGAGCATTGATAATATCGTATTCTTGTGACTTTTGATGTAACTCAGTAGTGTAATTCTTATTTTTCTGTTTATAAGCACCGTCTTTGAAATAATGAATCGCTAACGGGGTGCTTAATAATTTCCGTTGTGTATACTTTTCGTTGACATTTTCGCTTAAAAAGGAGCTAGAGTCCTTAAAAAATTTTAAGTACACATCGCTTGCTTGAGGCGCATTTTGCAATCTTTTTCTAGTGTGGTTGTCATTCACGTTGTTTGTATACATGCCGGATAAAAACTGTGGACAATTTATGTCGCGGAAACATTTTATTTTCAGTATTGACTTTAAATTACTAAATAAATATTTGAGTTTAAATGTGGAAATATTTTCGACGTCTCTTTCATTTCTGTCTGAATTCCTCGAGGGGTATTTGACACGTTCTTTGGACCAGTTATAAAAATCTGATACGACGTCACTCTCTCCGTCCAAGGAAGACATTTCATTTTTGCTCGGCTCGGGAATATTTTTATATGGCGTTAAATTCCCGTAATATTTCGGAGGATTCTCAGTTGTAATTGACTCCGCATTTTCCTGCCTCTTTAAGTATCTGAATATTTTGTTTTTGTTCAGGAAAAGGTACTTATTTTTTAATTGGAAAAGTGGCGGCATATTGTCGGAAGGTAATTTAGAAACTTTTGCTTGATTATCTTTTATCGTATGAGACTGTTTTTCAATATTTGTTTGGGGTTGTGTTTTAGTTTTAATAAAGTTCCGTTTTAATAACAAAGGTTGGAAATATGTTCGAATAAGACCAGGGGAATCGCTATTTGATTCATTTATTTTAATAGTTTTGTCCTCATCTATGAAAATCTTAGAACTGAAATATTTCCTTGTATCGTTATTATAATTATCGTGTATCGGAATTTTTTCCAAAGGTTGGATTTTCGTAAAGGAATTCTCTAGATATAAACTTTTACCCGCGCTTCTGTCTAATTTAAATGTCTTGGGGACTTTTTTAAATCCGCAACAAAAATGTATCTTATCTTTTAGGGACACTAATCGAACCTCCATCTTTAATAAATTCTTACTTATTGATTTCGCGAAATAATTATTGAAATTAATTGGAACGGAGTTGCAAAATAGACCGGGAATCTTTGATATAAGTTTTTCAGATAAGAAATGACAATGCATACCATTTTCAAAGTTTTTATTTATAGCCGGAAATTGGAAGTTAGCGTGTGTTTCTGGAATAATATTTTTAAAATTACTGTGTTTTTCTGGAATAATATTATTATCTGTATTTGACAAAGCTATGTTTATAGTAGATATGAAGAAGAACAGCATTACTGAAAGCCATATATGTTTTAAATTTAACATTTTCGATATAATCCAAAAGTTTGATATTACTGATCGTTTTTGAAGTCCTGAGCGCATGGCTACATCAGTATAAAATTTACTGCAATAACTGATAAAATCCTTAGAATTTATTAATTGTTTTTTAAGTAAGTGTTGGAAACTTTTTTCATTTTTTTGCATTAAAATTTCACATTTTTAAGTTTGATGAAATTTATTTTCAAATCAAAATATTCGCTCTCCGATTTAGTATTAAGTAAAATAAAACAATACTTAAATATTTAGTGAAAAGTGCTTAAATATAACATTTTAACAATAAAATGATAACAATAGCAATAATTGATTTAGTTAAAAAAGCAGATTGAAATTTTATTTCTTATTATTTTAACCATAAAACTTTCTAATACCAATATTTATTATACTCTAGTAAGGTTTGTTAATAATTTTAACACATTTCAGTTATATTTTATTTAAATTAAAGCGAAGTGATAAATTTCTCCGTAAATGATGCATATCACAGAAAATGATATAGTTTGTCATGATGATATTAACTTATAATTTAACGATTAATTTCAACTTATAATTTAACGATTAATTTCAACTTATAATTTAACGATTAATTTCAACTTATAATTTAACGATTAATTTCAACTTATAATTTAACGATTAATTTCAACTTATATGTGCATGGAAAAAATTAATAAGTTAATTTAAATATTCATTTCAACTAATTAAAAATCTCATTAGATAATTGTTTGGTTCTTTGAAGAACGCTTCCACAAATAATCTGCGATGAAAAAGTGTGCATTGATAAAGGGACATTTCTGAAAAGTATCGAATAATATGTTTCGTATACATAAATATCTGATGACATAAATAGTTTTAAAAGTCTACATTGTGCAACAGGTGGCAAAGATTCAATCCACAAAGAGTTTCAGATCTCAATAACTTTGCTGGTCTCTATGAATAATTAACCAATAAATGTTTTCTGAAAAAGTTATTTTATATCCTTATAGAAATCCCGAATGTTTTAAAACAATTAAAAAAAAAAGGTCCAGTCAGTACTTACGTACTATTCTTTACAAGTGACGAAACACTCAGAAAGTTTTTATAAAACAAACTAAAATAATCTTCAAAATTAATTTTCTTAAACTTCAAAAGTGACCAAACAACTAAAATGTACACATTACGAAAGAAGCAATTTCACTTTTTTTACCAAAAATTCTCAACTGTCTGTTACACTATTTTCTCTGTTCAAAAGACATTTTCAAACAGTAGAGCGAACCAAAAACATGCGGACTTAGTTAGGAACCTACTTCAAAATGTTCTCCCGCCGAGTTCAGCACATTTGGCAAGTAAAGCTCAGTTTTAACTTGCGCGTTTTGTAGCGCCCTCTACCGGTGGTGTAGTCAAGCCCTTTCCCGTTTTGGTAGATCGAAGTTTTGCGAAGTAGGATGTAAGGGAAAACAATATTTGTATATCTTTTACCTGCTGGCCAATTAAATAAACTGCCTTTAGACTTTCAAGGTTAATGTGTTAACTTAATATGGAAATTATTAAGGCTTCGTTTAGTTATTTTGTCTCCTAGTTACGCATTTATGATTAGATATTTCATTCCTAAATAATTCTAAGACAATGGTATTGATTTTGTCTATATACATCGTGTGTTTATAGAAAAAAAGTCCCCCTAAAAACTCTAATAAATGCCTTGTTGACATGGCCGCTTAGATAAAGTTTGCAATTTACAACAGCTTTTCAATTAAAAAAACCCTGAACATTTAATTAAAAAATTAAACATTTTACAAAAAGTGATGAGATTTATTGAGTCTTATATACAAAATTTTTAACTGTGTTGTTTTGGTAATTATTATTGTTTAAGTTTGCTAAAATATTAAATTACGTCAACTACAGCAATCCATACCATAGTTTTGCATAGTTTCTTGTTGTTATTCATTAAAACAACCCTCAAAAGTGAACAGATTCATACATAATAACTTAAAATTATATAAAATAAAGTTGATTTTATTTCATTATCAAAAACTTCATTTATCCAGGCTCAACCTAAAAAAAACTACTACATTAACTACTTAATATATATTTTCTAGTTTTCTGAATATATATTTTCTAGTTTGTTGATCTCTTTGCGATGATACTTAACGACAAATAAAAAAAAACTTAATTTGGTTTAGCACATAGTTATACGTGTACTTGAATAGCCTAAAAAATGTTAAAATGAAATTCTATTTAAAATATTAAAAAAGCTTTTTTAATATAAAATTTCGTTGGCTAATATTAAAATTATTTATTTTAAAAAAATAATAAGCGGTTGAAGAGCAGATACTTGAAAGATAGCAGATTATACAAACCTTTAATTTTGTAAAATAACCCTAACCATCCACTTTTGTAATAAAAGAGCTGCTAAACTCGGCTGTGACCAGCAGCTGTTTGCTTTGAGTAGAGTTTGACGCAACTGATTGAAATGTTATCTCGAGTTTGGTGGATATCACACAAAAATGGGTAAGATTTTTTAAGGTTTATTCTTTTATTCGTTTTTATAAATGTTTCATTTTAGCTTCCACACTACGTTTATAACGTAAAAAATGGAAGGTATTATAATCGTTCAGTCCGTCTGTCACCCACTTTCATATGATCCCCTTTGCAGGATAAGTTTAATTTTTAGATTTGTTTTTACATTTTAATGTGTTCATGTGATATAAAAGTGAAGAGAAAAGTGGAGAAATCTAACCATATAGGATAATTTATAAACAATTATTTAAGATTTATAAAAAGGAATAGATATGGGTGTAACCAATTTTTTGTGTGCTTGTCACTGAATTTTTAATTTAATACTTAAGGTTGTAGTTTTTACCAATTGGTAAACGTTTTGTATTTATATAATAATATAGATAAAAAAAAGCTTATCTAATACTAGACAACTTCTGCTGAATTTCTGACGTTTAATGTTCCATTAAAATATGAATTTTTATAAATGAATTTAGTATTGGCATCTTTAATTTTAATGTAAAGCATTAATTTTTGCTCAATTAAAATTCATTAATATTAATTAATAATTAATATAACATGTGACTTGTGCAATTAAACGCTAAGGTAAAATAAAAAGTTGTAATGTAGTTAAGCTTACTCAATTTTAAAATAAGATAAATTATCTATTTTTATGTGTATTAATGCTTATAACTCTACAACGCCAAAATTACAGATACTTTCTTCTTTCTTGCAGCGGCAGTACTGTGGGCATTAGCAAGATTTCTCGAATTTGATCAAAATAAACATAGATAATGTTCGTATCATGTGCTTTATACATTTTTGTTGCCTTATTTTATACTCATATACTTGAGGGACATTACCTGTACATTATCATCATCTTCTAAATCATCTTGTGTCACTGATGTAACTTGCAAATATTTAGTTTTCCCAAGGTTTTATTATTAACAGTTGAATTGTCAATAATGATTTTATATTCTTCAAGATTTTTTAATCTGACACCACCCCTGACTTCGCCACTGTTTACTTATTTTTACATTATTTTTTTTTATTTAAAACAATTGCTAACAAGTGCGTCCCATTGCTTAACTTTCTGAATGTACTGATAATTCCATGTAAATACATGCTTCAAGTGAAATTAAAAAATATTTTATTGCACTTGAAACTTTTATATGTGATTTAGAAGAGTTTGAATTATACAAATTTAAAATCAAAAACTAGTATTGTTTTTATCTGTGGCAAAACTGCAGTTTCAAAGTGGATGCTTTATTTTGAAAGCATGATTTCTGGTTTTATTCAACATTTGGAATTCTTTAATTTTAAGGTAAGTAACACTTTCTATCAGATTTTTAGGTAAAATTATTAAAATACACTATAATAACTACCTTAAAAACAAATTTTAATAGGGATTTATAAAAGTTTCTTTATAAGAAAGATAAAAAATCACATGTTTTGGCTGTAGTGTGAGTCACAAAAAAGATATAAAGTTGCTTTAAATATTTAAAATAAAGCTTTGATTCAAAACTTTTAAGATATTTTCCTTTTATATTTACCTCTTTACAATAATTTTGGGGCCGTAGTGAGCCTAGTCGTCAGCGTCAAGGTCTCGGGATCGGAAGGTCCTGCGATCGAGTCCCGGTACCACTGAAGACCTACCGAGTATATGCGGAGTACGTGCTCGTTAAATCTGTTGGGTCCGAAAGTCCTCTAAGTTCCCATACCAAATCAATACCTCTGGGGGTGACAAGCCAATTCTGGGGATCCTCTAGTTGGCCTCTGTCTCTAAAAATTAGATGGATCCACTTATGTGTGTGTGTTGTCTGTTGTGTCTGTCTTACTTGACGAAGGTTTATAAGCGGGTCGCTGACCAAGCACACAAACCTGAATATATATGTCTACCAACCAACCAACAATAATTTTAAATTAATTTTAAAATTAAAAGTATTTTCTATATTTATAAAAAAAATTTAACTTTGTAGCGTCAGTCACATCCTAGTAGGGTCAGGTGGGTTAAAATGGGTCACTTTTTAGCTATTTTCACTTTTAAAGTTCTCTGGTAATAAAACATTAATTTTTTTCAGATTTTTTTTAAAAATTGCACCCTAACATTGCATTCTTTCAGTACATTTTTATGAAGTTTAAGTAATTTTTAAAAATTATAAATGGATTGATCTTAGTTCCATAAGTTGTGACCCATTTTACCATGGGGTACAGTGAGTCACACATGGGGTAAAATGGGTCATAATGCAAAAATAATGAGTATATAATAATCTATTTATTTGGAAATACACTAAATAAGAAGAGTAGGTCAAGAACACATAAAATAAATTGAATGATACATGTTAAAACAAGGTTGTTACAAAACGGCTCTTCCAAGACTCTTATAACATCTGACTTTTCTACAATATCCCCGTCCCCTTTATCGGGAAAGACATAAAAGTTTCCTATACTAGTTTTTTTTATTTATTTTCATGTAAATCATCCGCATCAATAAGTGTAATTTGACCAACAAATTATTTGACTTTTCTCCTTTGTATTCAACTACCACCCATTTCCCAGTCAAAAGCTGTTGACTATCATCAACAATCTTGGGTTTAGGTGGCTGCTGTTTTTTTACTCTGGTTTCTTTCATTTAGGTTTTGAAAGAAAATCCGAATTCTTAATTTTCTTGTTTTTTTACTATTTGTTGAAGTTCTTCTTCTTGTAAACGCTCTATCACATCTGCTTCCGTCATTATCTCGCCAACTTTATGTCGAACTCTTTTCTCTTCTTTTTAGAGTTGGCTATCATGGCCTTCGTAAGACTTCATGGCATGGTTGACAGAGTTGTCAGTGTAGATAATTTGATATCTTTAAATGGAGAAGTTAAAGATTGGCTTTTTGAATTTAACTAAGAGCTTCAAGAATATCCGACATAGCTGGTGTTGAACAGGAAAGCAGGATGGAAATTGAATTCGGTGTAGCTGGTGTTGAACAAGAAGGCAGGGTGGCAAGTATGTGATGTAGCTAGTGTTGAACAAGATGTAACGGCTGCATCATCTGAAATAACTGGATCATGTAATATAACTACGTTCAATGTTAGGATATCCAGCTGATCAGAGACTCTTTCAGTCAACAACATCATGTGACCATGTGTTCTACTGATTTTCTATCAGGAGGAAACAATTCTTAACCTTTATAGACCTTCATAGCATGATCTGTTTTTAAACTGTCAAAAAGTTGCTTCAAAGTTGCTAAGCCTAACTATGACCCATTTTACCCCATCCAAAGTAAATTGAAATAATAAAAAAGGAAAATCAATATTTTTCTTAACTGATTGGCCTGAAATGTTACCTAATATGTACTTCTATGATATAAATAAATTACAGTGCAAGATTGGATTTTTACTTATTGGAGTGAAGCACTTTTCGATACAATGAAGAGGAGGATCAAAAAAGCAAAACTTTCCAGAAAAATTGATCCACATTATGTTGAAAAGTTTTTTCACTTTGCACAAGAAATCTGCACAAACATTACACTATTGTACATTTCTGATAACTGTGTAAAAGGAGAAATAGGTGCATTTCCATGCGTGACTTACGCTACATTTGACAATTTAACAACTAGTGTTTGCATAGTTCATAATTATCTTATATTTATTCTAAAAAAAATATTGTATGTCAGTTTACTGCTGAACCTATAGTATTTTTAGCAATCTATAAAAATATTTTTCATTTAGTATTTTACTAAAAAATAATCAAAATTTCATGATGTGACTTACACTACATGAAAAGAAGTCGAATTTTGGTTATCATTTAAAACTTAAATTTCTTCTTCATAGTACAGTAAATCAACGTTCTACCAGTGCTTATTTTAAGTATCAGGTTTAAAGCTTCAAAAATTAATCACAACTAAGTGTTGAACTATGAAAGAAAATAATGTGTTAACAACATTTTTGTGCGTGACCTACACTACATTCAATTTGTGACTTAAACTACATTATGTGAATTTTATCACAGATATGCAAATTAAGGTAATAATAACATAACATATGTAAATTATTTTGAGCATTGTAAGTAAAGAATTGCATGCATGGTAAAATCATAGTTAGTAAAAGTTACACAACGTCCACCAAAGTTATTTTCTGGTAATTTCTTAATTCCTTCTTCAATAGCAATGTCCGAAAAAATTTCCTTCTCAAGCCACGCAAAAGACTTCCCTACCATTGCAGATGTTTCATTCTTATTGAATAAGTATCTTTACTTAACAATTTCCCCAAAAATATTTAATGATAATTTTTCCTACAAAAGGAACTGAAGCCCGATTTCCAGGATCAAATTCGTTTTCAGAATTTTGTTGGGAGGTATTTACTTTTACAATTACTATTTGTTAAATCAGTCGTGTAGTATTTTTGGGGATTTAATCAAACATTTTCAATTTTAAGTAGGTATTTATTTAATTTTAAGAAACAGTGCAATTATTGAGTGTCAGGAATCGGAAATATTTATTTTCCTTTTGAGAGAGAAGCAAATATCATTTAATCTACCTATTTCGTCCTTTTACACAGTTGTCAGAAAACTTCAATTGTGTTATCTGTTATGTTTGGGCAGATTTCTTATGCAAAGTGAAGAAATCTTCAGCAGAATGTGGGCCAATTTTTCTGGAAAGTGTGGCTTCTTTTATCCCCTCTTCATTGTATCACCAAGTTCATCAATTGGTCCTTTACCATGACTGAAGGCAAAGATGGCCATGACTGGAGGAAGAGTACTCAATGTTGTCACACGGTTGGAACATTGCAATAGAGATGGAATATCCGTAAGTGGTTTTGCTTTCATTTTCTTTAAAGGTTTGAAATTTACCACATCTTAAAGTCTTTCTCTTTGCTCTCCCTTCCTTTCAGCAGTTGATTTAGCCATCTTTAATCAAATTTAACAAATTATAAGTAATCTTCAAATATTATAGCTTATCTACAACAGATAAATCAAACAGAAGTTGTGACTGATACTACGTTATGACTGACACTACAAAGTTAAAATATTTTATAAATCGAGAAATGTTTTTTATTTTAAATTTTAAATATGTAGAATTACACAGAAGTTAATAAAGAAAGAAAATAACTTTAAAATTTTGAAGCTAAGCTTTATTTTGAAAAGTTATAGGGACTTTTATATCTTCTGGCGGCTTACACTACAGCCAAAACAGGGAATTTTATCTTTCTAATTAAGTAACTTTTATTTATAAGTTAGGATTAAGAATTTGTTTTTAAGAATGTTTTTATAGTGTATTTTAATAATTTTACCAAAAAATCTGATAAAAATAATACTTAACTTAAAATTCATTAATTCAAAATGATGATAAACCATAATCCATGCTTTCAAAAAAAGCAGCTACTTTGAAACTTCAGTGTTGCCACAGATAAAAACAATAATATTTTTTGATGTAAAATTTTTACAGTTCAAACTTTTCTAAATCACATATAAAAGTTTCAACTGAATATTTTTAAAATTCACTTGTGGTATGTATTTACATGGAATTAACCATAGGTATATTAAATGATATTTGCTATCCAAAATTTAAAAAAAAATCTTTCCGATTCCTGACACTAAACTTGCTGCTGCTTTTTAAAATTAATTTGTAGGGCAAGATTTTTCAGACGTTGCTATTGAAGAAGGAATTAAGAAATTGCAAGATAATATAAAAGTTTACTTTTTAAAACAATATTCATGTATAAAATTAGAGTAACATAGATTAAAAAATAGAAAATGCACTCACCTACAAATCGTTAGATTTTGCTTCTGAACAAATATATGTAACAAACAAATTCGAAATTGCTTTTCTTTTGTAACTACTTTTTCTTAGTTTAGTTTAGTTTGAATTATCGTCGCACTAGAGCTACACGAGGGCTACTACTTTTTCTTACAATTTAACTGAGTTTTAAACTACATTGGAATTTTTTTTAGTTATTTAATCTGGGGAAATAGGTTGCACTAACGTAGGTTACATTTTTCATGGACAAAAAATAAATTAAACTATGATTTTAAATAAAGAAATATTTAAACAAATCTGGTTTATTTTTTATGAAAATATTATCAAAGCTCTTAATTATATGAAAACTCTGTTATTGAGTTTGTAACTAATAAAATTGAAAAGCACATTCTACATAAAGTTATGATCATAACTATTTTGATAGCTCAATGTGACAATTTTGTAAAGTAATCTTAAGAGATTGAATTAAAAAAAATATGTATCAAAATAAATGTTTTCCAAAATTAAATTATAATTGTTTTTATAACAACTTCAATAATAATTTTATTTTCCCCGCTTATATTAAAATCGAAAAAAATCGAGCGAATATTATTTTGGTATCACCCATTTGTTTATTTTTTCCATTAAAATATTTTACCTGTGCTCGCATAAGCTAAGTATAAAATTCTCAACGATATTCTTTAAAAACTGATATTTATCTTTAGAATTTTTTGTTTTATAAATCCCAATTTTTTTAAATAATGTGGCAGGACTTTTTGTTGCTTGGTTTGTTAATGAACTTTATACGCCACTTGTGTGTTACATATTGACCATTGACTTAAAACTGATACGGGTTTATTAAATATTAAGGCCACTATTAACAATTTCATTTTGTTATTGAAAACAAATATTTAACAATTTCAATTTCTTATTGGAAACAAATTTGATAGTTATATCTTGTTTATCATTGATAGATTATATTTTAATTGGTCTATTATAGTATTTAAATTAATTACATTTACTAAACTTAAAACTAAATAAATAGTTTTAACAATGCAATTATAAAGGTACCTATTTACTTTAGAAATCCTACATACTACATTGAAATTGAAGCTTTATAAATCGAATGAAGCGGGACTCCTTAAAGCGTCCAGCAAGTAACATTAGCCGAGATGACGTATACAAATATACTGACTAAATTAACGACCTTAATTGCTTCATTTCATAAGTGACCAATTTCGAAATTTGCACAGAGAATTTGAGTTTAATAAATGAATTGTATTGAATAGTAGTAGAGTAGGTAATGGTTTAATATATCATTAGCATCATTTCATAAAGTTTTATTATAGAATATTTATTTAGAAATTATGGGTATAGTAATTGTGGTTGCCTAGATTCATAATTTTTTATGTTTAAATTATAATTCTTTTTTAATGTAGAATTTTATTTACAATATTAGTGTACTTCAAAAGTAGTAAACAATTATATTATAGGGTCATTCCACTTGAAAACAACCAAACAAAAGTTCTATTTCAACCCGACTACCTCTGATTTTCAACAAAAACCTTCATGGATGATACTTTTGGGCCTTTTAGTTAAGATTGTATGTTTAAAAAATTAATTTTTATCTTAGTTTAGAAATTATGAATTTTTGAAAACTGTAAAAAAAATCTTTTTTTTTGTTGAATCCTGTAAAATTAGAGTGGGATCAGCAATTATAGCAAAGAATTTTACAAAAAATTGCGGTAACGTAACATAATAACGGTAACATATCCTTAAAAGTTCATTTTATGAGCTGGCCGTATATGTATACACTCTTAAAACAAAAGAGTGAAATCCACTCCTATAGGGGAAGTGCATTTACGGCACCGGAAAGTAGTGGAAATTAACTCAGACTGAATTAAAACCGCTCGTTTTAAGAGTGTAGGACGTAGATTATTTACTTTTATTTTTTTTACCCACTCCGCAAAAAGAGTGAAATCCACTCCTATGGGGAAGTGCATTTTCGGCACGGAAACGAGTGGAAATTAACTCAGACTGATTTAAAACCGCTCGTTTGTTTTGAGAGTGTACTCTGTTGTCCAACATCTCTTGGTTCCCTGTAGAGGTTTTCAGAACAGAGAAGAATTCCTCCAAAACAGAGAAGAATTAAACGAGAATGGTGTCAATTAACGGAAATATTCTGGCCGAAAAACTTCCACTTATATTTTCGTTAATAGAAGGAATCATTTTGTGAGAGTTCAACTAATAATAAAAATAGATATTTAAGTTTAAAATAAAAAAAAATCAAACTATTTTCGACACCTATAAGAATGCCTGTCCTCCTTCAGATTTTTATGAATAAATAATACTGCACTACTTGTATAAAGTTGTAACTGACTATTTACTGATTATATGGGTAGAATTGAGTTTGAAAATAAGAAATCCTAAATTTATGTTAATGGAGTTTATAAATGATTCAGATTATTATCTATGTCTATGATCATTATGACTGATATCAATGGAGAATGTAATTATATTAAGCACATATCAGTGTTTATTATAGATCACGGGTTTTCCTACAGTGTGTGCAGAAAATTACCAACAAAAAATTTTCTGAAATGTATAAAACTACACTCTTAAAACAAAAGAGTGAAATTCCTCCTATAGGAGAAGTGCATTTTCGGCACCGGAAAGGAGTGGAAATTAACTCAGACTGAGTTAAAACCGCTCGTTTTAAGAGTGTAGGACGCAGATTGTTTTCTTTTATTTTTTTACCCACTCCGAAAAAGAGTGAAATTCACTCCTATAGGAGAAGTGCATTTCGGCACGGAAAGGAGTGGAAATTAACTCAGACTGAGTTAAAACCGCTCGTTTGTTTTAAGAGTGTAATTTTTCTCAAAGTAGAAAACTATTTTTTCTGAAAAATATAAAACTATTTTCACACAAAAGCATAAAACTCAATTTTTCTCAAGAACATAAAACTCATTTTTAAGACAAATATGAAACAAAGTTTATCAAACTGCCAGTTAAAGCTTCGTTACACCAAAGCAGTTACTGGCCTCCCAAACCAACTCCGTTGAAGCACAGAATTTGAGGGACGAATTGGGCGAAAATTCAGGCTCTGCTTTCATAGCTGTAGGGGAATCACCCAATAGCAGGTAAAGTTTAGGCCTCAGGAAAAAAGATTTTGCAGCAAAAAATATGATTGAAACGTCGCATCATAGAGAGTTAGCATAGAAAAATAAAGTGGATAAGGTAGGTATGCCTTCAGCTAGGACTTTTTTTTATTTTTCGAGTTTGATGATAAGTCACTCTTGAGGTGCATTTATTGTGAATATTTTTCTTGTCTCTCTTGTTATCCTATTTCTTATTCTTGAGTTTTATCCTTGAGTTTCCACTTATGTCGTCTATAAGTTATGAAAAAACTCTTGTTTTATCATACCGTGAGTGGAAAAGTGAGCCTTCTATCATTTTAAAATAATGAGAGAAGTGTAACTTTTTCGCGCACGCTGTCAAAAATAAATCGACATATTTTAAATGAATATAAAACTTTTGTTTTTTAAACAGAAAAGTTATTTTTTATGTAGATAAAGGTATACATTTATAAACTATTTTTAACTTGCATTTAATTAGGGTTACAGATACGAGTAAAAAAATATTAATTTTTGGATATTTTGTTTATTCTGGTAATTACTTGTATTTTTAATTGAAAAGTCTGTGCTTCGTACTTTTTTGAGTAAAAGAAACTAACATTATAAAAAAAATAATAAATTCCACTAAGATAAAGTAAATACGCAAAATATCGGAATTGATTTTTTAAAATTTCATTTAATAAATGATCATCTTTTCAGTTTAATTTACGACTTCAACTACTAAGAGGCTCTCTCGAGTCAAGTGTATGCATCTTGAAACGCTCATTTAAAATGTCTTGTCTTTTGTTTCATAAGAAAAAATTAAAACATTTGAATTTTTATCATAAATTTAAATAGTAAAAAAAAAGACTTAAAATAAATCTAAAACATTAATAGTGAAAATAAAACAATACATGTTTATAAAATAAAAGCTTTAAATTAAAAAGAGGAATTTCAATAAGTGAATAATTTTGAGTTATTAGAACTTGAAATAAACTTAAAAGATATTAAATACTCATTTTATTGTTGTTAATAAAGCAAAAAACAGTTAGAAAAAAAATAGTTTAAAACTAAAACAGTAGTTGCAAATTCGATGGATTGTCTTTCTTTAAGCAAAAAAAAAGCTTTTATAGAATGGCAAAGACGAAGTTCTAGTTTTACGGCCTTTCTTTAAGACGGTGAAATACGGGTTAGGGTAAGTTTGAAATATCGTCGCACTAGAGCTACTCGTGGGCAATTGGCGACGACAGTCTTAATTTAGAACTACAGGCAAGTGACGAGCCGACACCTGAGTAGACATCGAACGCAACTTTTAAGGGTGACATAGTACGCAGCGTTGGGACTTTGAAGGATATTTTTACGTGCACTCCCTCCACACGGGGTTTTATTTGTCGGAGATTTTTTTGCTGCACGGGCCGCTTATAGGTCGGCAGTTATTTTGGCGATGCCCGGTGAAAGACGGAATTTGAATGAAAGAGCTAGACAATGTCCCTGGACACTGTTAACGTAAGGCATAAACTGAATTCAAACAATAAATAGAAAAAACTCAAATCATTCAACAATGACGTACAAAAAACTATGCATGTTTTTGATAATTTAAATACGTTAACTTCAAAATTTTGAATGTATTCATTAATAACTTCAGTAAATTTCGCCAATAAAAACGCTTTGTGTTTTTACAACAAACAAAAATAAACAAACATCATTCAAATTTCATCCTTTCTACATTTTATTTCTTAGAAGAACTTGTTCCCCGACACAGTTGTCACAGACGCAATAAAATCCGCGTTGTGTTCTGCCGATATAGCAAGAAAATATTCCGCTCTGTTATTCCCTACAAGGCAAAAAAAAAAAAAATCCTCAAAAACATGTCCCAGCTGACGCAAGTAAAAACTTTTCTTTTCGACTCCTTTTTAACGTGTTTTTTTCTCTTTAAATATTATTTTTTGTGTCTAAAGGAATTGAAAACATATTTAAGGCTAGGCAAATATCCGAAGCGGTGAATTTTAATTTAGGCAATATGTTTTGTTACTCAGAAAAGCGCAAAAATAAATCTCGGTATTGATCGGAAACACCTTCGATAAAAATGTGTCCGGAGCGAAAGATATTATATTAGAAAAGTCAACAATGAAAACTGAAACATGGAAGGTTCTCGTATTCCTCGGGACAGACTTTAAATTCTCGGTTGGTGTATGACTTAAAAATAAATATATTAAAAGGAAGACGATTATTGAATTGAAGTTTCTAAATTTAAATTATGTATTTTGTAATATAAGTAATAGTTTTGTGTCCAAGTTTACTTGATTATTTTAACAAAACTTGAATTTTATATTCCATTAACTGTTATTAATAACAGATAGCTCTTTGAATAAATATATAAAATTTGTTTTGGGTGTTTTTTATGTCTAGATTCTAGACAAAAGTAATTTTAAGGCTTTATTAAAAACAATTTTCTCAATTTGCAGTCATTGTCTCGAGAACCATTTCACAGGAAACGACAAATTTCAACAAAAATACAGGTAAAATTCGCAAAATTTTGTATTATTTTTGTATGGGTATCCCATGAGTGTTACTGTTTATATACAAATTTTTTTTTATCTCCCAGTGCATTTCAAAGGCCGACAAAGAAATTGTTTAAAGGAATTTACCTTCCGTTTGTAGATGTTAACAAGTAGGTTTGTAACAGAATCTGTCACTTAACCCGCTTCCACACAACAGTTGTATTTAACACGTAAAAAGGAGCCAAACACAGCATTAATTCTATATTAAACATTTACATGCTAAATTTGGCTAGTTTCTTTTATTTTATTTCTAAAATTCAATAATTTTTACTTATCGTTTGCAAAAATTAATTTATTTCAAAAAATAAATATGCAATATTCCTCGCTTTTAAATAGAATGAAAATATTTCATATCAACATACAAAGAATCTCGTAGTGAAATATATTTAACGTCATTTAAAACTGATCGATGTCGTAAAAATAAATTTATTTTAATTTATTGTCTAAAGGAATTAAAGTTTCTCGAGCGATTGTTGCGAATGGCAATGGTGATTTAATTCTAATAAAACTGGCTTCTTATGCTTTTTAAATGAGCATTAAATTTTGCAGTTTTTTAAATAATTGAAGTGCTTCGAATTCTTCTATGAAATTTTCAATGTATTCTAATTTCGATGCGCTGAATTTTTTGACGTATCACACTTGTCCGTAGCATTTGTAGTTTGGGCTATGAAAGGGGGTGACGGACAGACAGACAAACAGACGAACTGAACGATTATAATACCTTCCACTTTTTACGTTATAAACGTAGTGTGGAAGCTAAAAGCAGAAAGATGTACCAGAACATATTTTGTTATTTTTAATAGTGTTTTTATAAATTATTGAACACAAATATGAACCTTTACCTGTTATATTTCGAAAACAATTTGAGACACAAGACAATATGTTAAAAACGACTTTGCCAAAATAAGGATGCCTTGTATTAAAAATATAGTTTATAGAAAAGGTTAACATTTTTTTTATTATTGTTAGAATCCGTTAAAATTACAGTTTTTATCTCATTTTATTCAAAATTAATTCGATATAAACTATGAGAATTCGATCCAGATGATTTACATGGGAAAAAAAGTTTTCAAAAGTTTGTTTCCTTTAGTGAAAATCTCGTTTTTTAACGCGAATTACTCAAGATCAATCGATTGTACGTTACAGCTTCGTCAAACTACCGAATCAAATTTGATAGAGTAAATTTACGACATCATGGTACCCCTTTTCATGCTTCCTTGAGCTCCGTTATGAACTAGATGGACAAGTTTCAACTATGAAGACTTATAGCAGACAGAAACTATTGCGTTTGAAGCAGAATTCTGTGTACTCAATATTTCCTCTGTAAATATCGGGGATGGGCTTTAGATGTTCCCAATACAATTCCGATGGGGGACAGCAGCGGCGAGTAATCTGTTGCAACTTACAGTGTGTTCGGGAATTCGTAGGTTATGTGGATATCTGTTGAAAGATTAAGTAATACGCGATTATGTAATCGTTATTATGAATTGAGAAATATTTAGATTTGGAGAAAAATCATATTTAGAAATCATGTACGCTAATTAATCGTAAGATATATTTATGAGATTAGGGGTCATTTATTTAAAAATTAGCAATAAAATTCTATTCCTAAGGTTTAGGCTGTTATATAGTATAATTAAAGGTACCCTTTAAAATTGGTCGGTCTCTTTTAATTATATTTGTATAAATATTTTTAGTATTAGTTTAAAACTTTATTATATTACAATGAATTCATTTTTGCGTTTAGTATTTGTAAAATGCCTTCAATATTTAGAACAGCTCTGACAATGACAATTTAATTTGAATTTAAATTAACAATGAAATTATTTTAATTACTATTATGATAAATTTCTCCGAACAAAATTTAAAATAATTTTTATTAAATCCGTTTCATTTTGAAATATCTTTTCCGTGAATAGAAAACCATATCAATAGCTTGAATCCTTCGTTAAATTATGCTGCAGTTGAAGTGCGTCTTATTTTATGTGTAAGAATTTGCAATTGATGGATCCGTAAGTAGCTACAGAGCCACCCAACCACATTTTAAAATTTTACTAACAAAGAACACAGTTAAAAATGAAACTCGAAAAAATTTAGTTCCACGATGTTCGAATTGTATTGTGAGAACAATATTCTCAAAATTAAATGCGTTGAATACTCAAATTTGAGCACTGTTAAGAATTAAACTCCTAAAAAATGAGTACTAGAATGTTTTCATTTTATTGCGATCTCTCTTCTTATTCCATTTTTATTTAAAAAAAATATAGATTTATTATTTTTGAATAGTAAAAGAGAAATGAACGTCGTTGTTTAAACTATTCAGTATTTTCCATCTTCACACTAAAAAAAATGACACTTTCAAATCTGTGTAAATCTATGTTTTCGTTTTGAAATGGAACATTTTGTTTCAAATATGACAACCCAATACTTTCAAATCTAAAACACCAGACATACTCAGTTTAAAAAATGGTCGTGGTAATGGATTTGAGATAGAACCTTCTCTGGAAGGCAGCAGCCCATATCCCACCTACAACCTGTCTTCCTATTAATAGCCCTATGACTGGAAATAAGCCGAAAAAATTCTCAAGTAATCATGATACTCAAATTGAAATAAGGGTTTACTAAATTTTGAAACAAGGTCACATTCAATTTTGAAGCAAGACCATACTTAAAAATGAGCATATAAGGCAAATTTCAACTGATTTTGAAGCATGGACATGCTCAAAAAGAAACATCAGGTGTTTCGTTCTTGAGTATATTCATGGTTTCAGAAATAAATGTATGCAAGTTTCAATTTTAAACGATATTTACTCGGAGACATTTTGACTATGCGACATACTGATGGTTTTTTTTTACTCGGTTTTAAAAATGTCATTTTTAGGGTCCAAGTATGTAAACTTTATGGCAATGACTTATGACTTTCTTGGCAAGTTCGCCAAGCACTGCGACCTCAAGTCTATTGTACTCAGCCCCAGAAATGACACAGGCACAAGAGACACACAAAGAAAGAGACGACACAAACACATAGACAAATAACAACATTTATTGACGGACGCAAACACCCATGCCTTACCGGGATTCGAACCCGAACCCTTAAGCTCCAAAGGTTAGCTCCCTAACCGTTTGTGCTACCAGTCGGCTTTTATTGACGAACACAAACATCCATGCCTTACCGGGATTTTAGCCCGAACCCTTAAGCTCCAAAGGTTAGCTCCCTAACCGTTTGTGCTACCAGTCGGCTTTTATTGACGAACACAAACATCCATGCCTTACCGGGATTCGAACCCGAACCCTTAAGCTCCAAAGGCTAGCTCCGTAACCGTTGTGCTACCGGGTCGGCTTTATGGCAATACTTTTATAGTATCCCTTTGACCATAATATATGGTATCTTGCTTTACTTGCAAGGTGATTGAGTCATAAAAGGAAACCGCAATTTTTAAAATAATATTTTATGTTTTCACGATGTTCAAGTTTTCACTAAAATCCGTTTATTTGTTGAAAGCTTTAAAGGAATATTTTCTCCCTCAAGAAAACAATTCCAAGTAATATTGAATTTTGACTTTTACAGACAATAGTAAAATATTTATTCGGATTTCCATATTTGATATTGTTTATGTCAAATGCATTAAAAGCCTCTGTATAAAGCCTTTTTGGCTTATATACACAATATATCGATAAAGTAAAAAAATAAATGATAGAAAGAATGTGTAAAAGAATCTCTGCCATTTGATGGTATTGCTTTAGAGAATGTCTCACTTGCCAAATGTTTACAGCTCTGTAATGGACCTAAACCATTTCAAATATTTATAAAATGGTCTTACGCATAGTTTACCAAATAGCATCACAATGACAAATAAATATAGATTTTGATCAAAAAGAACGTCGGTAACAATTTTTTTCTAGCATAAGTTTTCAAATATATAAAATATCATATAATAATATCGTATTTGCAATGCAAATATTTTTTTGCTAGGGTTTAACTATTTGTATAAATCAATAATATACGCTTATATGGCTGATAAAATGCCATTAGGCTAAATCGAAAAAAACTTATATTGACATTCTAGAAATATATTGATGCATTTTTTCTTTGTTATCGTCTTTTAACAAATCCAACTACACAAAAAACATAAAAATTTAAGTAAAACCATTTTATCTGTAAAATAAAAATTATATAATTGCAATAAAATGTCATGTTTTCAAGTTGTCATTAGTTCATACAAAAATCAGTATTTCAAGCATACATATAATAGTAAAATGTATCCTGAAAATTACCCACAATTGATTGAAATGTATATTAAAATAAAATAATGCATACTTTCTACTGTGCCCTTATGTGGGGAGTTCTTGGACCAATTCTTACATTACTTATCATGAAACTGCAAATAGTTAGACACGTTTCATTAAAATGTTATTTTAAAGGGGCTCATCTGTATATTTTTAAATTGTAAGGTTAAGGATATACGGTTAAGATAAGTTCATATTAATGTATGCACCGGTTTATTTAAAATTTGAATTTAATTATAATGCTTCCCTACTGTCGTGAAAAGGATTTTACACATAATTTCGTGAGTACGCGGAAAGGCACTGAAATAAAATTGATTTTTGGTAATAAGATCAGCATAATGTAAACAATTTGGATAATTATTTATCAAGGAAAATTTCAGGAAAAAGGTAGAACCATTGAGCCACAATCAGCACATATATTAGTTAATATCTCACCGTCAGAAAAAGAAATGCAATACACTAGACGAACTCTCTTGAGAAATATTATATTTACCTATTCCTCACTTTTCCGATATATTTCAACTTTTATAATTAAAAGTATTTCCTGTAAACAGAACATTTCGATTCCACTTCTAAGGGCCTTTAATTTAATTATGCGGTCTAATGTCGCGCGCGAAAAGTAGTTTTTAAAATCAAATCGCCCCATATACCAACAACAAGATTTCATCGCACACTAATTAAATACGAGAAAACTTGCTTTACTAATTTAAAAGTGAACTTAAACTAATGAACGGCTTCAAACGATTTTCAAAGCTGCATTTCGTTTTAACTACATCTTTCCTGGGTTGTTTTGCCCATTAAACTATTTGTTTTTGGAGCAGAGATTTCCGCAACGGCTTTAAATTCGAAGTGGGAAGTATTTTTTGCCAATTATAATCGGAGACAGAACTAGACGCTTACCAGACATTCCTACTTTCCGGATCTCATATTCTTGGTCGTTGTCTTCTGATGGATTGTTGATGCTCGATATCTTAATGAATAGAAAAGTTTTATTCGACGTACTTATTTTATAAATACTTTTAGAAAACTCAAACTATTTCATATTCAGTTTAAAATTGTGTCCAAATGTCATACATTCATTTGAACTCAATTTTAATACAACTTTATTGTCATACATTCATTGTTCATTATTCAAAGTTCAAAATTAAGGCCGAGTGAAATATTAACATCGGACAAACAGAATATAAGCTGTTTAGCTGAAAACGGTGTTCAACGTTTTTATTATTTTAGTTTTATTTGTGGATTTGTTACCACTCGCTTCTTTTTCGGAAGAACTTTTCTCTAAAAATTCTTCTAAAAAGATTTTGCACTGGGTAAATTTAAAAAATTCAAAGCTTTTTGTTCTGAATATTTTTTTTTCCAACTAACAAAAGTTTCGTTACACAGTAATATCTTTAAAAAAATTCTTTTAAAAACTAAACTTTGAGGCTTTTACTAAGAGCTTTGCATAAATTAGTGGTTCTTGTAAATTTTTCAAGCACTGTGTAAATGGAGGACTTGTTTCAGTAGTGGTGCAACTCCGCAATTATTCGCCTTGAGTTTCAAGGTAAACAATTTTTGAGCTCTTCATAACTGTATAATTGTTCTCTGATTGACTATAGTACTAGCGTTAACTTCATAAATTTTAAACAATAAATGTCCATTTGGGTGCAAAACACGTTATTTTTACACTATTATTTTTTACAGTATTATTTTTACTTACTTCTTATCTAACCCACCAATCTTTGGGTCCATTCGTTAAAAAACTTCCACTTCATAACTGTACATAACTTTACCAGTTTGCTGACAACGATGTACTATATTGAATTGTCCAAAAGAATGTATGTAAAAATTATTTTTTACTTATGTTTCTGAGGATTACTTGAAAATCCAAAAAAGCGAAGTAAACTTGAAAAGCCCAGGAACATAAGAGTAACATAAGATATACATAAGAGTACATACACTCTTAAAACAAAAGAGTGAAATTCACTCCTATAGGAGAAGTGCATTTTCGGCACCGGAAAGGAGTGGAAATTAACTCAGACTGAGTTAAAACCACTCGTTTTAAGAGTGTAGGACGCAGATTGTTTTCTTTTATTTCTTTTACCCACTCCGAAAAAGAGTGAAATTCACTCCTATAGGAGAAGTGCATTTTCGGCACGGAAAGGAGTGGAAATTAACTCAGACTGAGTTAAAACCGCTCGTTTGTTTTAAGAGTGTACATAAGAGTATACATAAGAGTAACGTTAAGATATTTTTTACAGTGTATTGTTTGGTTTCAGATGAAATTTTCTGGTTAACTGACCTATACCTGCTATCCTTTCTTTTATTTTGCTTATGTTACGCAGCTCAGTTATATCCATTAGTTTACTCACTTATATTATTTTTTAAGTTGTTAATAGCTGAAAAAACAAATTATACTACTTTTTAAAAAATCAATTGCGAAAAAAACTTATTTCTAAAACGTAAAACTTCAACTAATAAATAATTCAAATAAAAAAAAACCAAGTTAGTGAATGCAACAATTTCCTTAGCTCACTCGAAAGAATAATTCTCGTGATTTTTCCAGTAGGAAGAATGACACGTCTCCTTTTGATAGTGAGTTCCAGTAGGAAATGAATGCGATTCCTCTTTTTGTCGGTGGACCGTGAAAAATGAAAAAAGTCCCTTTATTCAGGAAGGATGGTGTTGGAAAATGAAATACAGGGGGATATTATTTTAGCAGGTATCATAAAGATAAATGAAAGGACATTTCGTTGTGTCTCGAAGAAGGTGTTGGGTATGAAGTGGTTTTTATGGTTCTGTTGGTTTTTATTTGTGGGAGTGGAGGTTTAAAAATTAAATTATATGGCTTAGCATAGTTTATTGCTTTTTACATAATTTATATTGTGTCGTACGAAGCATAATAAATCATAATATTTAACAAAGGAAGGCTTTCTTGTTTTGGAATAGTTTTTATTATAATTTGTTCAAATATTTTTCGTATAAATTTTTTATTTGTGTATGTGACTTATGTTTGTTAGAATCTTAATCTTTGCTATTCTAAACTTTGTAATACCTCTAATATTGTATGATTGCTTCATAATTCAAGTATAGTTACATCAGAAATCAAGCGTGAATACTAATGAATCAAGCGCTATATAATTATGTTTCATTGTTTATTATAATTACCTTATACTTAAACTATACATGCATATTTAAAAAAAAAATTAAGACAAAATATTATTATTTTTAAACAACTTAACTCCTCGGCGCAACAGCCCGTTAGTGGTCCAAGGCCTGCCGTGCCCATTCCAGCTTTGACCATTCCAGCGTGACCAAGGGCTCTGGGATGCTAGGCATATGTCCCTGTAAGGTTGTCAGCCTTACGCGGAACCCCCAGTTTAGTTCCCAAGCATGCTTGGTACTCATTTTATCGACCAACTTAAGAGATGATAGGCTGATTTAACCTCTCCCAATCCGGGACTCGATCTCCGGACCTGTGGCTTGGCAATGCGAAGCACTACCACTAAGCCACTGGGCCTCATATTTATTTTTAAATACATTTAAACTTCTCTTGAGATCAAACAGATTTTTCGAATAAATATCAGGTAATAGTTCTAAATAAATCCTTCAGCGAGAAATTCAACTTTAAACTATGACAGATACATTTATATTAACTATAAATGTATAAACACAATTTTTCTTACTGAACAAAACTTCTCGAAAATTTGAGCGACAAATCGAAAATATATCCACCTCCACAGTCAATTTCGAGGCGAGGATCTTCGAACAGAAATCTTCAATCACGAACTAACTTCAATTACAGGAGTAATCAATTGATTTTAAAACTCCTTACACTTTCCTCTAAGTTATAAGTAGTTTATGAGCAAAAAAAAAGCTGTTATATTGGAAACTCTTCTTGAAATTGGAAAAATCTTTATCTGGATGGCTAGCTGAAAGTCTGGTGTTCCTCAAGTGCGAAGGTACGTGTTCTAATGAATAGCAATTCAACCCACTTAGGAAGTTCTCGACTAGGACTGATTCTGACATTTGTTCTTTCAGATGGCTCGATCGAATTGCAACTTGGTGATTCCAATACGAAGGCATTGCAGTACTGGCGTGAATAGGTAAACTGCAGTAGTCGCCAAAAATGTGTTTCGTAGATATTGGATTAAACTCGTTTTCTCAATTGAGACTTTTACGCTCTCTATTCAAACTTTTTAAATTAAGTTTTTGATATAGTTTTGTTTGTACTTTATCAAAGACTGATCTCTTATTAAGTTACATTCAGAAACTCTATAAGAGTATGAGGCTTACTAAATTTAATTTGTAATGGAATGAGGTTTAAATTTGAGAAGAATAAAAGATAATTAGATAGTTATAAGTAAAATAGCTAAAAATTAGAAATCATTTCATTTTCACTTAGAAATGAACATAATTAAAATAAAAGTGAATTGTCATGAATATAATTGTTAACAACATTGCATCAGCATTGCATAAAATTTCAAGACATTTATAAGAAATTAGATGTGATTTTAAAACTGGTCAAAAGCTGTAATATGCAATAAAGAAAATAAGATTGATATTCTTTCTTCTATTAGTAGCTGGTATTGTTTTTTCATCTGATATTATTTTTCCTTCCCTGTTAGATATTCATTGAATTGTTAATTAATGATCTTTAAACATATTCAACATATTTTGCATCTGCTCACTTAAATTTTTCTTATTTAACCTATCTTTCCGAATTTGTGTATCCTAAAAGAAATAATATCCTAATATTGTGTATCCTAAATATCTTTAATAGCGTCATCTATCGAGCATTCATGACAACTAAAAAAATGTCAAAATTTAACTTTAGAAGCGCCATCTATCATGCAATCATGATAACTAAAAATATATCGAAACTAAATACTACATTGAAACCTCGATTTTACGACCATTTCCGTACGTTTATTCTGCTTCTAAGTTTCTCATTTTTTCTGCAATTTTAAGTCATTACTGTAAATAAAAATATTTGAGGTACTTTAAGTATAAATAAAATTGTCCATAACTTTAAGAAATAAAAAAAAAATTAAAAAATATATTTTAAAAGAGTATTATTTGTATGGACAAATTTCACATAATAAACATTTAATACTTTACAAGAAAACAGACAAATGCATATTTTTTCCTAAAAAATAAATGTTCTTAAAATTACTAAAAATTTTAATTGGTTACATAACAAAACATTTCCAATCTTTTGACATAAAAAAACTTTTCTTAAATTTTGTAACTTCGAACAACTTATATTACATATCCTATAGAAAAGAAAGTTATAAATACTGTTTGAAATTTTTAATATCGAATTTTGTCATGTTACGAATACAAAATACATGTTTTAATGTAAATAGAGATATAGGTTAAAACATGGAAAGTTTAATACTTTGGGCAGGTTTTAGTTTGAGCATAGGGCCGATCTAAGGCTTCATGTGAAACGCTGAACAAAATTAATAATTGTCCATAAGACAATAAATAGCTTTCATCAACTGTGATTACTTGTTTAATATTTCATTTGATGAAGCAATTTTCTCGAAATGAGGCAAAAATAAGATATGATCACTGATAAAAGTTTTGTATTACTTTTTAACGAAAAAATAAATTTTGTAAAGGAAAGTTTTTTATTCAGTCAAAAAGAACAAAAAATTATTCTATTTAGAAATTAATTATTCTAATTAAAAATTATTCTTTCTAAAAATTATATATATATATATATATATATATATATATATATATATATATATATATATATATATATATATATATATATATATATATATAATATATATATATATATATATATATATATATATATATATATATATATATATATATATATATATATATATATATATATATATATATATATATATATATATATATATATATATATATATATTACCCCATGCCCCATGATTAAAACGAATAATTTTTTTTCATTGTTCGAAACGAAATTCTAGTTTTTATATATAATATGAAAGTAAATAATTTATTTAAAAAATAATTTGCAAATGTTATAGTGTCTGTTTAACATAGTAGATGGCGACACTACATTAAGGTAATTTAAATATGGTAAAAAGACACATTTAAAAAAAAAACAATTAAATTTAATTATATTTTTTAATTTTTTTTATCATTGTTCGAAACGAAATTCTAGTTTTTAAATATAATATGAAAGTAAATAATTTATTTAAAAAATAATTTGCAAATGTTTATAATGTCTGTTTAACATAGTAGATGGCGACACTACATTAAGGTAATTTAAATATGACAAAAAGACACTTTTAAATACAGGGTGGCGCAATGAAAAGTTGCCCCGGCCGGCGCGGCGTAGAGAATGAATTGATATGCTTGGCGAGAAAAACTATTGAAGCCGTCTGAAAGCCTTCAAGTAGAAATAAAAGATTCAAGCGTGCAATGGCTTCACTTGGCAAACATTTTTGCATTGGTTGGATTGGGTTAGCATCACATTAAAGCTACTCATGGACTATTGGCGAGTTCAGATTTTAGTGCGTATTATATGAAGACGGCCCTTATGCAAATGTTGCGTCTTGCAATCAATTTAAAATGCTTTATATAAACAAAAACAAATAGGTCCTATTCTCTATGATAAATAACGTCCGCAATAATCGCTAGTGGGGACTTTTGTTTTTGCTCAACTGCGTACAAACCTTCAGTTTATATTGTATTCCAACTATCTTGTCAAACCATAGCATAGTTGTCAACCAATAATTCGCCAAGCGTTTGTTTGGGCTTAATATAGAAGCGATCAATAGCTTCAAGCACACCTGTCGTAACACGGAAGTTATAAATGGTGACCCGCGGAAACTTTACACTTAGTATATCAATATTATTTTTTTTATACTATATGAAGGATTAACTAAAACTAGCGACTCCGACTTTATTTTTATCAAAGATTTATTTTACAAGCATAATACGAATTTTAATCAAATTTTGTTACCCGTACAGATAACCTGACCTGAATTAACTATTGCTAATAATACCTAAGAAAGACCTGACCTGACCTAACCTGGCTGTTCCCTTGGTGAGTTCATCTAATATTGCAATTTTAGATTGCTATCTTTTTTATTGCAGTTTCCTGAACGATTTTGAATAATTGAATATTTTGTTCGATGAACCTTGCTCATTTTCGGTAGGCTTATCAATTTATGTTTTAAAAATTGACTTATGAAATAATCCTATAACTTCCTTGATAGTGGTTAACCAAAGAAACAGAAGACTTTTTTTTATACATAAATAAATAGTTATTGGTTATATGAATAAAAAATATTATTTGATATTTCATCATAGTTGTATTCTTTAAAATATACTAAGATTCTCCAAACTTCTTCGTCAGCTTAAGATGTAGCACGTGTTAACGAGTTTTGTATAAAAGATATTTTAAAAATGTATTTTTTTAAAAAAATTAAACTTTAAACCTAAAAGAAATGTAATAAAAAAATCGAAACCAAATTAAATTAATAATTAAAATTAAAGTATAAATTAATACATTGAGATCTTAAATAAATAGAAATTCGACTGATTGAAGTCTTTACGTTTTGAAATTTTATAATTAACAAAATTAAGACACGGTAATTTATTATTTTTAAAATGGTTAGGCTTTTATCGTGAGAAACATAAAAACTTTCTCACATCCATAAAATTTCAAAAACAAAAATTATAAAACAACATTTTGGCCATTTAGGATAAAATACTATACAATAAAACAAGTATAAATTTTCTCTCATTTGCAAATCGTTTTAGTTAAAATAATAACTCCTTTTTGCTGATGTACAAAATATTTTGCGAATACCAGTTGTTTTTATCGCATTTAGCATTTTTATGAACAACTGAAATTATGTTTTTAATACTTTATTACAAACACATATACCAATACATCAATTTCATAAAACACATCGAATTGAAAATGTGTTCGGCAAGAGTTGATGCTGTTTAGATGTCCTTCTTCGAAATCGCGATGCAGCCGGAATATGTCAAATGGTGCTTCTGTACCAAATCTTGGAAAACTATGACTTGGCATTTCTTATATGTAGTCTAAAAATAAAAATAAAAATATTAATGTACACATGCGAAAGTTTACAGCTACATCCATGGCAAGCCGGTGAACAGGGAAAATGAGATACCTGTTCTAACCAATTAAGTCATTAAATAGTGTCTCTACACAAATAGTCAGAGTCGGGGCAACCTGAGTCCAACCAGAGTCGGGGCGATGTGGTGACCCTCATTCCCCAAGATCATTATTCTGGATCTAAATTAGCTAAGAAGGCCATAAATCAGCATTAAGGGGACACGGTACCACTTTCAATTTTTTTTTTAATTTTGACATATTCACTATAAAATTGATTTTTATTAGTTCAATCTATATTTTAAAAAAATACATGACAAAAAAAATTAAAAATAATTTAATTTTTTAAGTTATTTTAAAAAATGTAAATTTTTTAAAAACTTTTTTATAACTGCTAATGCTTTTTTTAAATACAAATATTTTAACCCAATTTTTTTTCTCATGTACTTTAAACTGTTTTACATATGAATTGGTATCCAAATTTGATTTATCTTCAGTAGTTATTTTATAAAAAATATTTATCTAGGAAATCCCAAATGTTTTTTAGCATATTTGAAAATTTTCAACTTTAGTAATTTTTTTTATAAAATAAATATCACTTCTGAAAATAATTTTAATACCAATTCTTAATGTCAACATATTTGACAGACTGCATACAAAATTTCTTAGACTTTTATAAATAATTAAAAAAGCCTTAGCGTTTTGAAAAACTTGTCATGAAGGAAAAATGAACACCGAGAAAAACACATTTAAAGTTTTCATTTGTTTGCATTTTTATCCTACCTTTCCGCATAAAAAGTGGAGATTTTTTTGTAAATATAGCTACACTTTTAAAACTTGGCAGATTTATTTAGAAGATTTCAAACTTTAATTTTAGAAAATAAAAAAAAATCGCACTTTTTGCCATTTTTGAGGTACTGTGTCCCCTTAAATTGCCTCGGCCGGTGAAATAAAGCATTCACCGAATATTCTAGTTGTCATGACTCTGAATGTGTGTGTACAAGTGGGTATTGAGTGACTTTTGCCTTACCTGATGAGTTCTTATTTTAGCACGCAATATAGTACTATCATATCACGATGTCGATTCAATATAGAAGTGTCAGAAGTAGTGTGAAGAATAGTATTTAAGATTAAAAATAATTTGTATTCTGCACATGGAAGTTCAATTCAAATACATATTTTAAACAACTAAAGTATGAAATATACTAAAAATCACAGAAATTAAAAATTTTATTAATAGTTAGGGTTTTACTCTCTGGATATTGATCATATTGATCGAAATTTAGTCCTAGATACTTTCGTGGCCAACAGCATTTTATTATAATTTTTAAATATTCCATCAATGAACGATTATTTTTTTATATAAATGCATTATTTAATGTTTGATCTTGCTACAATAAACACGTATTCAGCAAAAAATATTCAAAAGAGTAATTTTTAAAAAATTAATTTTAATTAATCATTTAACTCTACAACTGCAATCGCTGAAAAAGAGTTATAAAATAACTTTCTCTAATAACATCTTTATCCGTCAAGACTTACAAATATTTATGTAGGGGAGACTGGGGCTAGTTTTCCAATGGGGCATGTCTTCCAACTAGCCTTAATTTGAAAATGATCCAATAGCGGCCGTCAACTGGTGACTTGGTGTCAAAAGCAACACGTCAGACCCCATCCACAAACATCTTTGTTCAGTATCTAGTGACATATTGTAGGTAGAGATTTTTTGTGTGATTTGTTTCAACACATTGAGTAAATTTTCATGCTTTCATTGAAACCTAATTTAAACGTACTATCTCTCAGCTTATACTGTTTTTTCTTTGTGTGTTCTTAAAAGTGGTGCCTTTCTGGGTGCAACTATTTATTTGTTTTCTAAATAATTTAAGAATCTATGGGTGAGGGTACTAATTGATAATAACTTTTATTGAAAATTTTTGCTTTAAAGGCGGTATAATAAACTGGTAATATTTTCAATACTTATCTATTTTCTGCATAAAACTCTAAATCGGCAATTTTATTTTACAACAAATATACATAAAAATATCAAGAAATATATAATTTGTGTGTTAAACTCTTTAAAGAACAGTTGGAAAGTTTGCCTGATGCATTTTTGGCAGCCCGCAAAAAGTGAACCGTATACGAAGCTCGTTTTCCAACTCAACATGCTTAGATTTTGCAAACTAGATTTTCCAGATTATAAAACTAAATATACTTCTTGGAAAAGTAGGGAAGCTATTTTGCAGAAAAAAGGCTAAGGAAAATAATGATACCCCGTTTTCCTCAAAATATGCAAAAATAAAAAAGTATACTGGCAATAAGAAAAACCTGAAAACTAGCCCCGGTCTCCCCTACTCTTACTAAATTCCTATATTCATTAATATTTTAAGATGCAAAAATTTCATTACTTACCTTTTAATATACATAATTTAAAATCAATGAATATGTTGATAAAATTAATTTATAATAAAAGCGTTTTAGATTACATTTTTTAATACAGAAATTTTAAATTATTAATAATAGCATGTGTAAACTTACGGGTCCATCTAGAAATTCGCAGTTATCCAATTTATCATACGAAACTTCCGCCTTTTTGCAATTAGTTTCTCCTACTACAATATCCATTCGGAAGTTCAAGCCAGCTACTACCTATAAAATATTAAAATGTGACAAAATAGTTCACTTCTCAAATAAGAAAACCATTGGATATACTAAATTTATAAATGTCCAATGTGTATTATTAATTTAAATTAAATAAATAAAATCTCACGACATGCAAAACAATTGCTGTATAAGGCTTATTATTTTTCAAATGTTTATGCAATTTTCGATAAACTCAATATCATTTTTATTTACACATTTTACTAGAACATGCCTAATACTTAAAATATAAAACTGAACATGATAATCGAACACTATTTTATTATAGTTCAAAACTTAAGTCCAATTTTTAAGAAAAATATGAAACTTTCTTTAAAAAAAAATTATACATTAGTTTTAAGCTGAAAAATGAATGTTATTTATTACTAAAATTCAAGTACAGGATTTTGGTATTCATGGATTAGCTTATATGCGTAATTTTCATCTATATATTGGTTTAGTTTTTATGGAGTAAATAAGCAAAAACAAAATTTATCTGAAGTTTTGAGAAGATTCAAACTGCCATTCTTTACTGAATAAACGCAAAGAGCTGTGATTGTAGCTTCTGGATGTGGTTAATTTTTAAACCAAGCTTCAATACTCTGAGAAAATCAGTTGGGTCCTAATTTTAAGTCAAGGAACACCTAAAAACTAATACTATTCCAGAAATAAAAATTTCTTGATATACACATCACCTATCAAAAGTTAGTTTATAAGGCTGGAATCCTCACTTCTTTAAATAGCCATACAAAATCGTATCGACTATTCACAAATAAGGATTATACACTCTCCGAAACGGATGCTCAAATTGCACAAAAAATTCGTCATTTTAGACTAAATGATTTCGTGAAAAATTCTCCAAGTAAACTTTCGTCAAATTGTGATAAACTTTAGACAGCATGTGCGTCGTGTAAAGTCACGTGGTTTCGCGAGGAACGGCTAGTCAAAAGGGACGAAATTTAAATTTTGAGGAATCATAAAAAGTGATATTTTTATTTCTAATAGGGTACAAGCTTAGTACTCTATTATATTTTTATGTAATTAATTAAAACTTAAAATACTTACGAAAAATTATCATTATAAAGCCCTTAATAAGTGTTACAAAAAATACGTAAGTCATTTTTTAAGACTCCCAATAGGCAACGTAAATTTGTAAATATATTATTTTCAAAAATATTTCAAATAAAAACCCTATTCGTCATTCAATTCCCTTCTTCTCTTAAGTTTCACTTTTATTACCTATAATATTTTAAATTTCAATCCACCAACATCTTACACATTTAAAAACAATTTTGGTAATTTTACAGAAAAAAAAACATGTTTACAAAAAAATACTTCTATTTTCGTTTAAAAGATTTTCCTGCAAAAACAAACAGTTTTAAGTAAAAACTGGGTTTTTTTTTTTTAACCGAGTAAAGAGAACCGTAACTCAACAAGCATTTTAACTGTTTGTAATATCTCCTTTTGTCGGAACAGCTCAGTTGGGAGATCGTTGGACTTAAGATTTATGGGTCCGTGGCTCGAATCCGCGGTTAGTTAATACTCGATAATACGGTTATCAGTATCCCCGCTTACCACTGGAGTGAACGAGGGGTGGTAAAATTTCGTTTTTCTTTGCAATTTATCTGATAAAAAATGCGTTTACACTCTTAAAACAAACGAGCGGTTTTAACTCAGTCTGAGTTAATTTCCATCCCGTTTGTCCGAAAATGCACTATCCCCTTACCAGGAGTGGAGTTAAATTTCGTTTTTGCTTTGCAAATTACTGAAAAACAATCTCGTTACACTCTTAAACAACGAGCGGTTTTAACTCAGTCTGAGTTAATTTCCACTCCTTTCCGTGCCGAAAATGCACTTCCCATATAGGAGTGGATTTCATTCTTTTTGCGGAGTGTTTAAAAGAAATAAAAGAAAACAATCTACGTCCTACACTCTTAAAACGAGCGGTTTTAACTAAGTCTGAGTTAATTTCCACTCATTTCCGGTGCCGAAAATGCACTTCCTCTATAGGAGTGGATTTCACTCTTTTGTTTTAAGAGTGTACGTATAAAATAAAGCTCTGTAAAATATACGGTGTTTTTTCTGTAAAAACAACATACTTTTTTACAGTGTACTACTGAATTACCTGTTTCTCAGCCTTGGTAACCTTGATCAAGGTATGGTGGTATTTGGAGTTCATCTTCTGCGAGAGAGCCCTAGCCCCTTCTCGCGATGCTAGGACCACACTTTCATTATCCACTTCCACCTCAGTGTACCCACCAGGGAGTAGAGCAGCTAGGCCGCACAGGGCCACAGCGCTTAACAAAAAGGCGATCTTCAACATGATTCCAAGCTGTCAGATTTCAGAATGAAGTAACTACAGTAGATGTAAAGAGCGCTTAAATAATATCCTGGGAGGGGTTCAGGTGATAGTGTTCACATGGGTAAATGTTTCGTCATCAATGTATTTCGCAGATAAAGATGGGTTTGGAAAGTAGGGTAGGGATGTTATCTGTATTCTATTAAAGAAAATAGATTTGGAATAGAAACTAGCTCTTAGAACCACGACACTGATAAGAATTTTGTGCTTGGTTTCAGCATCATGATGGTTCCTAGAAGTTTCAACGGCTGTGCGTTGAAATGTTTCTTCGTATTTTCGATATTCGGTTGGCCAATTTTGAGATTTTGGAAACAAAAACCTGAGAAATGGTTCCACCGAATACCCAAAATATGTGAAACACACAGCCGTTACAGGGGACGTACATAAATTACGTCACACAAAATTTTGACTTTTTGACCCCTTCCTCCCCTTATGTCACGTTTGATCGAACCCCTCCCTCTAAAATTACGTCACGTTGTTGCACCTTTGTATTTAAATTTCCGTTTTTCAAGGTCTAACTAGCCATTCGCTAATGTCTTCTAAAAAAGGGGGACTGAGAATAATCGGAACTGTCTAGTCTAGTTCTGGGTCTTTTGGTGTTCGTCCAAGTAGCTGCCAGTCATAGTGTCGCAATTTTGCATGTTACGAAGTACCGTTGTGAAAAGGTCTATAAAATATAGGAGACTAATAATGCCGACGTTGTTGCATATAATAATCTCCTGATCCTCTTTCTGAAATAAATAAAGTGTTTCTTATAAAAAAAGATTTCAAATATTTGTTCTCAAAAACTTTATTTTATGTAAAACAGATTTTTCTTGCAAAATTAGAAATGTTCGAATCGTTACGTCACGCAAGCGATTACCCCTATCCCCCTCCATGTCACGATCCGTCACGTTGGCGCATACCCCTCCCTCCCCCCTCTGAGCGTAACGATATTTATGTACGTCCACCAGCTACTATAAACCATATTTTTAGTGAAACCTTGCACCAAATTTTTAACAATGTACTACGTAGGATTTCATTATTGTCATATTAAAGCTCATGAAAAAGAAAGTTTCAATCTAATTAAACAATTTCACCAGTCAAACTTGATATTTAAAGCTTTTTTTTTATTTTTCTGATTTTACACAACCTTTATAATTGTGTAGGGAATATATTTGTGAACTGTGGAAAAAATGAAAGTTAGCAAACTATATATTTTACCTAAACGTTACTTTGCATATAAATTCTCTTCAACAACCAAATGGTAAAACAAATAATAAATAGGTTCTATAATATTCTTAATTCATTCTACAAACCAGTCTTCCTTTATTTTTCACTCCATTGTTGAGTTTTAATTTAAAACGGGTTTTTTTTTCGCATCACAAACGAAAACATTTTAGAGAGTCTATCGAAAAAAATTCTTTCAAAGTGAAATTTAACTTGTTTTTCCTGAAATATTTTGCAATTTCAATGGTGTTACATTAAAATATTTGTGGTTTTACTGTATTTGGTGTATGGTCGTGAATCTCGGTAACGGAATATACGACGTAGGTTTTTCCAAAAGTGAAAATACAATATTCTTATAATTTTTTTTAAAAAAAGGTACAAAAAGGTTTATTGTCCATCCTTCATTGATCCCAATCATAGAAAATTGCGTCTTAAAATCAAATTGAGATCAAGTTTACCAATTAAAATTATTTCACACTGTTCTGTTTGGGACTCATCAGAACAACAATCAATCAAAAAAAAATAGAAGCAAATAATTGGTATTATGAATAAGTCTACAATTTTAAAATAAAACTGCTGACTCATACAGTAGCGTGCAATTTAAGAAAGGGGCACTACACCTTGAAGAGCAATTTTCTAATTTCTAGACATTGTAGCCGTTAGATACAATTGAGGAGCTAAGTGAAAGAACGTGCTAAGTATTTTTGAAAAAAAAAAGACTTTTGTGTCAATGAACATATTATTCCATCCTTTAAGGGAGAATGGGCGCGCTGGACCGCGGGTCTCCAAACTCAAGTGCCTCAGTGTTAATCCAATGGCGAAAAACTATTTTCTCTGCCACATTTCTCCGGCTGTATTGAATATTTTTACAAACGGTTTTTTTAATATTAAATGTAGATAACTTACAGGTCTCTATCTTCCCACTTTTTTAAATTGCTTCGAATATTTTGCGTAAAATTATTTATTGAAAATTAAAAAAAAATATTCGAACCAATTTCAAAAAGTGGGAAGGTCGGGACCTGTAAGTCAGCTACATTTATCACATAAAAAAAATCCACTTGTAAAAATATTCAATACAGCCGGAGAAATGTGGCAGAGAATTTTTTTTCCGCCAGGATAGGATTAACAACAGGGGATAGGATAGGATTAGGATAGGATAGGACGCCAGGATAGGATAGATTATAGGATTAACACTGATGCACTTTGCTTTGGAGACCCCAAGGAGGACCTTTGGAGACTGCAAGTAGACTATATTTTGTGAGCAATTGTTAGCTGTTCGATTAAATGACTTTTTATTGCGTTAAATATTTTAAACTGCATTACATATTTTAATAAATTTTGGGTTTATAAGAAACAAAATATAAATAAAACGTTTGAAAAAATTTAAACGACATTGATCAGTAACGACTCTTGATTCGAAGGCCTTTGAATGCTTTTTGTATTTTCTCACCAAATTAGGGAATGCATTAAAATTATTATTTTTATATCTATTTGTCATCAAACTAATGCTTGAACCAAAATTTAAAATTAAAAAAAAATTCTAATACAAAAGTCTAATTTGTATCAAAAAAGTTTGAATTGTTTCAAAAGTGGTAAGGTATCATGCAAATTATTAGTAAACAACAATAATTTAGTAAAATTATTAAGATATTATATGCACTAAAAAATTTCTAACATAAAACATTGTAACATGTCATTTTTAAGTGGTATTTTTTTCGAGATAAAGGAGCTATAAATAAACATTGACTCTTATTTACACGGTCTCATTCTTAATTCGTAATGCTGCAACTACTTTTATAAGGCTGAAAAAAAAATTGTTTCCAAGTCCCAAAATCAAATCAAATTAATTTCCATACTAATATTAAGACTAAATTTTTATTGAAGCTGACTATTTAAACTATTGTAGTTAAATGACAGCACTAAAGTTTCCAACTTAATAAGATTGCTATTTTAAAAATAAAGAAAGAGATCGTTATTTTTAAACTAAAATTGAATTAGCTATTCCTTTTTTCATAACAACACTTACTGAATTAATAAATCTGAAAAAAATCTTTTGACTAAAACATTTAAATAATTTTGGAGCTATGTATGAAGAAAAAACAATATTTGATGCGATTAGTAAATTTAACAGCCTTATCAATCAATATCACTCCACCACTTTACAAAACCCCCATCATAAGTAATAAAGAAACTAAAATTTTGAAAGAAATATTTCAGGTTGTATTTAAGTGTTAAAAAGATATTTAAAAATGTTCTATACCAGCGAACAATATTTACTCTTATAGAAAGCTATACACCACAATTTATTTTTAATGTATGATTTGAATACCTTACAAGTTCAAATTGTGAAGGAAGAATAAAAGGTGTTTTTCTTTTCGTATAATTTTCAGGTTTGTAAATTGGTTTTTAGTAGTTCGGGTTCCAGTTCCGCCTTTTCAGTTTCTTATTTTTTTAACTAGTTTTTTTTTATGAAGACGAAACTTCTTTTGAGTTTCGGAGAACGTCTGTCGATTATTATATCTCTAAAGCTCTATTTGCGTGTTTTTAAACGTTCGTCTCTCTTTATTCTATGTCAACGCAAAGGATTCATACATTTTGATGTAAATGATTTGCGACGCAAATAACAGTTTTGTTACTTTATTATCCTATTACTAATTTTTTTATTTAAAAAAAAATGTAACCTTAAGACAGAAAAAAATAAATCGCAAGTTATTGAAAATGACTGCACTAATATGCTATGAATTTAGTTTTTAAGACAAACTGCAGTCTAATTAAGGCAACAACAAGTTATAAACAAATTATTAGACTTAATAATACACATATTAAAATAATTTTATGATTTTGGCACCCTCTTCTATTATATATACACTGTTAAAAATTATGCACTTTGTTTCACCAAAAATATGGTTCCTAGTAGCTGCAACGGCTGTGTGGTGAAACGTTAAACCATATTTTTGGTATTCGGTTGAAACATTTCTCAGGTTTTTGTTTCCAAATCCAGAAAAATGGTTCAACCAAACACCGAAAAAAAGGTGAAACATTTCACCACACAGCCGTTGCAGCTACTAGGAACCAATATCATGGTGAAAGGAACCAATATCATGGTGAAACCAAGCACAAGATTTTTAACAGTGTATATGGTATATTTATTTCAATTATTTTTTTTATTTAATTCATTATCCAGCAAACCCCTCATTGACTACATTACCTGTTATTCTTCCATGAGAACCTTAACTAAGTTGTAGTGGAATTCGGAACTGAATCTTCGTTGCTATGAGCCCAAATGACAGCGGGTCTTCAAACCAAAGGTCCCTGTGCATGTAAATCCAACGGAAAAACAATATTTTCTAAACCCCATTTCTCCGGCTGTGTTGAATATTTTCACAAACTGTTTTTTATGTGATAAATGTAGCTAACTTTAGGTCTCTTTAATCCGAATGTATATACAGTAGAGTCTCGCTTATCCGAAAGGTACGGGACCGGGTTACTTCGGTTAATCGTGGTTCGGTTTCACTTCACTTCGGTTAATCGTGGTTCGGTTCGTGGTTCACTTTCGGTTAATCGTGATTCCATAGGAATTTTCGGATAATCGGGAATCATCCACTTCACACCCAGAAACACGCTGGAGAAGAGAAAATTTGAAGTCAGAGTGTTCACCTCGTTCTTTTTGACCGAAAAGGACCTATGAAGCGCTTCCTAATTTCGAGTCTAGCAAATGCAGCATTTCGCATACGGAAGCTACAAAATCTTAGATCAGGCCCTTAGATTCATAGAAGCGCAAGATGAAGCCACTACTTCAGACGTTCTCTTGTTTAAAAAATGGCGGGACAGGGCTGCTGTAAAACGAACCAAAATTGAGTAGCAAAAAATAAAAAATTACTGCATATTTTGAGAAATAAATCCAACTTTGTAAGTACGTATTTATATTTTGTGTATTTCTTTATTTATGCGTATGCATTTCATATTTTAGCAAAATAAAAAAAATCCGGAGCTTTCGGTTTTCGAATTTTGGATAACCGGGATTCGGATAAACGGGACTCTACTATAATTTTTTTAATTTTCAATAAATAATTTTACACAAATTGTTCAAAACAATTTCAAAAAATGGGATTACAGAGACCTGTAAGTCAGATACATTTATTATGTAAAAAAAACGTTTGTTAAACTATTCAATACAGGTGGAGAAAACTGGCTTTGAAAATATTTTTCCCATTGGATTAACACAGGGGCGCTTTGTTGTGGAGAACCACTGTCATTTTGGGCTCGTTCGCTCTTAACCCCTTCTCAAAAATCTGTCATCACACCTTGGCTGTCCAAAGATATTTCATAGTACCCAGTTAACTGTTGGGGGGATCGGCCATTTTAGGAAATACAGTAGTTGTGCCATGAACAAGTGTCACAACAGCCAACATCAAAACGGCTAAAAAGCGATCTTCAACATTATTAAAAGATGTGAGACTGTCTTTTTCAAACTCGTTATTCTCGCAAAAAACTTTGTATTTCAAAAGTTTCGTAAAACCCTGCATATACAAGCTAATATTAACGTATTTTTATATGTTTCTCTCGAAATTTTTTTCTTTAAAACCTCTTAATGTCAAATTCCAAAACTAGCCTTCTCCGGAAAAATCTAGTACCATCGGTCATTTTTCTGACAAAAGCAGTAGCAGATTCTGGAAAATGACCTATATTGTCAAAAACAGGTGTAACTTCATCCCGTGTGACAAATAGACCCAAAAATAAGTAAGAGCTATAGTGGAATTTATGAATCTGGAAAAACTGATGTGGCTAAGTAAAAAAGAATGCTCTAAATTAGAAGCTCATAAAATCGTTCTTTATATTTTTTTGACTAAGAATTTTTCAATTTTCGAATAAGCAATCTATAATTAGTATTATGACGTTTTTATACAATTTATGCATTAGTAAGCGCTGAAAAGTAAATTAAAAATTACCAGAATATTTATGCAAAATATTGTAACTTTATCTTACGCTTTCTTACTATACGTATAACAATCCATAAAAAAAAACTCTAGTGTGACGTCATTTCAAAATGATTCGTTTCAAAATAATTATTATTCCTTTAAGCTTTTTTTTTAAATTTTAAATAAAGTTCCTTATTCGTTTAACGAAGTAGCAACAGTAGAAATTGTGGTATTGAATAAAAACAGAATTTGCTTTTAAATTAAATGGAGATGAAATTTTTATTTTTTAAATTATAAAGATACTTTTAACTTAATTTTTTAAATGAAATTTGTAATAAAACCTAGTCTATTTTTTTGCTTCAATTTGCCGTATCCCACTTGTCTGTGTGATTTGTGGTCGTTCCGGGAAATTAGGTGACGGATGGACAGACCATATGGGACTCCAACGTTTATAATACCTACCACTTTTTACGTGATAAACTTAGTGTGGAAGCTAAAATTAAAGCTGCGTAAGTGCATAACGAGCAAACTTTTTTTTAACAATAGAACGTAACTTTTAACGTAAAAAGGTTTATATTGCTAATTTGAATATTTTAAAGTTGAATTATTTTAATTGTAGTATTTTTTATAAAAGAAATATATAACAAAATTATATAATTATAAAAATTAAAATATTTTAATTTTAGTTATTTTTGTCAAAGAAAAGAATAGCAAAATTACATGATGTCGGTCACTCGACATTTTTTTTGGCTGGTTTTTAATGTTATCACACTTGATAAGGTTTATCACACTTATACTTCTCAAGAAAGCTGACAGCTGTATCGAAAGATATAACAAAGTCTACTTTACAAAATTAAAGTCATAAAAATAATAAAATAATATTCAAAGAGGTTGTATAATTTAATATCAACAAATATACTTAAGTTCTAGATAAAAAAATGAAATTTAATAGATGTAAATCAAATTTTGTAATAAAATTCCCTATCGAGCATAGAAAAGACAAAAAGTTAGCTAAGTATTAAAACAATAAGGGATAACCAAATACGTGAGGAAAACATGTAATAAAATTCTTTAGCACATTTTTAAGACAATATCCAAACTATAAATTCCAGAAAACAAGTTAGCGAGTGAAATATCTTGTATCTTAATTTCTCATTGAAATATATAATAAAGCTGAAAAATCAGCTTAACTGGAAATCTGTAACAATTAAATTTAAATACGATTGTAATATAAATTCTCTTTTTTCATTATGTGTAAGAGAATTTATATTTCAATCGTATTTAAAATTAATTCGAATGTGTTCTATAAATTTCAAAAAGTTAAATAAAACCACTTAGATCTTAATTGGATATCGATAAACAATTAATTATTTTAGCATTATCTATGATTCATAAAATTTGTATGTATTTTATTAGTATAATGAATTCAGGATAAGTATTTCCATTTTGTTTTAGTATAAGTACAAAAAATTATGCTATAATTCGAAGCTTTATGTATTTCAAGTGGTGAGATTAATGAAAAAAAACATATATCAAACTATTTCTGTTTACAAATAGCTCAATCTATTCGTCTGAATAGGATTATTCGAGAAGGTGTTTTTTTTAAAGAAAATTTGCTTTTCCATACAACACATAAATATAAAAATAAATTTTAAGTCTTTATGATCCAATGTACTCGCCTATTAGAACATTCTAGAGACACTTCTGTAATGAAACAAGAAGTCAGTTATTTTTCTACCAAGGTAAAGTCCTTTTCCATATTAAATTCAAATCTTTTGTGTAAAACAAAATTTTAATCGAGCAAAAACATAACCCGGAAAAATTCTAAACTTTTAATCTATTTCTGTAAATCAATAATTAAAGAAGATTTTGGCCCCTTTGTTTCTTTAACATGAATCGTTGAAGTTACATGAAGTTAAATGAAATATAACTATTTTTATATAAATTAAAATTGGATTCAAATGAAGATTCACATAATATAAAAATTTAATTAACTTTGACCCCCTTCCGGGAAACAATCGATTAAAAGGTCAATTGACCTTCCAGGATATACATTAAGGTCAGACAAAAGTTCAAGTTATATAAGAATATGGATTTTTCAGAACTTGCATTTGATCCAGAATAATCGATTTTAATAGTTTAAAATGAATCAACTTCCTGGTGTCTGAGAGTTTACAGAGTGCATTTTGGGTGGCCTGCTTTTGTTGTAAGTAGGGTCAAACGAAAAAACTTTTTTGCGAAAAATGAAAACAGCTAGTGAGGGAAAGCTGCCTTTTGGGGTTATAAAAATAGGTGTAAAACATATTTTCCTAACTTTATTTTTTAGGTTCCTCTGGCCTTAAATTATTTGTTATATTTTTTTTCAGTTTTTTTCCCCAATACCCTAAATTCATCATTATAAAAACTCCTAAAAAATATGTGTAGTAGGGAACATTTTTTTTGCATTTACACTTTATTCTAAAAGGCAATAGTAATCGAACTATAACTCTAAATACTTAGATATTTTGTGCAAATTACAAGCCAGTAAGACGTCATTATAAAGCAGTTGAGATCGGTGTTACTTGCATATCGGTGCTAAAGTTACCCTTTAAAACAGCTTAAAAAGAATAGAAATCGGGTCACCACAAAAATTAAGCCACAGAATTAAAAGGAACGTGGAATATGTTCTGAAAGTTATTCAATTTTTTTTTCAAGATTAAGATACACCAAACTTGCTAGAATTGTCCAAAACACATCGTTGAAAAGATACAAAGAAGTTAACTGTTTGAAAAGCTCTAAATTTGCTTTTTTTTTAGCTTTCTTTGAATGTTCGTGGATTATGTCTGTCTGAAGACGTGACCAGTTGTCTATGGATGATGTTATTATGATGTCTTTTGATTAACTGTTTCTGGACTATACTATGTTTGTAGTGCTAAATATAACATGCGTTTAGGCTAGAGTAACCTACTAGAAATAAAAGTAAAAACAATGGAATGAGATTTATTTTAATTTACAGGGGGATTTTAAAACTGACCACTCGTGATTATGAATAAATTATCAAAACACAGAAAATTAAAGAAATATTTATGAAATTCAGCTAATCAATACATTACACACTAAATTATTTTGCAAAAGTTGATTGTTCATAACTCCTCACCATGTGTATGTTTAAAAGTGTTTTATATATATATATATATATATATATATATATATATATATATATATATATATAATATATATATATATATATATATATATATATATATATTATATATATATATAATATATATATATATATATATATATATATATATATATATATATATATATATATATATATATATATATATATATATATATATATATATATATATATTATATATATATATATATATATATATATAACCCTTTAGCTTTTCGCTTTATAACCTGTGGTTCCAACACTTACATCAATAAACCTGGTGATATCTTTTTTAATTTGCTGAACAAACTTTACAATTTTATTGTCGGTGAAGGCTTCACTTGGATTATTAACAACAATAAACCTGTTTTAGAACACTTGCATAACAAGAATATTCATTCAGTTGACACTTTTTGACTTCAAAGATTTATTTTCTATCCTACCTTTATTTCACCTAAAAGACGTCCTCACTGCTTATTATAATGATTACAGTAGTATATTAAATATTAGTCAGGAATATTGGAATAAACTAATTAATTTTTGCATTCTTAATAATTTTATTTACAATAGTGAACAAATCTACCAACAAGTTAATGGAATACCACAAGGTAGTTCCTTTTCAACTATCCTTGCAAATTTATTTTTACACTGGTTTGAGAAAAACTACACTCTTTTAAACTTCACTGCCTTCCGATTTGTTGATGACCTGATTGTCTTTGATTATCCTGATTTTACACACCTTTGGCACAAAATTTACCCATCAGAACTTCTTCTTAAGAAAACCAATAGCTCTATTTCTTCATTACAATTCTTAGACATACAAATTCAGATCTCAGATAACTCTGTCAATACCAATTATCCTGATTTACACACCTTTGGCACAAAATTTACCCATCAGAACTTCTTAAGAAAACCAATAGCTCTATTTCTTCATTACAATTCTTAGACATACAAATTCCGATCTCAGATAACTCTGCCAATACCAACATTTATGATAAACGTAATGACTTTCATTTTGATGTTATTCGACTTATTCCTTGGAATTCTAATCTTTCTGTTAAAGTCTATAGAAATTGCATTATAAATCACCTACATCGCATTAATATCATCTGCAACGTCAATAACTTTAAAAATGCCCAAAAACTTGACCTCCATCGTACACTTATCAACAACAATTTCCCTCCAAAATTTATAAAGAAGTATCTGCAATAATTTTCTTTGTGACGTCACTAAATTTTTTCTCATAGTCTAATTTTTTTCCTTCACCGCACTTAATTTCCACACTGTAGCTGTCAATTGTTTCACCTAAGTTTTTAGTTCGGATTTTGTAAGAAGCGGTTGTTTTCAAAGTTTCGTGTTGTTTTTTATTCGCTTCATCTGCTTTTTGTAAGAAGCGGTTGGCTTCAAAGTTTCGTGTTGTTTTTTATTCGCTTCATCTGCTTTATGTAAGTTTGTCTTTATGTTTTTAATTTTGATTTTGTTTTTTAATTTTGATTTTGTTTTTAATTCTCTTCTGGAAATTCCACAGTACACTTCGGGGTAAAAAATTTGGATTTTTTTTATTTGACTCTCGTCCATCCCAATACAGAAAAGTGTATTGTTTTAATAGTGGCTCAAGGTTTTTACCTCCTGATGAAATGGCCTTTCCCACTATTTTTTGGTTTTTTCCATATCTAATTTTTTTTTTTCATTTTTTTGTTTTGTATTCGTTATATATATATATATATATATAATATATATATATATTATATATATATATATATATATATATATATATATATATATATAATATATATATATATATATTATTATATAAGATAATTATATATATATATTATATATAATTATAAATTATATATATATATATATATAATATATATATATATTATATACGATAATAATATATATATATATAATAATATATATATATATATATAATATAATATATATATATATATATAATATATTATATATATATAATATATATAAAAATTATATATATATTATATTAATATTATATATATATTTATATATAATAAATTATATATAATTATATTATTATATAGTATATTATTATAATATATAATTATATATATATATATAATATATAATATATTATATATAATATAAATATATACTATAATAATATATATTATTATATATTAAATACTTTGAAAATTTGGCTTTCCGCGGACATGATTACCTTGCCACGAACCTGATAATTATAGGTTTTCAATTACATCGAACATTTTAGAATAAGTATATATAATATAAAAATAATATATTAAATATATATATAATATATATTATATATATTAGTTTTATATTTAAAATATATATATATATATAAAATTTATAAAATTTTTATTAATTTAAATATATATAATATATATATATTATTTATATAAAATATTTTAAATATATACTTATATATTTTTATATATTATATAAAATTATATAATTCTACTTTTATATTATATATTATATATATATATATATATATATCTTATTCTAAATATTTTCGAGGTATTGAAAACCTATAATTCTTTCGGGGTTCGTTGGCAAGGTAATCATGTCCGCGGAAAGCCAAATTTTCAAAGTTAAATTTTAATGAGAAAATTTATTGAATGATTTGGTCCGGATGTTATAATTGCAATGCAGTATGTGAGTATAACTAAAAAATCCAAAGTTTCAAAAACTGTCATCAATATTTTTTTTCTAGATTTGTTGCGTCAAATGGTACGTTTTCTGAGTAATACCCCATATCTTACTGGCTTATAATGTCGTCCTACTGGTTTAAAATTTGCACAGAATATCTCAGCTTTTAGCGTTGTAGTTCAATAACGATCGCCTCTAGAAGAAATGTGTAATTGCAAAAAATATGTTTCAAATGTTGTTGTCTTACAACATATTGAGTGGTGACTTTATGGAATGTGACAAAAAAAAGGGTGGTCACTTTCATTCTCAAGCAAATTATCTAAATTTTAACAATAAGTATTTTTTTAAAAATGTACAGATTTTAGAGAATTTTTAATTAGATAACAGTTCTTTTTGTAATTGTGACAAACATTTAAAATAAAAACTTAAATTCTTTAGAGATTTGAAAGTTAGAATTGCCCAATTTTTTTGATAATGGCCTAGTTACAACATCTTATTAAAAAAGGATGTTCGAGGATGTTGCAAAGATATTTAATTTATGCTTCAGGCGAGACCTATATTCTCTATAAATGTTAATGATTTCTTTTATGCGACAAAACCACATCCCCATTAGTCATTAAAAATATTAATAAATTCCTTTTAAATAACGCCGCGCCGCTTATTAACGATTTTACTTCTCATGTCCTTTTAATATAGTAAGATTGACTACCATCACTAATGACCTTCTTTAAACTCGAAAGTTATAATTACAATAATTTTAAATATATAGATTTTCTGTAACTTTTAATATCCTTAATGTTGGTCAATAGTCATTATGATCTGTTTTTCCTGATATCAAGTTTTATCACATTGAAACGGTAAAATAATTGAATAAAAGAAAATTGTAATGTAGTGGGTATTTAACAGATTTATTTACACTCTTAAAACAAACGAGCGGTTTTAACTCAGTCTGAGTTAATTTCCACTCCTTTCCGTGCCGAAAATGCACTTCACCTATAGGATTGAATTTCACTCTTTTGTTTTAAGAGTGTACACAGTTAAAAATTTCAGTGCAAGATTGCACCGGATTCCGGGAACTTTCTAGCTGCCACCGCTATTTGGAGCGTGAATTTACCTCTTTTGCAGTGTATCAAAGTTAAGGTTTTACGACAAAATTGGTAAATTCATACTCCAAATAATGGTGACAGCTAGAAATGTCCAGGAATCCGGTGAAATTTGCGCCAAACTTTTTCATAGTGTATATACCCTTGAATGCTAACATCTCATTGAAACTCTTCTTTTGAAATAAGCAAAGATCAAATAAATATGACTTTAAAAATGACACTGGTCTGATTAAACTCAAAAACTATTAAAAATGAAATTATTTGAAAATAAAAGTTTCACCTTAAATGTATAATGTTTTGTACCAGAAGTGAAAAAGCAAAAATATTCAAATAGAGAAAGACCTTGGAAAATGTTCAAGCTGGAATCAGTGGGAAATTTATAGTGTTCGTTCTATATAAAAAATGAAGAACTCATTAAAGATCAAACATAAATATAGATTAAGAATTCATTAATGAACAAATATAAATTAAGAACTAATTAATGATAAAAACATAGACACTTATTAGCTCACTGGAAGAATTAAAACAATCATGAGAAGTGTATTTTATTTATTTTAAACCACAGCTAGTACAGAGCTGGTACTACAACCTTACTAACTGGAGTGAAATAGTAACAAAAATGGTGAGTGTAAACGTTTTTTTTAAATTGATAAAAATTTAAAATATTTTTGAATCCTAAAAATCAACTGTGTACAGCAAATAAACAAAATAACTATCGAGTTTTTTAACTAAATATTTAAATAAATAACTTTACATTTGCCATAATATCTTTGTTTCTGTAAAAATCATTTAACACTTTTAAAACAGCAACTTCAAAAAGATTTGAAATCCGAAGCGAAAGAAAAATGTAATTATTTTTTAGGTAAGGTTCACACAAAAAAATCCATTTCCTTTCTACTAATAGAAATTGTAATTGATTATTATTTCTTGGAGGCGTGCTTTTTGAGAGAATCCGGATTTAGATTAAATTTTTTATTCTCATAAGAAAAAAAATCTTTATAACAATGCTGCTCTTGACTCTCATAGGTCGAAAAGCAATACGGTTATAGGTTCGGTGAGTATATATACCGAAGTACCCCTTTTGACCGACCACATTATTGTTTTCTGTACCTTGTCTTCATATTCTTCTCTGATCTCCTCTGCATGTTAAGATTTTTAGGTAAGTTTATAAATTTACATTTCTTATTGCCACCAAGCGAGTTTTTAACTGATCATTCGCTTGCTACTTTACTAACTGGTTTTGCTATTTGGTGTGATTGCTGGTTTGCTGTTTGTTTTTCATCTTTCATTTTTATTCGAGAAACGAGTTTGGGGTTTTTAGACGAGAATCGATATAGATTTAGTTAGCACTGCGGTTGTTTTATGTTGTTGTTGTGTTGTTTCTAATGTCACTCGGTAACCGAGCCCGGAGTAGAGAACTACCCGATTTTAAGGCGAAGTGGGGCGGCTTCCGTTTTTTTATATTGAGCGCCACAAGGGAGGAAGTCCGACCTTTGCTCGTCATAATGACACATCCGTTTTACAGGAAGGTCCCTTCTCACTCACATATCGTAATTTTGATCCAGATCAAAGGCCGATAACTCCCTGATCTGGTACCCCCAGAAGTATTAATTTGGTATGGGAACATGGAGGACTTTGTAACCACGACATATTTAATGTCCCCCAGCCACCATTAGTAATACGGTGGTCTTTAGCCGAATAAACAAGCGCCGACCCCACAACCATCAGAATTGCGAGCACCGCCGAGGACAGAACCCACAACCCTCCCGATGCGAGCACGACGCTTCATCCGACTGAGCTACCCGGCTCCGGTTGTTTTATTTATGTATAAAATGCGCCGTTTGTAATCTTCTAAGATTTCCGTACAAGAAAGATTTTTTATAATGTAAATAAAGAATAACATTAACGTTTTTGAGACAATTAAAATACGTTTTCGATTGAGTTTTCCTAAAATGGAAGTTTGAATTAAAAATAGATTAAAAATGAATGAAGATCAAGCTAATTTTTCTTACTTTTTCTTTGAGCAATAGCCAAGAAGCTTTTGATACAAACCTCTAAAATGTAATAATTTTTTTAATCAAACATTCAAACAAAAAAAAAATAATCAAACATTCAAATAAAAATTTTTTTAATCAAACATTCAAATAAAATTTTTTTGTTTAAATTTACTTTTGTCATCAGTTATGTGTAAATAATGAAAAAAAATCTTGAAGAATGTATTATTTTTAATACTTTAGTAAAATATTTTATGTTAAATAATTTTAAATAAATTATTCTGAGAGCTGTTGAATAAAATGGGTACTTGAATATATTTGGAAAAATATTAACTATAATTTTGAAAAATTCACAAAGAAGCCTCTTTTGAATGAAAGTTAATAATTTTTAATATTGCATTTCAGATACATCTAGCTGCTAATAAGATCTCTGACGGACACTAATGACTTGGAGATTTTTAGGTAAGTGGGAATTTGTGCAAAGTCTCCCAATATAAAAAGTCCTTGAAAATTTGCATATTCACACAACTTTTAACCTATACTATGTGTATTAAATGTATTAAATCTTATAACGAAGGACCTAAATATGTAAGATCATTATATTTCTGAATGTGTGAGAAAAACCTGTTCATGTGCATTATTTCAAATTTATTTGGCATAAAAACGTTGAACAGTTTTAAAACAAATCTTTTTATCCTTCTATAGATTGATTTTCTATTTTGTAAAGAAATCAAAGGAACTGTTTCATTCAGTATACAAATTTACACACGTATGTGATACATTTTTAAAATCTTATCTTGATTATTGAAGTATTACATTACACTAAATCCTGC
>JAFNEN010000458.1:70000-182500 GCA_019343175.1 Oedothorax gibbosus | reverse complement strand
TGAAAATTTGAGGATTGGTTTCTTGTATCATTCAGAAAAAATCATTGACAGTCATAAAAGTTTACTTATCAAACTAATTCCAAAATGGTGCAAAACATGTGTATGATAATATATTTCTCTCTTATTACTATCCTCTTTAGAAACCACCTTAGCCTGAATAGCATAATGCTTTTATTAATTTTTTTTAAATATATTAAACATATATTTACTATGTTAAATTTAACATATATTTACCATATGTCTATATTTAACGTATGGACATTGATTTATAGGTAATCTTTTTAATACATGTGACAAATCTTTGAACAAAATAAACGGGAAATTGTTGGCAGTTGCTTTTCCCATTATTAAGCATCTTTAAAGTGTAAGCACCTCTATATGCATTCTCAGGTTTCCATTTTACCGTGCTGCAAAAAGTTCTGTAAGTTTAATCATTAATGTACAGGGTACATTATACATAACCATAACATGTATCAATGTGAATAGTTTTTGTTGTGTCCAAGAAGAGGAACTTCTATGTTAATTACGTAATGGCGTAATAGCCAGCCAGCCCGCCAATAGACTCTCAAGCTGAGATTGTCTATTAAGTTCAGTTTTTAAGCTGTTGGTTGAATTCATAGCAGTTTTAGATTTTATGCTAGAACACTTTGGGTTTCGCTGCTGGAGAATTGATTGACGTATCTTGGTAGAGGGAACAGTGTATCCTTCTGAGACCTGGAATCCATAATGGATTTTTTTGTTTTCATTCTTTTTTTACATAATTAATTTGAAACTTTAACATTCGAACATCTGAAAGTCACTGTTTATCCTTTAATTCCTGGTATCAGTAATTTCGTCTCAGTAAATATTAAACATTTTTTTGAAAATTACCTGTAAAACATACTTTTTACTGTGGTTAATTCCACGTAAAATGATACCACAACTGAATTTTTTTTTTCTACAGTTGTAACTTTTATATGTGCTTAAGAAAAGTTTGAATTTTATTTTTTTTGTATCAACAACTATTATTGTTTCACCTTTGGCAACACAGCAGCTTCAAAATGGCTGCTTTGTTTTGAAAGCATGGTCTCGTGTTTTTTCATCATTTTGAACCCAGGAATTTTAAGTTAAGAAACACATTTTATCAGATTTTTTGGAAAAATTATTAAAATAGATTATCAGAATTATCTTAAAAACACATTATTAATCGGCATTTATTACTAAAAGATACTTAATTAGAGAGATAAAATCTCATTTTTGACTGTAGTGTAAGTCACGAAAAGATGTAAAAGTTTCTATAACTTTTTAAAATAAAGCTTTACTTCAAAATTTGTACGATATTTTCTTTCTATAGTAACCTCTGCGTAATTCCATACCTTTTTAATTTTAAACTAAAAAGCATTTTCTCTATTTATAACACATTTTAGCTTTGTAGTGTAAGTCACAATGTAGTGTCAGTCACAGCTTCTGTTTGATTTATCTATTATAGATTAGCTCTAATATTTGTAGATTTCTTATATTTTGATAATTTTAATTTAAGATGGCTAAATCAACAGTTGAAAGAAAAATAAAGAGCAAAGGGAAAGACTTTAAGCATGTGGAAAATTTCAAACCTTTAAAGAAAAGGGAAGCAAAAACGACTTTACGGACAACACTTTAACTAAAAATACACCACCTCAATTACAATGATCCAACCGTTAGACAACATTGAATGGCATTTCTCTACCACCAATGTTGGTCATCTTTACCTTTAGTCATGAAAAAGGACCATTTTAAGGACTTGGTGATACAGTGAGGAGGGGGATAAAAGCAGTCACACCTTCCAGGAAAATTGACCCACATTCTGCTAAAGATTTTTTCACTTTGCATAAGAAATCTGCCCAAACATATCACTATTATACATTTCTGACAATTGTATAAAGGGCGAAATAGGTAGATTAAATGATATTTGCTCATCAAAGGAAAATAAATATTTCCGATTCCTGACACTCAAAAATTGCTCTGCTTTTTAAAATTAAACAAATACTTACTTAAAACTGCCAATATTTCATTAAATCCCCCGAAAAACAACACTGCTGATTAAACAAATGGAAATGTTGTAAAAGGAAATACCTCTCAGCAAAATTCTGAAAAGGAATTTGATGCTGAAAGAAGAGCTTTAGTTCCTTTTGTAGGAAAATATCGTTAAATATTTTGTGGGACAAATATTAAGGAAATATGCTTATTCAATAAAACTGAAACATCTGCAATGGTCAGGAAGTCTTTTTGCGTGGCATGAGAAGGAAGGTTTTTCAGACAATTCTATTGAAGAAAGAATTAAGAAATTACCAGAAACCAACTGTAGGGGACGTTGTGTAACTTTTTCTAACTATGATTTTACCATGCATGCAATTCTTAACTTACCGTGTTCAAAATTATTTACATATGTTATGTTATTATTGCCTAAATTTCCATATCTGTGATACAATTAAATGAAGTAGTGTAAGTCACAAATTTTATGTAGTGTAAGTCACGCATAAAACTGTTAATAAATTATTTCCTATGATATTTCCACACTTATTTGCAATTAAATTATTTAGCTTTAAACCTTGTACTTAAATTAAGCACTGGTAGAATGTTGATTTACTGCACTATGAAGAAGAAATGAGAGTTTTAAATGATAACCAAAACTCGACTTCCTTTCATGTAGTGTAAGTCACAGTATGACATTTTTATTATTTTTTAGTGAAATACTAAATGAAAATGGTTTTTTATGATTTCCAAAAATAGTATATGTTCAGGGGTAAACTGGCGTACAATATTTTTTTTGAATAAGTAGAAAATAATTATGAACTACGCAAACGAAATTTGTTAAATCGTCCGATGTGTAAGTCACGCATGGAAATGCCCCTGTATATTTGTTTGAAAAATATATTTATATGAAGAATATATATGTGTAGGCTTTTCTGGAGTATCAGGAAATTTTTGATACAGAAATGTTTTACGGAGCATTTTAAGGCTGTTCCCCTACTTCGATTTTGGATAGGTTATTCAGCACAGAATTCTGAACTAAACACCGTTTCGACACCAAGTGTTATAAATTTGCCTTCTTGGCAACCGTAGGTTTGATGGAATAGTTTGGAATATTTGCAACTAAATGCTGAAAAATATATAAAAGTTGAAACAATTTCTCTGAAAAGAAAAGAGAATTTTATATTCAATCTTCAGATGATTCACTAGAACAGAATTTAATTTTATAAAGACCATTGTAAATGATTTAGTATTAGACTGAATTATTTTTTATATTTCCTAAACTTTTATATGTTTAATTGTATTTTTAATTTTAGAGGAATTATATCATGCATTTTGGTGTTTTTACTACTTGGTGTTACTCAAATACCTGATGGGCCATTTCGTAGACCACATCCTGGTATGCCTTGTTTGATTATTTTTTATGTTTTAAATATTTTTAGTACCAAAGTTGATATATTGGTTATCATGTATCATGAGAGGATGCGAAGTGTAATTTACTTCAAGTAAGGAAAGTAAAATAACTAAAAAACTTCTAGCTTCCTAAACATTGTGCACATCTTTCCACGTGTAATCAGCGATTGGTTAAATATATTTCTAATTTGTATTCTAAATGACCCTTATTCTATGTAATTATCCTCTGACCTCCGAAACAACAACACATAGGCAGAGATGTGATTGGCTATAGCTACTAATATATTTTAAATTCTAAATATAGTGCATATCTTTATTTTAGTTTTTTATATTTATATAGTATTATACAAATAAAATTATGTTGTTTTATCTTAATTTATATGCTATCATTTATATTTGTTTAATTGTAAAATGCTTTCTGATACATTCAACATCTTTTTTTCTTTAGCATTATGGAGATTTGTATTCTGTATTAGTATTGTATATGAGCTTGCATTGATCTTCATTCTGTTTCAAGTAAGTGAATTTTAGCAAAACATTTTTATTAAAAGAAAAAATTTCATAGTTATATTTAAAAAACGAGTTTATAAAGTTTTATTGTAATAAATATAACACGTGATTTACATTCTTTACATTCAACACTTTGCTACTCAGGAACAGAGATCTGCAGCATGACTTTTAGAATTTTTTTTTGTGGACAAAAGTGTTTGACTTTGTCTAGCAATTTCAAAGTAACAACAATATATGCTCATGCAAAATAGACATACTGTAGTGATTATTTATCAGCCATTTTTTAATTCAAAGTATGCACTAATTGTAAAAACCTCTTATTTTTATTTGAATAATTTCTTCGATTTTTTTTTTTATAAATTTGCATATATTGGAGTAGCTGTTATTCCAAGTATTGAGTTTCCTAAATTATCAATACATTAAAATATCAGAAATGGTCGGAGTAGGGATTTAAGGATTCGCTAATGCCAGATATTGAAGATTTGTGAATTTAGAGGAAAACTTTTTCTATAGTCAATCCTGTATCTTGAGTTTTCTGGAACCGATAAAACTTCAGATTAAGAGATTTTAAGTTATACAGGTTTTAGGATTAAGTTATAAAACAGGGATTAGTAAAATTAGGTATATGATTATTAATTATACCAAAGGCATTTGTAATAGTTTTTAGTTTCTAAAAATCATTGAGGTTATTGGGTATAGACTGATGGGAAGGGGTGTGCAAAGTTTGTTAATCAAGCAACCACTCTTGAATGATCTGACAAACTGAAGCAAATATATCATTTCATTCTAAGGAGTGGGACCTTGGTCTGGCGTTTACTGCTATTGTCCTGTCCTCATGCTCGTCTTATTTAAATCCCTACTGATTGTCTGATCCAAATATGTGATTTGTGTTAAGGGAAGCACAAATTGGATATGGTGTTACATGACAGTTAAACTGACCATTGGAAATTGCAAGATACTTTTTTGTGTAACCTAGCAAATATTTGTCTTTATATGCAACTTTTATTGGTGGCCTAACTATCTAAAATTTGGGTTACTCCTTAGTTTAATTCACTTATTTAAGCATATTTTTTCTCGACTTATTTAGACTTATTCCCTTATTTAAGCATTCTTTTCTTTTTAGACTGCTGATGATGCTCGGCAATTACTTAAACATGTTGATAAAAGCTTGGGAAAACCTTTGTCTGAAAAAAAGTATGGTGGAAATTGCCTGTTATATGATGCTTCACATCCAAGTGATCCGTTTCATAATATTTGGGTATGACTTGTAGTTTAATCTAGTAATTTTTTAACCTTGAAAAGATCCTGTTGAGACATAACATCTCAAACGTTTTTTTTATTGTGAAAAACTAATACTTCCATTAAGGTGACAAACTAAATTTTTTTTTAGCAACAACTAAATTTACTTTAATTTTTTTGTGTGTCTTACCTGAATTTGATAATAGTTTATGTAATACAACTAATTCATCGTATAACTTCTAAAATAGAAAAGTTGAAGTTATTAATTACCTTAGTTTGCATGTGTTGCGAGTTAATTAGAAAAAAACTATTTCAGTGGAAGCAATAAAGCTATAAAATCTAACGTGGAAAAATCATTTATTAAAATACTAACATCGTAGGAATTTTAACAGAGAACACTTTTCACAAATATCACAGAGTTTATATATGATTACATTTTCTTTTGATTTCCATATAACATTATCTTTTTTACACTCATTCTGGAGCTAGGGAAATAAATAGGTTCAGTTCGTACCTACAAATCAACAACCAAAGAGAAGTCCGAGGCTATGTGATCGACACCTTAAATAAAAATTACTCAACACACGGCTCCATCGATCATCATGAGTTTCTGTAAAGAAAAAATATTTTTAAACGTCAAAAATTACTTTTACAATTTCGTTAAACTTTACAAACAATAAAGGTTTAGTCAAAAAGTCCGCTTTATTATCTTTCGAGGATACGTATTTTAGTCCAAAAAGGTTATCTTCAATTAATTTTCTAATAAATTGATACTTAATATCTATGTGTTTAGTCTTAACACTTTCATGATTGTTCCTCGAAAAATAAATCGCAGCCTGGTTGTCACAATATTGAACTGGCTTATCTACTTGATAAACATTTAATTCACAAATTATTCTATAATACCAAAGTAACTCTTTGACACTTACTGTTTAAGAAATGAATTCAGATTCCATACTACTTAAAGCTATACATTTTTGCTTCAATGTTTTCCAGACAAAAGGTATTCCAAAAAGAGTCATTATGTAACCACTACTTGAATGTCTATTCGTGAGGTTACAACCCCAGTTTGCATCTGAATAAGAACACAATATTATTACTAGGTTTTGACAAATTGATCTTATATGCCTTAGTCTGAAATACATAATTTAAAATATCTACCAAAAATGTCCAGTGTTGGTAGGTATACCCATTACAGAACTGTGCCATGACATTTACGGCAAAAGAAATGTCGGGTCTAGTCCTACTTCCTAAAAATGACAAACAACCTATCAAGGAACGATATGGAAATTCACGCATAAGATCGTTTTCAATTATTTCTTCTCCCTTGATTTTTGGTGGTAGATTACATCCAATTTTGAAAGGTAATTTTACAAAAGTTCTGGGAATCTTTTTTAATCTAGATTCTAATTTTTCAATATAAGTTCTTTGATGAACAAAAATCGAACCATTTATAGTTTCAAAATTAACACCCAAAAGAAATTTAACTGGTCCCAGTTCTGTAATGTTAATTTTATTTTTAATTAGGTTAATAACTTCCTGTATTAAGTTTTTAGACCTACAAAATAGCACAACATCATCCACATAAACAACTAAAATAACATCTTTTGATTTATATACGCAATTACACCACATTAATTTCTCAAAGTTTAAATCCCTTAAAATTTTATCCAATTCAATATTCCACTCATGACCGCTTTGGTGCAGCCCATATATTGCTTTTTGCAATACGCAAACCTTTTGTTCAACCCCTTTTTCTACAAACCCAATTGGCTGTTTCATGTAAACAGGTTCCTTAAAAGTCCCATATAGGTATGCTGATTTAACGTCTATTTGAAAATGACACCAGTTTAGAATAGTCACTAACAAAATAAATAGCAATTTTACAATTGAGAAATTAACTGTTGGTGAAAAAACATCATGACAATTTATTCCAGGCTTTTGTGCAAAACCCTGTGCAACAAGCCTTGCTTTGTACTTCTTTGGCTTATTATTTTCATCACATTTTATGTTATACACCCACTTGCTTCCTATAACATTTGCATTACTAGGTGGATCTACTAGTAACCATACCTGTCTTTCCTCTATCATCTTTATTTCTTCAGATATTGCTAAATCCCACTTTAGCCTATCGGAACTAATTTGAGTATCATTAAAAGATTTAGGCAATTAAACATTATGGCTCTTGTGTTGAAAAATGTCGATACAATCGTCCATATAATCCCAATCATTGGATGAAAGACACGCCTGGTTAGTAGATTGACCACTTACATTTTCTACATCTTGATGCTTAAAAGAAAGTTTATTAGGTTCAAATGCAAATTTATTTTTCTTACAATACTTTTCAACATCTTTTAACAATCTAAGTCTTTCTTTTGATTCTGGAGGAAAATAGTATACATCTATACGATCACTAAGATTTCTTGGATTTTCAGTTCTGACCCACTTTGACAAATCAATAGGTTTTAAAACATTTCCATTAGTTTCCTCCAAATAACTCTCACTAAACTCATCCAAACTATAGGTAGCGTAATCATGAGATCTATCTCCACTATACAATGATTTAACTCCAATTTTAGTTTCGTCGATACGAACATGTACGGTTTCAATTATTTTCCTATCTTTTGGAATATATACACGATATCCTTTAGTTTTTAATGCGTAGCCAACTAGTATGCCAACTTTTGCACGTGGCTGCAATTTGTTTCTTTGTACTTTTGCACGTGGCTGCAATTTGTTTCTTTGTACTTTTGCACGTGGCTGCAATTTGTTTCTTTGTACTTTAGGAATATGCACGTATGCAAGAGATCCAAAAATTCTATAACGCACAATCCGTGCAAATGCATTTAATTTTTGATCCCGTTTCCCTTTCTGATTTTGCTAAATACTTTTTAAAGCACTCAAAAACTTCACTTTTTGATTTGACTAAGAAAACTTCGACTATTCAAGAGTAGTCGTCAATTACAGAGAGAAAATATTTACTTCCCCCAAAGAAATTACTGGGGCGGGTCCCCACAAATCTATAAACACCCTATTTAAGACATTATTTGATGAACGTTTATGTACATAGTCCTTTTTAAATGATATTCTAGTAGATTTAGAAATTTTACACAATTCACAATTAACATTAGCACAATCAAGATTCTCTATTCCCTTTACACAATTATTCCTACTCATACTTTCAATTAAGGGCATGTTAATGTGACAAAATCTTCGGTGTACTAATTCCGAATTTAAAGTTACGGCTGCAAAACCTTTAGTTTTATCTGGATATCCTCTTAGAACATAAAGCTTATTTACAAGAGGTGCAGTGCAAAAATATTGCTTATCTTTATCATATATAACCATTTTACTATTTCCAAATTCTCCATGATAACCAGCTAAATCAATATTGGCTCCTCCAATTAAATTTTTCCTCATGTTAAGAGCATACATCACGTTTTTCAACCTTATAGCTACATTACCTCTTACGTCTTTAATTATGAACTTTACATCACCAACTCCAAGCACCTTGGACGTACTGCCTCTGTCCCCAACCAGCAAATTGTGAGGAGTCACTCTCTTGAGATTCACGAACCAGTCTTGGTGACTGCAGAAATGGGATGTTGCTGCTGTATCCACAAGGAATTCTCCAAGGTTTTGGGTTGTAGTTGCTGCCATGGCGATTGGGTTGTCATTCGACGATAAAACTTCACTACACCAAGCATCTTCCTTTTGTTGATTCTTTTTCTTGAAGCACCTTTCTTCGGTGTGTCCAGCCTTGGAACAGTATGGGGCCGTCAGCTTACTCTTGACGGCCCCATTCTCAACACTTCTTTACCGGCATCGTTCCTCTGTTGTCTTCTTGGTTGGTCCAGACCGGTTCCACTGCTTTCCTTCTGTTTCACTTGCCCCTCTTTCTTCGAGACTTTGTTGGGTAGGCATCTCCTATCGGCACTTCTTCCAGCCCAGCATCTTTCTTCTTCAAGTCTATCCTTCCGGACTCGGTAATGAGCTGTCCCGATATTTCCTTCACAGTGAACTCTTTATCTTCTAGACGATACAAGAACTGTACGATGTTGTCGTAGTCAGGTGGAAGTCTTCTTATTAGTTGGAAACACATCAGTAAATCAGGAATGGTAAATCCAGCTTCCTTGACTTGTAATTGCTTCTCTGTCACTCGTTTTACAAATACTCCAATGGTTTCACTATTCGGGTCGAAGCGAAGGTAAAAAAAGTCATCAATAAGTCCCGCTAAACGAGCATGTGAAGTTGGTTCAAAGTTGGTCTTCAATATGTCCCATGCCTCTTTCGCATCTTCAGTATCAACCAACAGTGTCTGGTACTTTCTCTCTACTCCTTGAACTATTGTAGCGTATGCTCACTGTTGTCTCCAGGAATAATCTAGCTTGTCTCGCTCGCGTGCTGTATCAGGGTAAGGTACGGCTTTTCCGGTGACGAATTCCCACAGGTTTCTGTCCATCAAAATTAACTTCATATCTTGCTTCCAAGACGAATAGTTGAAGTCTCCCAGTTTAGGAAAAGTTACCGCCTCTACGCTTCCAGACATACTAACCACATTTTAGACTTATTTAAAATAATTTAGCTTTATAAATTTAATTTCGGGTTGGGATAGACTGGGCCCATAACCCTTGTTGCGAGTTAATTAGAAAAAAACTATTTCAGTGGAAGCAATAAAGCTATAAAATCTAACGTGGAAAAATCATTTATTAAAAGACTAACATCGTAGGAATTTTAACAGAGAACACTTTTCACAAATATCACAGAGTTTATATATGATTACATTTTCTTTTGATTTACATATAACATTATCTTCTTTACACTCATTCTGGAGCTATGGAAATAAATAGGTTCTGTTCGTACCTACAAATCAACAACCAAAGAGAAGTCCGAGGCTATGTGATCGACACCTTAAATAAAAATTACTCAACAGCATGTTTATCAATCATTTAAATGGAGTTTTCATGTTCAAAAAGTGAAGTTGTGCTTTTTTATTTATGCATTTTATCACTTTAAAAAAGTTACTAGTTAATCTTTTATGAAACAACTTTATTTCTCTTGCGTTCAATCCTTGATTCAGTATGGCATATTGGCTTGGGGTGGTGATTGCTTAAGTAACATTAGACTGTAGCTGCCTCAGTAACCCACAGTCTACCAAAATGATCCTCAAGGTGGATATGAGTCACCTAGGCTTTTATACTACTGCTATCGTTGAATAGTTGTATAGAATAGTGGTAGGAAAGAGATGGTAAATCAGTGCCACCTAGTTGTTGATGGCATATTGAGGTTGCGTGTGTGGTGAACCGCCACACCACTCCCCTCCTAGAAACAAGGTAAGGAACCATGCGCAGGTTGCTTCGCTGTGCGTTGTGCTGCGTTGCCAGCCATTGAGTTGAGAAAGAGCGTTGAGCGCATCGTAGCAGGAGCATCGTTGGAGTGGGTGACGATCACGTCAGTGGGTCACCACTGTAGCGGCCTCAGTAACCCACAGTCTACCAAAAGGATCCTCGAGGTGGAGATGAGTTACCTCGGCTTTTATACTACTGCTATGGTTGTTATTTAGAATAGTGTTAGGAACGAGATGGTAAATCAGCGCCACCTAGTTGTTGATGGCATATTGAGGTTGCGTGTGTGGTGAACCGCCACAAGACCATTAATAAATACACAAAATAGAATAATTTAATTAATGAATTTTGAAGATTAAAAAAAATAAAATTCAATTTTAACACTTTACGAAAAATATATGTAATATCCTCTATGTATATAAAAACAGTACACCTAGCGATTATAAAGAAGAAACAAATTATTCTATCAGGAAAAATCAGTTTATTTTGTACCTAAAGCAAATAGAGAAATTTTTCGAAAAAGTTTTGAGCATTTAAAATGAAAATGATTTTAATTATTACCTGAATTTTAAGAATATTTAAGTATAGCCAATTTAAAAAACTATATTCCAACTGTGGACAAAGAATATTTACCAAAGTAAAAATTTATTTTAAAAATTTATTTCATCACTTTTCTTCAAATCATGTCTTATCCATTTTTATAAACTTTGTGAATTTATTAAATTTTTAATAGTTATTTTAATCATTCTAATATATACTGTTGTGTTTCTTAATATATGGATAAGTTATCCAGACCTTAAATCAATAAATTATACAATGTTGTTTGTACCAGCTTGTGCCTTGTCTTAGTGTTTTTGTGTTATAATCAATGTGTAGTTTATTACTTGCCTAAATGGACTTGAGCCGCTTATCGACCAATATAATTCGTTAAATAAAGTACATCTCTCTTTTCTCAGGACAAGCTTGACATTTTTGTTCCTACACATTTCTTTGGTTGGTGGATTAAGGTACTACATTCAAATTTTCTATATTTTTATTTTTTGTGTTAGTATCATTGAACGAATTTTACAAAGAATAATTTAATTGCAGACTTTAATGTTGCGTGATTGGTGGATCTGCACTGTCATGAGCATCATGTTTGAAATTCTAGAGTATACTCTTGAACATCAATTGCCAAACTTTAGTGAATGTTGGTGGGATCATGTAAGTAGATTTCATTAAAATTGTAAACTTTCAATTTGGTATGGAAAAGACATTTTAAATTTGTTCAATTTAAGATATAATTCATATACTATTATAAAAGTTATGCAAAATTCATATAATATTATAAATGTTATGCAAGTTATAATTTGATATGAACTATTATTTGAATTTTGTATATGATTTTCCATTGTAATGACAAGTAAACTTTCAATATTATTCTTTAAGGAGAAGTTAAAAACACCTAACTTCACTTTCCATGTAAAATCCATGGAACATTTTTAAGGTACTTTTAAATTTATAATTTTGCATTAAGAAGTTTTTATTGAGATCCTATTATGCACTGTTTCGTTTTATTTAGTCAGATTTCTTTAATTAAATCTATCAAAATTTCAATTCAAATTTTAAAAAGATTTCGGCTAAATAAAATGAAAAAGTGTATAATATGATCCCTAGAAAACTTCCAGTACTTACTTATATAAAGAAGTGATAGTTTATAAACTTAGAAGTTAAAACAGTGTCTGTGTCTTAAAAACTGTCTGTTAGACTTGGTAAAGTGATTGAAGGACAAGAGGTATTTGACATCACCATAAACAACATAGTTTCATTAGTTATTCATTGCTTTCTTTTCAGTGGCTGATGGACGGTCTTATTTGCAATGGGCTTGGAATTTATTTAGGTACACTGACTTTGAAATATCTTTCAATGAAACCATATCATTGGCGAGGTTTGTGGACTATTCCTACCTATAAGGGGAAATTAAAAAGAATTGCTGCTCAATTTGGACCATACAGCTGGATAGAATTTGATTGGAAGCCAACATCATCATTAACCAGATGGCTTTGTGTGCTTGGTCTTATATTTATGGTATAATATTTTATTCCATCCATTGATATTAATGACTTAAATAATTAAAAAATTCTTCAAATTTTATGTTTAATATTTTTATTTTTAAATATATTAAAAGGAAGTTATACATTTTAAATATAATTGAACAGTTGACACTAATATCATCAAATTTTAGTTGTACTCTTTAATAAAAGTGTATTTTTGTAATAGATAGGGACATGTTTTCATTAAAAAAATGATAATGCTGGTAACAAAAAAAATAACCCTTTAAAATTATAATTTGAAGTGTAAAAAAATTTAATTGTCATATGAATAGGTCTCTAACTGCCAAAATTTTTCCATTTTCCCCTGCGATGGGAAGTCTTCAATAAAAGCAAGCACTAACATAAAACTTAACCATCCATACTTGTTCAGGGTCTGATATAGAAAAAGTAATAAGTAAAAATAAAGCATTGAATAAGAAACTCATTAAAATAAAAAGAATTTTACTTACTTTTGAAAATAAATCCTTTATTTAATTTTTTTTTAATTCACATAACAATAAAATGTTTTTCTGTAAAATTCAGTATTGTAAATATTTTTTAAAAATTAAAGAGAAACTGTAATCTGACATTCACTTTGTTTTAGTCTCTTCTGTTGGAGTTAAATACTTTTTACTTGAAGTTTGTTCTTTGGTTAGAACCTCCTCACATGTTAAATATACTTCGACTCATTCTAATGGTTTTTGCTGGTGCTGTTTCCGTTAGAGAGTACTTTCAACTATTGGATGATCCGTAAGTTTAATTACTTATATATTTTTTAAAAACTTTATTTATTGAATATACCATGAAACTTGTCCCAGAACAATCTTTATTATTTTTCTATTGGCCATTCAAATTACCTTTTAAATAATTCTTATTATCAGGGATGCCAGTCTTCCGCTTTTTGTTTTTATTTTTCACCGAAAAATTCCGCTTTTTTGTTTTCCTTCTCCAAAAACGATTTCCGCTTTTCAAAAATGTTCTTTTTTTTTCAATTTTCCGAAAAAAGTGTTTTTTAATTTATTTTCTTGTTCTAACAAACCAATATAGCAAACCGCTTTTGTTTCCTAAATTCGACATGTCATCGGGCGTTGATCGCATTCCTGCACCATTTCCCCCTTGTAACAAATAGTTTAGCGATCGTCAGCTACTGTAGAATTGGTCAAAACCAGGGTTTGATTTAAGCGGTATGGCATTTACGATGCAAATTCACTGAAACAGCGATACAAATAGTCAACTGATTCGCTGCGATACATTTTTTTTTAATGATTGTTTACTTTTTCTTCGCACCGTAATTCGGTGAAACTAAAACTTAAATTTCAATAAACTGCAAGTTAAATAACAGATTCTAATTAGGAAGATAAAAATTTCTATCAAAATGGGAAGATGAATTAAGATTAGATTACACTAAGATGTCTTCAAATCTCGGCTAGCCAGTGCAATCTCATTAGAAGAGGAGTCCAATAATGCTTCTTGATTTACTATTTTGCTGCCTAGTAATTTTCACGAAATCTACCGCGGACGTCACATTGCATCAGAATGATTGACAGTTCTCTGGCTCAGCGTGATCAGAACAGTCTCGTTACTTTTGTAGCTCCAGTTCAGGATAAGTCTGACAACCAGAATATTTTTTCTTATCAAGTGTCCGACTAACGGACACCGTGATCACAAGAACAGCTTGAATGTTAAAATACTTTTTGTTTACGTTTGAATTTTTTTTTCTCCTTCGGGCTGTACGGGGGTTTCTGATTTTAGACATATTTTAGTTTAAAAAAAATAGTGTCGGCTTATGAACGCTTATGATATTTAGATTTCATGTTGGTAGTAAATTTCTAGTCCTTGAATTTTTATGGAAAAGTGCTTGAATTTTGTTTTCTTAACAAATGTATGAACCATGTTAATGAGGATATGCATTGAAAGACCAAAAGTTGGGGATTTCAATCCCACAGAGGCAGTCAAGATTTTTAGCCTACTTTTCTTTTTTTAATTCGAAAGAATTTAAAAAATGAAAAAATAGGTATTGACATGCGGTCGATGTCCATCCGTCCGTCTGTCTGTACCCCCCTTCCAAAATCGGTTCTATCCATCGGATCTTAAAAATTCTTTTTTTATTAGAAAACTTTGACCCCAGAGACCCAACTTTCATAGTTTTTTTGTCTGCCTGTCTCTACGTCCGGACGGACATAAATCTACTATCTGTCGGCGAATTTCCCATTGAATTAGCATTGAAATTCAATTTTGAGTTATTTAAATCACTGTTGCCATATCAACAATGGCATGAAAAACTTTATTTATTTAAAAATATTTGAAGCAAAATATTTTTTTATGAATCAGTTTGGAATGACGTCATAAAATGTAGCACAATATGATTCTTTGATTGTTCATTAATTGTTTTTCCAAGAAAGCGGCAATAATTGTTAAGTAACAGGAAAGTAGGCTATTTTAGTTCTTAAAGAACTTCTTGTTTTTTTAATAACCTGGTGCCTAAATTTCCGGGTTGTAAAAAACCCGGGTTGTTTCATGAAAACCCCAACCCACTTGGGTTTTTTTTCAGGGAGAGTTTGGTGTTTTTTCAGGGTTTTAGGTTTTTTTATAGGGTTTTTTTTCCATGGTGTTAGGTTTTTTTTCAGTATTTTGGATGCTTCTTTCAGGATCTTGTGGTTTATTTAGGGAAGTTTTAATTATTTATTAAATTTTTTAAAAACTATTTATTGAAAATTATATGAAATATAATTTTCAATATGGCATCTTTGTGTAAGAAGTTTTAACTATTAATTTCCATTAAAGGCAATTTAAAGTTCAATTGCCCACTTGTTTTTTTTTAAATACCCATCCGGGTTTTTTCGGGTCGGGTAAAATCGTAACAACCCTGCTAAATTTCCACCCTTTTGGAACTGCCAAGCGACCAACACTTGATGGTGGGTCATTCCATGTCAAAACACCCAGGCCATGTAACCCACCGACTCAGATTTTTTTGAAACTTTGTACATTTGTTCTTCTATATGATTTAAGAATATATGCCAAATTTTTTTGGTTTCTTACTGTAACTTTTTTTATATTAAATTTTAAAAATTGGGATTTCTCAGAATTTGTTCTCGTTCCGATCACTAGCCAAAATCGAATCAATTAACAGAAATGCTTATAACTTCAGTATTTATGGAGCATTTGGCTTCAAATATTTTTTAAAGCTTAATGAAACCTTATAGTTAACTAAGCTTCAGCAAGTTAATGGGTAAAGTAATATTAAAAAATTACAAAAATGTTGATAATTCAACTTTTTTCAATTTTTCGAAAAATACATGACTACAGGAATGTGCTAATTACTTTTTTCTACCTCCTCTCAGGAAATTGATTTTGGTGTCTATAGATTCCTTAGGTTTTAGGCTTTAAAATAATAAAAAATCAGAATGGTGTTTTGCCTTAATGGGTAGATAATCAAGTTTAAAAATCGAAAACCTATTTTTTGCACATCAACATTCAATTAATGTTTCTAAATCAATTTCTTGCTATTTTTGTAAAAACTTCTTTTCATTACTTTTAAGTTTTAATGTATGAATGTACTAAAGCTCTTAGATTATATATATTTTACAATTTTAAATATATATATAGCTAACTATGAAACTTACAAAAGTCCCATGTACCCATACAAGGTTGCAGAAAAAATAAATTTTTATCGTTTCTAATTTAATAATATCGTATAATTTATTATCTTCATATAACTGGAATATTTTGTAGATGTTCGCATTAGTCATTTATAGTCCAAGAGGTCTCATATATTTTTGAAGAAAATTTTTAAATACTTTAGGTATACTTCCTGATGACACATGAACATACTTGTTTAATTTTTTTTATAGTTTGCATATTTTGTCATATCTAATTTATAATTTAAATTGTTATAATTAAAGCATTGGAAGTTTTAAATAAGCTAGCATTGTGTACTAAAAGTGGATGTAATAAAACTTACCAAAACTGTTCACATAAATCAACATGTAGGATTTTTGGAATTCTTCAAACAGTTAAAATGTAACAAGTTTCAAAAACTTATCTGGCCTAAAATCTTTACTTGGACTAGGTACTGAATAAGTAGGTTGGTAGCAAGAAGCAGGAACATAAAAGATGTAACTAAAGGAGCTCATTTGTTTATTTCAAATCACTTCAGAGAGGCCCTTAAAGGGGACACCAGAGGGCCCGTTTTTAATGTGGCATACCATCTGCAACCACTTGACTAAACTTAATTTCCTTTTTGCTCATCTGCACTCACTTGATCATTCGAAATTGAATAGGAAAGTCTATCATCTCTTCTCTAGTTATTTAAGATTTTCAAAGCATCTATACAATTTGTAATTTTCTGCAAGAAATTTGCTTGAAAAACATGGATTTGTGAAGCATTGGAAAATTGGGTGAAGCACGATGTCATTTGGAAACATATACCTTAGTAAAAACTCTTCAACGTTTTTCAGCAATGAGTGAAGAACAGCAAGAACTAATATTACTAAGATCTGGTGCAAATTGTTCAGAAAGCAAAAAAATTTCAACTATATGTGAACATCATAAGTACTACTATTGAAACGCATAGGAAACTCATAAAAAAATGTGTTGTGATCCTACAAACGTACATAAGCAGCCTGTGAAGAAATCTCTGCGGTCAATAAACTTGGCTTCATCTAAATTGTTGAGAAATAAGAAAATCTTTGTAAATCCAGGACAAAAGTTATGCATAACCTGTCGCAAAATTGTTAAAATTGGTACTGAAGCTTATAATGAAGAAGAAAGTGACTTAGTAGATGATCCAGATGTAATTTTTAATCACCCTGAGATAAGAAGGACAAGTATAGAGGATGTGAATAAGAGTTTATCCTTAGGATGCTCTCCAATTAAACAACATGCTATTCCAAGTTCCAGAAAGGCATCATATGGCAAACGAAAATTAGAAAAAGTTAGTAATGTTTTAGAGAAAAAAGTATACCAAGCATTAGATATTGATGAAGATTCCAGCTGTAGTGGTGAAAATAGTGATGAAATTGTTAAAAAAGTAAGAGATTTTGATGACATAATGCTATTGTTGAAAGAAAAAGTTGCCAAGGTAGGGACATCAGAAAAAATTAAAATTTTAACTTTAGCTCCTCCATCTTGGACGAAAGAAAGAATTATGTCCGAATTTAAAGTTAGTGACTATGTAGTCCGCCAAGCTAAAAAAACTTAAAACTAAATTTGGTATATTATCAAACCCTGAACCAAAAAAGGGCAAAATTATACCTGATTACATTGTCAAATTAGTCACCGATTTTTACCAAAGTGATGAATATTCTCGAATGCTTCCAGGAGCTAAAGATAAAGTTAGCGTTAAGATTAATATGTATATGCAAAACAGACTGATATTATGCAACTTAAAAGAACTTTACTCCTGTTTCAAACTTGATATTCAAATGTTAAGAGACACAAATATTGAATTTCCATCCAATCAAGCTCCAATAAAATTAAAATGGGTTTTTCAAAATTTTGTGAACTAAGACCAAAATGGTGTGTTTTAGCTGGTGCTGCAGGTACACATTCAGTATGTGTCTGTTGTCTGCACCAAAATGTGAAGCTCCTTTTAGATGCCTTCAAAATTCAAGAAACTTATAAAGAACTAATGTCATTTCTAGTATGCGACTTGGAGAGTTCTAACTGTATGCTTCGACATTGTGATAATTGCCCCTCGTCTGAAAGGTTGGCAGGTTTTTTAACCGAAAAATTACAATACATAAATGATCAAGAAATTGAATACAAACAATGGGTTAATACCGACCGTACAGAATTGATAAAACAGTCTTCGACTGTGGATGATTTCCTTGAGATCCTGATACAAAAGTTACAGGCACTCATACCACATTCATACATCTCTAAGTGTCAATCTAAATCATTTCAAAACCTCAAAAATAACTTGCCTCCTAATAAAGCAATTTTGCTTCTAGACTTTGCCGAAAATTATACCTTTATTATTCAAAATGAAATTCAAAGTTACCATTGGACAAGAAATAGCTGTACAATTCATCCCGTTTGTATCTATTTAATCAATAATGAAAACGAATTAGAAGTTATTAACCAATGTTTTATAAGTGAAGATATGGATCATGATGTTGGTTTTGTAAATTTAGTACAAAAGAAGACAGCCAAGTGGTTGGCAGAAGAATGTCCTCAGATAAAAAGTATCCATTATTTCACCGACGGATGTGCTGCACAATACAAAAATAGAAAAAGCTTTACAAATTTGTATTATCACAAAAGTGACTTTGGTATTGAGGCAGAACATTCCTTCTTTGCCACAAGTCATGGAAAATCAGTCTGCGACGGCCTAGGTGGAACTGTAAAGCGTGTTCTGAGAAAAGCCAGTCTACAACTAGCAGATGATAAGCAAATAACAACTGCAGAAGGCGTATACAATTTTTGTAAAATCAATATTGAAAAATGCCATTTTCACTATTTAGCAAAAAATGAAATTAACTTACAACGAAAGAAACTTGAAGAACGATTTTTAGCGGCTCGAACAATACCTGGAACTCGAAGTTTCCACAATTACAAGCCACTCTCAAGTGATTCACTGGAATTAAGAAGAGTAACATGTTCCAAATTGCCTTCTTTAGTTTTCTCCTTTGACAAAAATGTTTCGCAATGGTCATGCATCCGTCCCCAACCAAATGCTTACGTTGCTGCTGTTTATGACGAGAAGTGGTACTTTGCCCTTGTTAAGAATGTGTGTGACGACGAAGAAGATGCTGAGCTTCTTTTCCTCCATCCACCTGGACCAGCGGTGTCATTCTTTTGGCCACACAGAGAAGACTGTTGTATGGTGCCTTTAGAAAATATTTTGTGGTGTAGTTGGTGTACCAAATCAACTTCTTTAATGAATGGTGAATCAACTTCTTTAGGACGAAGGTTTTACTTTAAGGAAGAGGATATTAAATCAACAGCATCTCTATCATCTTACTTAAAATGGAATAAAAACCAAAGTACCATAAAGACACTTATCTAAAAACCTGATCACTTATTATAAAGTTAAATTCTCAGGCAGCCAATGTTTACCTTATTTAAAATAATAAAGTGTTTACGAGACTACTATAAATCTCATCTTGTTTGAAAAATAAGTTCAAATTTGGTTACAAAAAAGGAAAGGTGAGTGATTTTGTTGCACAAATATCAGCTAAAATGATTTTAAAAATTAATCCATTTTATACTGTGTCGGTTAACATTTTTCATAATTATTTAATGTATGCAGAATACTTATTTTTTTAGTATTAAAATCAGAAGCATGAAATACTTAATTTTAAATGTTTTATAAAAACGATACTATTTCATTTTCGAAAATTTTACTATCCTTTTTATGTCTAGCATAAAATTGTTATTGAAGCAAGTTGTTCTATAATAGTTATTTTAAGTCCCAATGACTTCAATAATAGTTGGATTATTTTTTTTTATCATCTATGTAGTAAATTAATGCATACCAAAATAATGTAATATATTTAAAATATTAGTTTTATTTAAAATCGAATATAAAGGCTTTGCCTTCTAAATATATCTTAATTATGTAATTCATCCAGAAAAATTAAATTGAACCTTTCATCAACCTTGTATCAGTATATAGAAGTTTAAAAAGTTTCCTTAAAATGGCAATGATGTTATTTCTTTAAAAGAATTGTAAAAAATAAATATATAAGGCAAGACCTTTAGTACGATTAATATATTAAAAGTAACGAAAAGAATTTTTACAAAAATAGCAAGAAATTTATTTAGAAACATTAATTGAATGTTGATGTTCAAAAAATAGGTTTTCGGTTTTTAAACTTGATTATCTACCCATTAAGGCAAAACACCATTCTGATTTTTTATTATTTTAAAGCCTAAAACCTAAGGAATCTATAGACACCAAAATCAATTTCCTGAGAGGAGGTAGAAAAAATTAATTAGCACATTCCTGTAGTCATGTATTTTTCAAAAAATTGAAAAAAGTTGAATTATCAACATTTTTGTAATTTTTTAATATTACTTTACCCATTAACTTGCTGAAGCTTAGTTAACTATAAGGTTTCATTAAGCTTTAAAAAATATTTGAAGCCAAATGCTCCATAAATACTGAAGTTATAAGCATTTCTGTTAATTGATTCGATTTTGGCTAGTGATCGGAACGAGAACAAATTCTGAGAAATCCCAATTTTTAAAATTTAATATAAAAAAAAGTTACAGTAAGAAACCAAAAAAATTTGGCATATATTCTTAAATCATATAGAAGAACAAATGTACAAAGTTTCAAAAAAATCTGAGTCGGTGGGTGACAAATCACCCTATTTTTGGGTGTTTTGACATGGAATGACCCTGGTAATACACCAAATGAACAGCAAAATATGTTACAAATGAACAGCAAAATATGTTACAGACACATAGACAAATCTAATGAAGATGACTCGCCCCCCCCCCCCACAAACACCATAAATAAAAGAAAATGTTATTATTTTAGAGTGTTAAAAAATAAATTAAAAGTACATATAGTATTATATAATTATTAACATTTGCCATGTCTTGATAATTGTTAAAATTTTAATTTTTATCGGTCGCGCTTAGTTCAGCTTTTTTGGTTCTCCAAACCAAGCATTTAGTTTGGATTTCAGCTTTTTTGTTCAAGTAGTACTAACATCCCTGTATCATACCAGAATACTTTCTTATACAGTTCATTGCAAATAATGGACATCAAATGTTGTCAGTTGATAATACAGAACACAAATAGTAATATTTACGATTAAGTAGACAGTGTTTTTTTAAAAAGAAGTCTACTCATTTTTTACTTTTATTTATTTGGTACATAATATAGTTAAAAAAACTAAATCATAAATATTAGATTAAAAGTATTACATGCTTGTCAATAAAGGTGTTCATGCAAAATTTCCAAAAATAGCATTTTTTTTGCTTTGATTATCTTTTGTGAATAAATATTTAAACATTTAGTTTGAGAATCATTGGTACTATTGCAATTTATTAGAAGACCAAAATATTGTTACACCAAAAATACAAATATAAATAATACAGCCAAACCTCCTTAAATCAAATACCAAGGGACTTACAAAATTTGTTAGTTTTAATCATACTCAATTCGATTAATCCGAAGGATTCAAAAGTGTCTTACTAAAGCACGTGGAGCCTAATTTAGTTCAAATTTACAGTAATTGCTTGTTGTATGTAACCATGCTTGTTGTAAATGTAACATGTTTTTGACTTTATTTATTAGAAAAAATACTACATAATTTGAATATTTTGTATGGCACATTGTTTGAATTTTTTTATTGCTAGTTTTTATTTTTACAAGTTTTGATTTTTCTCTGCAACAGCTTGAATTTTTTGTAAGCTTGCCTTTTTAAATCTGCAAAAGCATTATCATAAAAAAATCTAGAAATTCCAAAATGTCACTAACGATCATGGCAGTTTTGTGTCATATCTTTAAAGAAGCCTTTTAAGTATTTTAAAACCATTCATTAAATTCACTTTTAATGATAATTGCTAATTGATACAACCTCACACAAAATTCATAGGGCTAGTAATATAATATTTAGTTTTCATATTCCTCTTTATGGTCAAAAAGTAAATATTGTCCTCCCACTTGGGGATTCAAGTTAAGAGACTATTTACTTTTTTCATGCCTGCGATTGATATTAATTACATTATCTCCTGTATTTTTAATCTAAAAATTTAATATTAGCATGTTTTTTTCTTAATTTTTTAAAAATCATTTTAATAAATATTTTCATGAAAAATATAGTTACAGCGTTCCTACTTCATTTTCCTTAGGAGTTTGTTATGTTTTAGTTTATTGTTGATTCTGACTTCATCTGTGAATTTATAGCGATATCTGTTATAACATCATTATGTTTTTGAATGTTCATAAATGATGATAGCAGGCTGTATTAGGATCCATATATATGTATTAAAAATATTTCTGATTTTAGGAATTGTAAGACTTTTGGACGGCAGTCTTGGGTTACAGTTTCAATTGTCATCACAGAATTTCTAGTCATTGCCAAATTTGATTTTGAAACTATCACCAAACCACTTCCCACACATATATTGTACTTTTGGATATTTGCTCTGTTTATTTTATTTCTTTGGACTGTTTGGAAATTTTTTTTTGCCCATAAGCTTAGTTCTGATAAGAAACTAGAAGATCTTTCTCCCAATGATAAAGAAGACCAATTCAAAGACCAAAATGAAACGAATACAATTATTGAAAAAGAAAATGGAATAAGTAACCTTCGTTGTCGAAATATTCAAAATTCATTAGATACTCACACATAAATTGTTAAAGACAAAATATTTTTGTAATAATTATTTATTATGATTTTAAATAGTATGTATGTTTTTGTTAATCTCACAAATTTTAGTTACTTAAAACAAAAATCTTAAAGTTATGCATTTATCTTTCTTTAGTTTTATCTTTTAGTTTTTCCTATATAGTTTTTTTATACATTTATATAAATGATATTAATGTTAGGTTTTTTTTTCCCGTAAATTTGTAATTTCTAACAGAACAGTGGTTGTTTACTTATCATTAAAGTTAGTCCAATACATTTATTTAAAACAGTTCAGTCAATTATTATTTAGTCAATTTTTAGTTTTTTTTCATTGGGGATTTGATTGTGCCAATTTTTAGATGATATTTTGGAGGTGTGTAAATAAATTAATAAAAATGTTTTAATGTCTAAAACATACACTTCACTGTCTCCTTCAAAGAAATAGTCTTTCAATGTTATAAAGAGTAGAAAGTTGTTTTATATTTATTCATTTTATAGTTTATTTTACTGATTTGAAAACATTCATTGTGCCAACTTGCAGTAGATACTTTGGAGGTGTGTAATCAAACTGGTGACCATGTTTTATTATTTAAAATATACTAATCGATTGTCTCCTTCAAAGAAATTGTCTAGAGCTTGATATCAACTGACGTCTATAATTTCTCCTGGATAAATGTTTAGTTTATAACACAAAGTTTCTGTTGCACATATATAAGCAGTAAGAGACTTCTATTTGGACTAAAGACTTGTAAGGTAAACTGTTGTCATGCAGTTAAACTTTATTAGACTCAAATGTACTATCTTTATTTTAGTTATTCATTAAGTTTTAACAAAGAGCTTATGTGTCTGCATTTTAAATACAACATAAATAAAGCCCATTCATATTCTCTTTTCTCATTTGAAGATTAGTAAATATATTCTTTCCAAATCTAAAACAAAATCTCAATACAAGATATTGAACTATTGCAACAAATTAATGAACCTTCAAATTATTCTATTTTATTCAAATTTAAACAGGATCTGCATTTTGGTGTTCACTTACCTCTATCCAAGCATAAGCCTATATGGTTGTCAAATTAAAATCTAAGACTTTAGTGTTTTTACTTTATTTATGCACCTCTTATAAATTTGGGAAAAACTTACACAAATAAAATTATATCCCTTAGTCATTTTTTAAAATCATAAGTGGTTGTTCACTACTGATATTTTTTTTCACTTTTATTTACACAACTTAGTCACAAAACCAAAGAAAAAGTGAAGAGAAAGATCTGCTTAGTTAGTTTAGGAGTTTTTGTTCTTGTCATTTAAATAGTTTACTTTTCCCAATTTAGTTTACAAGTACAAGTTTTATTTTTCTGTATATTTTGTTCAAAATGCTTTGTATATTTTTATGTATTTATAAGCCTTATTTGTCTTCTTTTGAAGATAGTCATGCATATGGTTTTTGATGTTTTTGTACGTAAAAAAAGTTTTTTGTTAATATACTCTAGGACCTAAAAACTACAAAAGTATGCCAGGGCATCTATTTATGTAGGCAGATATGATTGAACTTCTTAGGAGTTTAGTACTGCTTGTAACGTGGCGCTAGAAACTTTAGATGCCAATTTAAGAATGATAATGAATGTTTTGTTCATTTTTGTTTTTTCTTTGACTGCATCTTCAAAACTGTTGTGCACTTATTGTATACTCAAAAATCCTTTGCATTTCTGATGTGTAGTTTAAATTCCAAATGAAAATATATTTCAAAGAAGCATTATTTTAGCAGTATATGTATGCTTAAAGTCAAGCATTGTTTTAATTTAAATTAACTATCCTTAATGAAACAGAAAAAACAAGAAATGAGCAAATCGCTTTGTGCAAAAGAAAAATTGCCTTGGATAGATAACCTTGTAACAGTCAAGCCACTCATAACTTTTAACTTTCAATAAGTTGTACAACGTTACCTTAAATACGGCAATAGCTTAATTTATGAGAAATTGGTTAGTGAAATTTTGTTTATTTTTTATCTCCTTTTGTATATTTGCTTTTTTACATGGATAACTATCTTATTTATGACTGTTATACTAGTAGCAATTAAAGTTAGTATGTTTTTATTGCAGAGCTTAACTTTAATTTAGGAGTTTTGAAACAATGTTCCAAAACTTATACATTTGTTGTTATTAAATGTTTTTATTTGTATGTTGAATGATAATTTAAATTATTGTTGCATGCATTCTAAAAGTACTTAGTTTTTAGTTGTGTACTTGAATGATTTTTCCAAATATTTTTAGGCTGCTAGGATAGTTTTTACTTGATTTTTCTTTGGCTTGCTTTAAATTTTTTCTCCCTTATTGTTGATATGTCAAGTTGAATTATAATAATAATAATAAATTAATTTTGTCCTACTTCTATGATATAACTTATCGTAAAAGATGGGTGTACATATAACTATTTCAGTTTGAATTTTTCATATATAACTACTTAGAGTGATTGAGTTTTAGCTTTGAAATCTTGAATGCAAAAAAGATTATAAACTATGTAAATACTCATCCCAATATTGTAGTACTATTCCTATCCTCCTTTGATATTTCAAGTGTGTTTTGAATCAATACCTAGAATTTTCAAATTTTTTACACTGCTTAAATACCTTTTCAGTGCTTCCAAATTTATATTTAGTCAAATTGTATTAGTCTTTCAAACTGTTTACTCGGTTTTTGGTACTACTATACACATTTTAGGAACAAATATTTACCAGTATACACTAGAGAGCCTAAAGAAAAGAAAGAACTAGTACTTTGTACAAGTATATAAGAGTGCCACCACCTTCGAGAGACAGGCAACCGGTTCTCTAAGCTTCTTCCCGGTTTGTGTCAAACAGTAATCATTATCGCTCAATGAGGCCTTAGAATTGTAGCTAATATTTGGCCGGGGTACTCGCCGGAGGAAAAACGTTCGTATATCAATATGTTTTGAAATACAATACAAGATAAAAATCGTAATTCCATAGACCATAACTAAGTGACACTCAACGCCATTCAGTTTTTATACCTTTCAGTAAAACGCCAACATTTGACACAAACTATCCCCAAGGCAGCCAAATATTGTCTGCAGTGCTACTGCAGAAAAACACCTTTTTCCACTTGAATTAATAATTATTTTTACTTTCTACGAATGTAGATTCCTTAATCAATGGTAGTGTACAATAAATAGTGCCTAAAATCTAACTGATTATTATTAGTGAAAACTTGATAAAATTGACAAAGCAAGATGTGACATTTCTAAAAAATCTTAAAATACATACCTTCAAACTTGCTAAATTAGAAAAACATTTAGTGTAAGATGTAGCTAAGACAATTCTTAATTCATAATGTGCAATAAAAAAGTTCAACATATCTAAAATTTTGCAGATTAAGCAGATTATCACAAACACTCATACATTTCAACCAACACGTTATAGAGAAAAAAAGTGGTAGAAAAGTTGGAGAACGTAAGTATAGTTGGTGGTTGTGGGGGAAACACCAATCGGCCAATAAGATTGCAGCTGCTTTCCTCATGTGTCGCCGCTTTTATATACTTGTACAAAGTACTGGTGCGTTTTTTTCTTTAGGCTCTCTTGTATGCACACAATAAAAAAATAACAAATTTTTCTTGTATTTTTGTTACTAACTATTGCTCAAATTGTTAATTATTACGATAAATACAAATTTTATTAAATTCTGAACAAGTGTGGTTTGGCCAAAGTATTTTGTTTTATGCAATTTGCCAAAAAAATATTTTGCTTAATATTCTTGAGCATTTGTTTATTTTACAAGAATGGTACAATTTTTAGGCATGGGCCCTTTAATTTTTGATAAAAATTTCTTTTAAATTTAAATATATGCACAGTCACAGCAGTAATTTCACCTTTTATAATAAACTTTTCTACCATGACTAATTTAGAATTTTTAAAATACATGTACCTTTTAAATCCATTTTCCACATAAAATGTCTTTTTACTCTAGGTGTACAAAACGTATCAAAATATGCAATTTATGTACTTTGTTTAAATGAGAATTTTACATAAGTGTAAAGGAATTGGTGTTTGTGATATACTATGCAAGGCTAATAAATGTGTAAATGCACACGAATAATTCCACTAAGTCCAAATGTCTGTTTGTCAGTCATTAAAACAGTCATAGTAAATAAAATTTAGAACTTAATATGGTGTGAAGATTAATGTGCCAGCAGAATTCGTAATTGAGCGCAATTTAGTATTGAACTGTATACACATGCACTTTCAATATGTTTCTGTAATAAAAAAAATTATAATGATTTCCAATAAAGTATAAAACAGTTGGATTATCCTTGAATATCTTTATTTTTTCTGACAACTTTTCTTCGTGTATGTTTTTGCTTATTCGATATAACCAGCTTGAGGGTTTATTCCTCGTGCATAACGTCTCCATGGGCTATAGTATAATATATCTCCGTTAGGATCGGGTGGTTTGTCAGGTAGGGGGGGGGGGGGGTAAGGTAAATTGCAATATGAAAGGTCAGCGATCCCCTATGGACGTGTGCAATGTATCACGTACACATCCCCTCAATCGTAAACCCTTTCGTTATCTCTTGAAAGGCGTGTGTGTGAACTATTAATCACTCTCCCCTTAGTTTCGGCAAGAGAGGGTGATAAGGAGTAGTATTCGTTTGTAATATGGATGCTGAAAGGTAAAGCATTTTTCCTCTTTCAATTGAATAAAAAAAAAAATGTTTTTTTGTTTAATAGCCATTAAATACTTTTTCACGGAATATATATTGTTTCGTTATTCCATGAGGTCGTACATCACGAAATAAAGAAAGCTTCAATTTCAGTAACATAAACATCTCTGGTTACGTATATCATCTCAGAATTCAACAGAGAACATCTCAGAACGTTTTAAACAATTGCTGAATCGGTTCATTATGTACACTCGTGTTAATAAAATGATTATTTGGAAAAAAGATTTGTTCCTAGTACTTACTGTGACTAAAAACTAATTAAAACGTTTCATTGTTTAAATGAGTTCCAATATTTAATTTATTGCATTCAGATGACAAAAATAATTTAGTCCTTAATGCGTTGGCACACAATTTCACGTAAATTAGATGCTTATCGTTTGTAGAAACTTCTTGACGCAAAGGTAAAGTAGAGATTAGCATTGAATTAAATCAGTATATTGAAGACGAATAAGCCACGAGTATTTAAAATGTGACCTTTTTTGTTATAGGCTTTTTCGCATTTATTAATTATAGAAATTAACACTCACAGATGAGCATTTTGCACTGTCACACTAGATCTGTAGTACTAATTGTTCTATGCTGTTTTTAAGAGCCAGTGTTTTTAAAAGTCAGACGGGCTTGGACAGTTTTGACATTTTTAATTTTTCTGAAATTTGCAGAATATGTTCTTTATGGTAAAACTATTAGACCCATATATTTACCCGTATTAGAACCCGAAAAAATTGTCACTGCGATTTTTCACTCTTGACACAAAAAGTATTGCCATATATAAGTTGGTTCGTTTTTCTTCAAAACAACGGACGACATTCAACTTTGACCCCCCAAAACTTTAATAAAAAGTTTTTTTTTCAAAAACAAAAATATACGTGTCTACTAGTTTTACATAAAAAACATATTCTGCAAATTTCAGAAAAATTAAAAATGTCAACTATCCCAACCTGCCTGTTTTGCTCGGCTTTTTAAAAAACTGTCTCTTAATATGCTAAAATGTCCATATCTAAACGGATTTTTAGCTATTGGTATGATTATTCGGGCTATTTCCTCTCTGGGGTAAGTGTACATTAACAAATATGTACGCCGAAGGTTTAAATATTCTGTTTGTAATAGGTACAGCTGTGGACAAAAAAAAGTATCCACTATGATTATTTCGGCCGTTAGGTCATCCTATAGAATCGGACCTTTTTGACTTTGCAAACAAATAACATTCTAAGTTAATCGCATGAAACAAAATTTTCATAAGGGGCCGTCTTCATATTAAAAATGTTATAAACTTTGAAATTTCCAATAGTAACACCCAAATTTGATAATTTAGAAATGTTAAGCACCCTCGAAAACCCCTAAATCTAAGTTTTTGTTACATTTGGATGAATATTTAACGAGTTATTCAATCGAATCACTTGATGTCCTTTGGGGGACCATCTCTAAAATGACAAGCGGTAGTCTATAGGTTCGTCAGAGGGGAAAAGCGAAATATTGAAATATAAGGTAGAATATGTTGAGGAGCCCTGCAAGGGATCAAAAGTTAATGGTGATGAAGTCAAATCCCCCCCTTTTTGCAAGTTTATTTCAACTGTATAGTTAACATTTTAAGTTTATTAAAGTTTCAATTTTAAAATGATGTATGCCAAGTATTCCTATACTGGGCGCCATAGAATAACGAGACAAAAATATTTATTTTTTATGGGAGCCACGATGCGTTTTTTAACTTTATGTATATGTTTTAGTTTTAAACTTGTTTATAAAGATACAAGTTTTAAATTTTTTTTGTTTAATATTATAGAATATTAATCATTCGTTGGCATGCTGAAAGTTGTAGTTAAGTTTTAGTTTACATATTTGAGACGGACGTGTAATTTATTTTTTTCTTAAAAAATTATAAATACTTTGGTTAATGTTACTTATTCCAAATACAGATTTAAGTATGTTCACTCAGAGCTTTTCCGGCACTTCGGCAGTAGTATATATATCAATATTTAATAGCCCATGTGTAGCTCTACTGGGACGTTATTTAAGCCAAAACCAAATGAACTATCATTAATCAACCTTAAAGGCGCCTCGTGTGTGATTCATCAGAATTTTCAAGGTTGTTGGTTTAATGTTTTCTTCCTTTTGCAAGGCCGTATTTGTTTAACACGTTCACATATAATCTTATATACAGTCCCCTAAAGGGTAATTAAAAAGTATTTTGTGAGTTACTCAACAAATTATGGATAAAATTTTTTAAAAATTGGGATTTCGCTTAAACTTCATGTCTTAAATGCATTTCTGTAAAAATATTAAGGGGTTTCTATTCATAATTTTTTTAAAAATTAATATAATAATTATTTAAAAATATAAAAATTGTTTTAAAGATTCCAATAGTGTATGCATTTTGTTTGGGTTATTATAATTACTATTCAGTAAAAAATTCGTTTCATTATCTTAATTATTTACAGATTGGGATAGTTATTTATGTGCAACTCATTTAACATTACGGCTCCTAAACTTTGAACGTCTCTAACTCCACTAATAATGCTTAAAAACTAACAAAACTTGGTATTGAAAAATATACTATTGAAGAATACTATTGAAAAATTTGAAGTTGGTAACATTTTTAATATGAAGACTGACCCTTATGCAAATTTTGTTTCTTGCAATTAACTAAGAACGATATTTGTTTACAAAGTCAAAAAGGTCCGATTCTATAAGTTGACTAACGGCCGAAATAATCATAGTAGATACTTTTTTTTGTCCACAGCTGTACAATGAATGGTCATTCCGAATTCTCGTACAGCTGTGGACAAAAAAAAGTATCCACTATGATTATTTCGGCCGTTAGTCAACCTATAGAATCGGACCTTTTTGACTTTGTAAACAAATAAAATTCTGAGTTAATTGAAAGAAACAAAATTTGCATAAGGGGCCGTTTTCATATTAAAAATGTTACCAACTTCAAATTTTTCAATAGCAACACCTCTTTTTTAGTCCATATTTCAAATCTATGACATATTTTAACACGAAATACCAAATTTTGTTAGTTTTTAAGCATTATTAGTGGAGTTAGAGACGTGCAAATGGATCCTTCATGTACGTCTAGTGCGAGGTGTCATCTTCATTTGATTGCGGTTTAAAATCCCGAGGCCCATGGTTTTATCCTTCACGTAAATCTAGTCCGAAATGCCTTTTTTATTTGGTTGTGGGTTTAAATCCCGTTTCTCGTGGTTATGTCCCTCTTGTATATCTAGTGCTAGGTGACCTATTCATTCGGTTGCGTCTTTCAATCCCTGCGCTCTTGCTTATATCCCTCTTGTAGATGTAGTGCGAGCTGACTAATTCATTTGATTGCGGTTTAAAATCCCGAGGCCCTTGACTTTATTCTTCACGTAGATCTAGTCCGAGGTGCCAATTCATTTGGTTGCGTCTTTAAATCCCGAGGCCAATGGCTATATTTTTCATGTAGATCTAGTGCGAGGTGACTTATTCATTTGATTGCGGGTTGAAATCCCGAGGACCCAAGGTCAATGGCTTTATCCTTCATGTGCGAGGTGAACTATTCATTTGATTCCTACCTCTATGATTTGATTGCGGTTTCAAATCCCTGGGCTCATGGCTATATCCCTCATGTAGATCTAGTGCGAGGGACCTATTTATTTGGATGCGGCTTTAAATCCCGGAGCTCTTGGTTATATATCACTCTTGTAGATCTAGTGCGAGGTTCCCTATTCATTTGATTGCAGCTTCAAATCACGAGGTCTATGGCTATATACATCATTTATATCTAGTACAAGGTGACCTAGTCATTTGATTTCGGTTTTTAATCCCGAAGAAAATGGCTATACCCCTCATGTAGATCTAGTCCGAGATACCTTTTTATTTGGTTGCGTCTTTAAATCCCGGCGCTCTTGTTTATATCCTTCTTGTAGATCTAGTGCGAAGTCACCTTTTTATTTGATTGCGGCTTCAAATCCCAGGGCTCATGGCTATATCCCTCATGTAGATCTAGTCCGAGGTGGTCTATTAATTTAATTGCGGTATTAAATCCCTAGGTCATGGCTATATCCTTCATGTAAGTTTAGTGCGAGGTGTCATCTTCATTTGACTGCGGTTTTAAATCCCGAGGCCCATGGTCATAGAGTTAGGAAGGAGAGGTAGAGGGGTCCATGAGTTCAAATGGTTTGAAGTAGGGCTATCAGGTTTTTCGAGCTACTGCGCATAACATACTGGCACCGCGGTATCCCAAGATGCACTGCTCTAGCGGTTTTTTTGAGCTACTGCGCATAACATAGTGACCGAAACTGGCACCGAGGTATCCCAAGATGCACCGCTCTAGCCTGCTTCATTTGTGCGCTACTGCGCCCCCCCCCCCATATACATGTACCTCTATTCTCTTTCCTACCTCTATGCCCATGGTTTTATCCTTCATGTAGATCTAGTCCGAAATCCTTTTTATTTGGTTGTGGGTTTAAATCCCAAGCCCAATGGCTATATTTTCGTGTAAAGCTAGCGCGAGGTGACGTATTCATTTGATTGCGGGTTTTAATTCGGGACCAAAGGATATATTTTTCGTGTATATCTAGTGCGACGCACCCATTGATTTGATTGCAGTTTTAAATCCCGAGGTCAATGGCTTTATCCTTCATGTAGATCTAGTGCTAGGTAACTATTCATTTGATTGCGGCTTTAAATCCAATGTTTCCAATTTTTTATCATTTGATTGTGGTTTTAGTTCCAGAGACTATATCTCTCATGTAGATCTAGGGCAAGGTACCCTATTCATTAAATTTTTTTTTGCTATATCCTTAATGCAGATCTAGTGCAATGTAACGATTTATTTTATTGCGGTTTCAAACCCGGGGCTCATGGCTATATTCCTCATGTAGATCTAGTGCGAGGTTACCTATTCATTTAATTATGGTTATGAATTCCAAAGCCAATGGCTATTTATTTGCCATTTGAATGTTTGTTTGAAGTTGAGTTTTCATGTAGATCTAGTGCGAGGTTACCTATTAATTTGATAGCAGATTTAAATCCCGTGCCAATGGCTATATCCCTCATGTAGATCTAGTGCGAGGTTCGCTATTCATTTGATTGCGTCTTTAAATCCCATGGTCTATGGCTTTATCCCTGAAGTATATCTAGTGCGAGGTGACCCATTAATTTAATTGCGGTTTTAAATCTCGGTTTTCATAGTTATGTCCCTCTTATAGATCTAGTGCTAGGTGACCTATTCATTTGATTCCAGGTTTAAATCCTGAGGTCGTCAATGGTTATATTTTTCATGTAAATCTAGTGCGAGGTACCTATTCATTTGATTGCGGTGTTAGATATAGACATAGGCTCCAGGATTTATCATGTAGATCTAGTGCGAAGTGCCTTATTCATCTAGTCCGTGGGGGCCTATTAATTTGGTTAATTAATTTGGAAGGACATCGACAGCATGTCAATGCCTATTTTCTTTTTTTTGTTAATTCTTTCAATTTAAAAAAAAAAGAGTAGACCTAAAATTTTCATTTCATTATACCAACGAAATTCAAAGCAAGTCTCAAAACTTGTTACATAAAGGAAAACTTAAAATCAATTTATGAAAAGAAAATGTATTTAAAATTGAAGTACCTAATACGGAGTCAATTTAAAATTTATTTTAATATCTTACGTTTATCATTACTCTTTTCAAGAGATTAGCTAAACGAAATATTAAAACGTTTTTCATTAAAAATAATATAGGTTTTGATGGCACAATTTCTTTAAAAACAGGGAAATCTCCAGAATTTTTTTCAAATACTTAAGAATTATGATCTCATTTTTAAGTGCTTTTACAAAATAGTGAAAGTAAGCTAATAATCAAAAGGTTTTAAAAGCAGGTCTTCAAATATAGTCACCCCCCTCCCTCAAAGTTTTTAAATTTAGATTCACGAATAGAAAGTCTAATTTGGTAGACTATATTCCATTCGCGCGGAAATCTGATATGATATTATAATATACTAGTTTTCAGGATTATCATACACCCTTTACATTCACCGTTTTTACTAAATTGGTAAGCTTCCTAATCCATTTTCTTGTCTACTCGGGCAAGACTTTTTGGCGAATGGACTTTCGGAACGCAGGGGTATAATGGACTATAGCAGGGGTACCCAACCGGGTACGCGGAAACACTTCAGGTGGTACGCGTAAGTGATGTGAGCAATATAATTCTATAATAGCTTCTGTACGCATGAGTAGTGAGCACGCAAACATCTCATTATTTTAAACATTATCATTATTTTAAAGAGAAATCTTTAATTGACTTCTGGATCGGATGTAAAACCTAGCAACCCTGTGATTTTCTGGAAAACTCTGCTATTTATTTGACGCCATTTGTTACGAGTTACTTGTGTGAGAGTGGATTTTCTGAACTCTTGTACATAAAAAATAAACATAGAAGCAGAATGAGTGTAAAGAGGCATTAAGAGTGAAGATAAGTTCCATTACTCCTAATGTTGATATTTTAATCACAGGCAAACAACAAGTTTGGCACTAAAGACTATAAAAGTATATTTTGTCTGATGATTAATTTTTTTGCCGAGTTTGTACTATTTTTTATATGCATGTTTTTAGATCTATGAGTAATAAATTAAAACTGTAAATTAATACCATTTTATCTCTTTATTTCTCCTTTATTATAAGCATGTTATAAATAAACAAATACCTAACCATTAAACATGAAGTTCTCATGATTTAATTAAAAAAGCCTTTGGACACTTTTAGAAGAGGAAATATTATACGTTTATTAAAATATTTAGGCCTGGTGTTACACCAAAATTTCTCAAAAGTCAAGTGGTGCGCAAGTGCAAAAAGGTTGGGAACCCCTGGACTATAGCATTATTTGCAGTTCGGTAAAAGTTGCTTCTCCTTTTGACTTGTAGTTCAAGAAGCAAACGCGTACTAAATGCTGTTCTGTAGAACTCGTTTCACCTTTCATGTAGTGTAATTGCTAAGAAACAAACTTTAAGATGCAAATTCCGCATTGGCCGCAAACTACACTGCTCAAGACAATTAGGGGAGCACTTTGAAAGGTAACAAAAGTACGCAGTCTCAACTTTTTTTTTTAATTCTAAAAATCTAAAATTTATGAAAAAGATTCATTATACATCCAGAATGAAAGGGTAAAAACAGGAGAAAAAACCCTGAATTTTTAACTAAAATTTAAGGGGGAAAAATTGGAATCATAACGTTTGAATAAATTATTGTTATAATTTTTCAAAACTTTATTTGTAAAAAAAAAAGGTAAAATCAATTTTTAAACATCCAAGAATGCAAGCGTGAAGAATTTAGGGTCAATTTATTTTATAACATTTTTTGGAACTGAATCTTATTTTGCCATGTTTTTCATATATTCTCATTTAATTAAAATAAACATAATTTAATTTTTCAAAAGACATGATTCTTCCATCTAACGATAAATAAGTGCGAGCTCAACTTCGTGGGAAAAATTCGCAAGCTAATGATTCCAAATGGGGAGGTGAAAGAGTAAACCATGCGCTCCCCTAATTGTTTTGAGCAGTGTATTATTCATAGTAAAATGTGAATAGTTGCTGTAAAAAACAGATCTTGCCAAATATTAACCAAAGAACCAAATTTGGTTAGGTGGAATTTACGTCGCACTAGAGCTACGCGAGACAAATTTTTAGCCGTTTGCTGTACTTGAACTTCATTAGATTCTACATAAAATTTTAGACGATTTGTTATTCTACATTAATATTTTTAGGTGCAAAAATTGGAGTTTACAAGTCGGGCATTTTTAGTATTTAGGGTTGCCATAAGGTTTGATACCATATTTCAGAATTTCTATTTTTAAACGCTTATAACTCCTGAGATATTACTTGTATTGATTTACTTTGAGTTCATTCGATTTTAAATAAACAAGCGGAACTTAAAAAATGGCAATGAAAAAAGCACATGTTAAGTATTCAACGTGAAATGTTATTTTTAAAATCACCTTTTTCTGTTCTTCAATTAAAAAAAAGAGAACTTATTCGTCTCTAAACTCTTCGGCCATATCTCCTTATAAATGTACGAATACCTGAAATAAGCGTATTTTTTTATATTTCAAATCTAATGAAACAGTAACAAGATTTTTTTAATATAATCATTTTACCCCTACCCTATTAATTTGTTTGAGTTTTTAAATCGTGGCCGATGGCTATATCCCTCATGTAGATCTAGTGTGAGATGCCCTAATCATTTTATTGCGGTTTTAACTCCCAGGGCCCGTGGCTGTATTCCTCATGTAGATCTAGTGACCTATTCATTTAATTAGGGTTCCAGAGACTATCCTAATTCAATATTTGTTAATAACCAAAAACATGAAACTACTCCAAACCGCACTAAAAATGAATGTTAATTAAAACTAATCAGAATTATATAAGAACTCGTTAAGTTATACTCAAAAGTTGCTCCTATGCGTCAAAATAGTTAGATTCAGTGCTTCGGACAAAAATTAAGATTCTGCCAGCTTTATCCTAATTTCTTCTTGAGATTTTGTCTTAAACTGGGAAAAAGCCAGGGCACCATTATACACATTACAAAATATAAACAAATTTACGGCAGTTTAACTATATTTTATGACTCTTTAGCTTAGACACTTTAGATCCCAGGTGAATGATTTTCAAGTCATCACAAACTAGTAAACAAGGAGGATAAGACTAACAATAATCAGATTATCAAAAAGAAAACATCTTTAAAACGCGGAAGTTCAATATTTATATTAATTTTTTTTTAGAAGTGTAACATTAAATATCAAACTTAATGTCAGCTCTTAAGTTTTATTGAAGCAATACTTTAAGGCAAAATTGTGTGTAGATTTCTGGTGGCTAGGAAAAATCATTAAATAGTGCAAGAATATTGCAACAATGAAATTTTAGATTTGGAGAAAGAGAACGCTACTTGTTATAAAATTATCTCATGAAAGTCCATGAAAATAAGAATTGCAAATATTTCAGTAAACATTTATTTCACTTTAATAGTTAAAATTCCTCAATGTAGCCAAAATATTGAAATTATGCTTAACTATGTATTGTAGATTTTGAAAGAGGCGAAACAAATTCTTACCATCTTACGAAAAACTAATTTCTTTAAAAAAAAATTCTGGTTAGACTGCAAGTTGAAGTTGTTTCAATTTAAAAGCAAGCTTCTAGGAAGGAGAGAAATTAAACAAAATTCAATTGTAAGAAAGTTTGCTAAATATGTGAACTAAATATATAAAACGCAGAATGTTTCGAGTTATATCGGGAATAGTTAGCAAAATAGTTTAGCAAGACATTCTAGTTTGGCCAGTATTAATAATAAACATCTAAACTTAACGAAGGAATTTTTGGGATAACAATTTTATAGTCGCGAGATACAGCCTATTTAGTTTAATGACAATGTGGTGTTTCAATTGCAAACCATTGAAATTTTTGAGTTAAATGAATGTATAAGATACTGCAATTTTAGAATTGTACCAATTAATAGGATTAGTTTGATTTACAACAGTTAAAGAATTTAGGATAAACAGCAGTTTTAAAGCGAGTAAGCACTTCAGACTTGGCAAATTAGTATTAAAATTTTAGGATGTTAAAATTTCAGTATCATTAAAGATTAAAAGCTTAACACGAAAACATTGCAAAGCTGCTGAATCAGTCTCCAAACGTTTGAAAGCAATAACTCAGTAATGGAGGGGGATTAGATGAATGCATTTTTATTTAACAACATTAACTTCAGAATACACACAACAATTAGCTACAACAAGTAATCACATTTATTACTACAACAAGTAATCACATTTATTACAACAAGTAATCACATTGGACCATTACAATATTAATCATAACTAACATGGTAAAAATTTTTGCTTACATTTTACATACATTGAAGCAAGAACAGTAAGTTTAACTTTAAAATGCAGCAGCAAAAGCATAAGTTTTTGATTTGACATGCAGCACCTGTAAAAAAGTTCGACCATACAAAAAACACCCAACTCTCCTAATTGAGATGTTTACCTCTGAAATCATCTTTCATAGGCTAACCATTGACTCATGACAAACACTAGTAAAATCCTGTAGAGCCTGATTAAATTAGAAAAATTTAACTTACCATTACCAATAACATTTGATCTCCAAAACCTTGGTTGTGAACTCCTGTAAACGACTCAGACAAATTAAACATCTAAAACCGAAGTTCGAAGTCTCAAATTCAAAACCATAAGTTTCCCTTTTACTAAAATTTTTTTTTGAGAAAAACGTGCACGTTTTTTTTACATTCAATTTAAATTTTCATTTTAGTTGTATAACACAATATCACACAAGTGTTAAAATTATTCCAAACCACAACATTTCAATCGAAATGTCATAATGAACCCCCTAATTTCCACCCTTAAGATGTAGTTTTACAATCAAACACACAAAGGTCAATACCACTTGAGAATAGCTAGACAAACACAATTACTCTAACCATGCCCAACACAATTATAGGCATTTACATCCAATACCTAAAAAAGGTACTTATACTAGAACTCTAATTTTCGAAACACTTTAAACTAGACCACAGTATAATTCTTCGGATGAAAAGGATAAGATGTCCCAACTGAAGACTATCCTGTAACGATTTGCTAAGGAAACATTCTAATTTAATATTTACAGGACCGATTTAGTGAAACCAAATAAACGACATTAAGAACGTCTGGTGCACCCAAGTTATTTGCTCAATAAGCTTATACTCAAAACTTGTTATAATTTTCAGGGAGCATGTAGGATTAAAATAAAGTAGCATAAGAACTACACGAAGCTTTTGAAGAATCTTAATTTTAAAGAGGTTAAGTATAAAGATTAATTTAAGTTTGATGAATTAGAACTATAAGAGGGTTATTGCTTTGAAGGGGATTAAATTAACTTTTAGATTGTTTGATTTTTGCAAGTTTATGTTTAAGAGATGTTTTTAAACTGTTTAACATAGCAAGATATTAAACCTTAAGTATAAATAGCTAGTGATGCTTTCAGATTCCATTCCAGTTTTTCCATAAAAATTATACATTTTATAAATACAATAGAATCTAATTTCTTAAAACATTTCCAAATAAGATTTGCAGTTGTAACCCACGTCTCTCAACTTGCGTTTTAGAAGCCTTGGAGCCATTAGGTGCATCTAGGTTATTAGACTAGAGAATTCAATGAGGGAATCCTGAATATTCCTTAACTATTTAAACCTATTACATCAAAACACGAAGACAAATTTAGGATTGTATTATACTTTCGCATTATCAAAAGTTTGAAAAATTAACCTAAAACAGATTAGAGTTGGGAATAAGCAGCAATGATTGACAAAAATGAACTGAAATAAAATTTACTCGTTATTTTATTTGAACATGTAATGTAATCGCTTCCGGCTGCCTATTTCTAGCCTCCATTAGGAGCTTTTATTTGAACATTTCATTGCATTTTCTATCCTTTCAAAGAAACTCTGGGTGATTTAAGCAATCAGGTGACAGACTTAAAGTTGAAAATACACCGGTTTAAAAAAATGTGAGCAGAGAAAACTATTGAAAGTAACAAGCATTTATGAAATTAAAAGCCAAAATTACAGTATTTCTAGCCATTATTAATTTAGGTGTACAACTGAACAAGACACTGAAAAGAGACTTAACAATTTTTAAACTATTACTTTATAGGTTTCGCTAAATTCCGTACCAAAGCAACGTGACCTATAGTATGGGTATTATCAATTTTGAACCAAGCGACGATGCTATGCAAGACTTATTTTTAATAATGTCCAGTATTCAAATTTTTTACAAATTCACTAGTTATTCGGGTCAACTGGTAGTTCCTCTTCCCTTTGTATTATTGAAAAGCTAAAATTTGTTTTGAAAAACTACAAATGAAGGTTAAATAATCCCAATATAAAACTTCACACCTCAAATCGTTTAATTACACTAGATTTTACACAAAATATGACCACTACAATTTAAAGTTTTATTCGTACACTCTTATTAAAACCTTCAAGTCTATTTTCGTGCATATTAGAGTTTAACTCTTGTTCTAATATAGCTATACTAAATATCGGTAAGACTAATTTTAGGGCTTCAACTTCTGGTTTACACACTAAACAAATTCCGAAATGCAAAAATTTTAAAGCTATAAGTTTAAAGGGCACACTTCTCTGAAACCAAGTTCTACTGTTATCAAAAAGTTAATCCAAAAGACGCTTCACTCAATTTCACTGCAAGTTTATTATAAACCAGATTTGGATATTTTCTACAAGACCTCGGGTACAGTACACCAACTTCTAGTTGAAATTTAAGTAGCAGCAGGGAAAATTTAAGTAGCTTCCACATAAGTTCCGAAACTACTGTCGTGGAAGGGGCATTCTATTTCGAACTAACGAACCACGGCCAGTTGATACGTGAATAGCTTAGAATTTGGGAAGCATAAGTTGCCAAACATTGAGTTATCTAACAGTTAAACCTTCTTTGCATTCTTCCAAGCACCGATTAAGGTTAGAAGCTATCAATTAAGATGAACAATTTTATTAAATTTTTTTTGGTGGTGGGTGGTGGGGGGGGGATCTTTATGTACAGAAATTAAATTTTTCTGCAAAAGTTTTAATCCTTATTTATCTTTTGATTCCAAGGGCATTTTAGTCATCAAGCTGAAATAATTAATAACGCTTCAGTTTTTTTAACCTGCGCAATAGAATGTTAGCCCGTTACCTTTAAAAAATAGTTTTTAATAGATATTTAACAAGAGCCAATAAAAATAGCAACTGAATGCCTAATTCGCCATTGTTTGGGTTGTGACAGTCATTTAACCAGCTGATGGTGACTGTCTATTTAGATCGGGGAGGGGGAGAACAGGGATGAAAAGTAATATCACGAGAACATATTTTACAGCTGTAAAGCACGAAAATCCAACGCTCTACATTACATTTTAAAATCAAAAACTGGAAACGCAACTGCTAGTCCAAAAATCACTAGCCTGCTTGTGAATCTCATTGGCTATTTGCTTAGTTCAGTTAGATCCCATTGCAACTTAATATTAGTTGCCTAATGAAATACGTTAGATTGATTTGGTCACGCTAAGTTCCGAAGAAATATACACACTTACAAGCTTAGGGTACAGATTCCTTTCATTATATTGGCAACACTATATCAAGACCACGACTTTGTTTTAAATTTTATTTAACCAACATTTATTAATCTATAAACGTTCATCTTAAAGTCGACATTGATTAGCCGAATTTAATCCCATTAATAGAAAATTGGCGAGTCCTGAGCGGTAAATTCGTAGATCTGCTCTAATCTCTGGTCACCTAAAAATTTATTACACCAATTTGAGAGTATAAGCTACTTTTTACAATCTTACTATGGATCAAGAGCCAAATTTGGTTAATAATCTAGGTTGCTTAATGTGTGATTTTCAATCACTAGGTTGAGTTGAGAGCTACAGAGACGCAATTTTTTTATTGACTCTTTAAATCCCAAATAATATAAAAGCTTAAACAATTTCAATTTAGCCAAATGAAACCAATAAGTTAACGGTTTAAAATATAATTATTCGTAAACCCCTTTACTCCACCATTAACCCAATATCAGGACTTGCTCTTGATATTTAGTTGCACGAGAATGATTCGACTAACACGTAGAATTCAAGAACAAAAGGTTTTTTTAGTGTTCCATTTAATTTTAGAATCGCTCATTTCTTCTACCATATTATTCATAATCGATCCTTATCTAACACTTAAAATTTAATAATTTTATTACTATTTCTTTACACCTTAAAAGTTGAACAGTTTAAAAAGTTACTTTTACTTGCTCTAAAGTATACAGCAATTGGCACTTATCCAAATTTTTATTTAAGCAAATACACGTATTTGGTGGCCGTAGTTTTTCTAGCATATGTTTACAAAGGAATTTTGCTATTGTCGATTCATTTCCAGTTGAAGTAATCTAGCTATATATACCGCTCGACAGAACATCTCAAATTCCTTCCAACACGAGTTAGAATTGATTTAAAGCTGCAGGAACATTAACTACTTTGCTCTTGTAGACTCTCAAGTGCAAGGAGATTTTCGAATGCAACGTCTTCGAGCGTTCGCAAAGGCTTTGAATCGCCTTTGAACGCGAAAGCTACTTGCCGCGGCAAAGAAAAAAAACAAGACCTAGAACACTCGATTTCGCTGCAAACTAAAACCTTGTGCAAACTTGAGGCTGCCGTTTGACAACGAAAAGTACATTAACCTATTGGGTGCATACAAACCACCTGAATTGCTCAAATTCGAAAAGTAGTCATTTCTAGCTATTTCAGCGAATTCGATTTTTACTTAAATATTCGCTCTCGTATACAAATAGAATTCCACCAACTAACTTCTTTTAGGAGTAATCAAACCAAAGATTTTTTGTTTTACTATGCCATTTTAAACTAAGTTTAAATTACCGGATTGATTACTTGTAAATGAATGAAAATTAAACAAGTATATCCAACTGCAGCTGGAGTTTAATGTTTATAACCATTAGAAATTTTGGAGATGGATAAGCACCAATGACTAAGTAACCGCTACTCAAAAGGGAATCAAGAACTGCAATAACCAAGGTGGCTGTGCAGCTACTTTCAAAATTTCTGGACCAGGTTTCGTAAAGTTTACGTTTAATAGCATTTACAACTATGAAGGCTGTATTTTAAAAACTTCTGGAAAGGTATCTACATAGCAAGCTAAATATTTAACAAAGTTACTAATATTTTCTCTTCAATCTCCACTAATAAGATAGAGATATATGATCTCAGGATTAACTATATTCCGACTAATATTAAAAAGGTATCTATTTTCATAGCAACACTATACCGAGAAGGCGGAATATTGGCGATAGCCTAAAAATATCTACACCGAGATGCAAAGACTAGTTTTCGCATTAAAAACATTTTTTTTGTTTTATCATACACTTACAACTCGTAGTTTAAGTTTCAACTACATCAAAAGAAGAAATGTCGCAAAAATGATGCGTTGAGTGGTGGAGTAAAGCAAAGCTAATCGAAAGTTTGTTGAATTATACCAGGCTAGACCTATAAAGACATAAAAACATGCGATTTAACGGTGTGGAAGATGCCAGAGCCCAACGCCAAAGATAAGCTTTGAGGAGCAGACTGGATGCCTTATGCGCCAGTAAAATGAAGAGATTTAGCAGAGTTACACAAGGGGTATTGTTCAGATAACAATTTACTATAAATCCCCTTAAAATTAAGTTACAGTTTAATTCGTTAAAAGATTGAGACATGGTTTAGAATATCGTAACAATAGACGTGGGTTAAACTTCTGGGAGCTGATACAGTGCTCAATAACTCATTATAAACTCATGTGGGTCCAAATTCATTCATTGCAAAATAGGTGCCACAGCGTGGGTAAATAAGGGCTTTTAGAACATTTTACCTTGCGTGACCACATCAATCTGTGATTATTAATAGCTAAAAGCTCAATATATTAGTTTACTAAAAATACACAGAATAGTTTGCTTTTGAAACCCCCTGAAAAGTAAATTTGATGCTTTGAACTGATCTTTTAGAAGTTTGAAATAGCATATTGTTGAAACAACGGCGCTTAGGGCAAGTCAAAATATAGGTAATAATGTCCTGCAATAATTTTGAACACGCGACAGACTTAACCTAATGGATTGTTTACCCAAACAACTTGGTAGAGTAATTTAAGTCTGTTTAAGTAAGTTAACACTTGTCTACATACTATAGTCAAAAATTTCCCCACTTACGCAACCTGTCTGATTAGTCATAGTCCCAGTACATTCTGCAAATGACTTCTTGCAGTTTGCTAAATATGTAAATTCTATTTAAGGTTTGCCTGTTAAAGTAAATAGCATTTAACAAAGCAAATGGTAGGATAATTTAGTTGCATACCTATTGAAAGCATTTAAAAGTTTTACCTGCTAAAAATCACTGGCCGTGTTTATGGGACAAATTTCTAGGTTTTGGATAGTCAGTCAATTTCGACAAGGTTCATTCAGAATTTAGTGAATGACACTAGCATATTTAATTAGGTATTTTAAACTTTAAAAAAAAACAGGTATTCAACCACAAACGTTAACGATTTGATAAAAATAAGGGTGTCCAGCCTTTGATAAGTTTTTTTTTACAAAAACTTGTTGCAGCCCGTTTTAGTTTGAGCTTTTAAAAATACGTAATAATCTTTAAAAATACCATTTTTAATAAGTTTTCCATTTTAAGTTGTACTGCAGCGTAAACAACATGCCAAATAAAAAGACTGAAGACAACTGAATTTCCCAGATTTACCCAACTATACCAGCAGACTTGCGAGCTCATTTAAGATGTTAAAAAAATGCATAAACTGTAAATTGCAATTGTCTATTTAAAACATTTACAGCGAGGATGACAGAACAACACATCTTGAAATATGAAAATTAACTTCACAATAACTTTTGTATTCCTGGTGCATTGTGGAAACTATGCTCTCTTTTACTATAGTTACCTTCTAGAAATTGCAAGTTTCGATTTTAAGTGAACTCATTACCCCAGCCTTCAAGTTGGTACTTTATGCTCCATATCGCTACGTGTTTTTTTTAAACTGATATTTAGCGAGTGCTATAATGCTAGCAACAATTTGTTTAAAATGAATAAATTCAGTGCTGAATTATTAACTAACAATTTACAGTTATCTGCAGAAAAACGAAACTTTACACAGCAAGTCAAACTTTCAAAATTGGGGTTTGTTTAACCAATATTGCACAATTATTAACCACTGCCCTCGCAATTTTGAATCCATGTCACTTTATATATTGAATAGTTAAGGAATGGCAACTCCTCATGCTGTGAATTTAATCTATAATAAACAATGCAAGATAGATCACTACACGCATTCGTAGAATATCAAGTCTCGTATTCAGTTCAAATTTATATTTTTTAGTGCAAAATTAAATGGGGGAGGGGGGGTAAGTTTATGCCATTATTTAGTGCAATTGAACCTTTAAATAACTGCCGAATAGTTTAGCTAAATGCAAGTGCACAACTTTAATACTTCCCTGTACAATGAAGTTTCCTTAGCTTAGTTTGAAATTTAGATTTTAATGAGCAATCGTTATAATTGTTGACAATACTTTATTAAAATGTTACGTTGCGCGATAAAAATCATTTGCTTGTAAGGTTATAACGAAACTACAAAGTTTAATAACTGAAGTTTGAAATTGCAATAGCGCAAATAAAATCCAACTACAATACTATTTGTAAATTCTGTGCATTTCATTTATTGGTACTAATTTTCGCAAGTTACAATTAACGTCAGTTTGTTGCATACATGAACATCGGGACCCAAGTGAGAATTTTCGATAGCAACGTCCTCGAGCGTTCGCAAAGGCTATGAATTACCTTTGAACGCGAAAGCTACTGGCGCCAGAGAAAAAATACGACCTAGAACACTCGATTTAGCCACTAACCAAAATCTTAGTTGCATCTTTAAGTACAGTTTTCAGTATGTACATCCTACCATAATTGCTGAAGATCGAGAAGTTAAGACGAATCAATTTAAATAAGATGCAAAGTAATTTAATTCGATAAGATTCAAAGTCTGGTTTAATTTAACCTTGCATGTATTTTTTTTAATTGGGAAGTTAACTAGTTAAGTTACAAATAAATTTCAAATAACACCAAACTATGGATTTGATAACTAGATATTTTACGAATGTGATCTTTATACTGAATATACTTTGGGACGAAAGGTTGAGACTTCTTTAAGTTGATAATTCAAGTTGCCACTTTCGCTCTGGTGCGGATGCTTTACTGCATAAAGAACTAATGATACGATCATTTCATTCCAAGACATGTTACGCTACGAAAGAGTTAAGCTGATTTTAAGAGTCGGAAATTGTCGGTATATTATTTAGATTGGAGCGATATTGCAAGTTTATTGCTACCCGAGTGCCAATTAAATCAGTACTCAATGCAGATTACGATTGACCAAACCCATAAACTCTGGTATCAAAGTCCATTACCTCCAAAATCGAACAGTAGTTTTGTTAGATTTATATCGCATTCGAGCTACACTTGAGGTGCACCTAAATTGTTAGCGAAAATTTAGAAAGGGTAATTCCGACAGCTCCGAGAATGGTTGAATGTTATAGTACGATCGTCGACTTTGGATTTAGACTGTAAAGTTTATACAAATAACGATACTCGACTCTGAAGTGTATTCACTGAACTTGCATCACCCTACACATTGAGATATATTATTCCTGTCATAGAACATACGCGATTAAGTGGGATAAAAATTAAAGTTTTTAAGGGGTGGCGACTGATGCTAAAGTTACTAATTTACATAGTTTAGGCTTCAATTTCTTTTAAGACTTGTTCAGTCTCATTTTGAGTAGATATCTATCAACATACACTATGTAAAATATTCCATAATATAACAAGGATTATTAGCCAACGAATTGGTCTAATCTCTTGAAGTTTTTCTTAAAATACCCAGTGATGCACGTTACCAACTGCAACAATTGAAACTAGATTTAGTAACTGATGCAAAAGTACCCAAGATCTTGTATTTCTTTAAAGTGTTATTTATCGCCCTCTCATCTTAGCAATTGTATAGCCATGTCTGGTGGCTCCCACGCTTGACCTTTAAAAATAGTTAGCTTTAACTCAAGAACAGTAAGCAATACGCCTTCGAAAAGTCGACTTCCTAAACTCCAGATAAGATTTTTATAACTGGGTTGTTTGACTAGAGTGCTTATAGTATATCCATTGTACGAAATACTAATTCGCTCTTATTTTAGGGCTCCCAATTACGGTTTGGTTTGTTAATTTTTTTATTCGAATTAATAACCTTCATAGTTGGAATCTCTTTTCCCTTTAAATTGCTTAAGTGAATTGTTATCGTTTTAGCTTTGGAAATTAAAACGAAGCTAGATTGTGCAATAAAGTTGCATTAGAGTTTACAGTAAGGCGTCACGGGCGAATCGTGCTTAAGTAACAAATATTATGTATTTTAAGTTCATGCATGTTAACTTTGCATAGAGAATACAGTTAGGTTGAATTATCGTCGCAATAAAGCTACACGAGGGCCATTGGCGTAGAGAATGCAGTGAATTTAATGATACACCTAGGAGAAGTAGACATCAAGTGAAAACCCACCAAGACGTCTTAATTTAGTTAAAATGAGTTAATTGAACTTAAGAACCATTGGAAATTCAATAATGTAGGGCTTAAATAGTTAATTTTCCGAACCAATACCAAAAATGTCCCAGTAATAACTACCCATTTGAAACTAATTTACCATGTTTTCAAGTATGTTCTAAAACGAAAGTTATTTACTCTTCAAGACATGAAGTTTGATTTCTTCATAGCTATTCAAGAAAACTAGATTGTCATTATACCCAACTCCTATCTACAACTTAATTTTTTGTATACTTAGCTAGGTACTACAGGTTTGGTTGAATAACGAGACTCAATATTTTTACCCAGCCCTAAACACTAAAGTTTACGGCTCTAGAAAATCACTTACAGGTTGAGTATTATTCGCACTAAAGCTATTGGTGACGGACATCGTAATTTGGAACCAATCAAGCGACGAAACATACGAGTTTTAACCCTCTATAAATGATACACCGACTTTCAAAAAGCCGACTGCGTTGGAGGGCTGGAAGCTTTTCCCAAATTATGGGCAGGCAAATTTCTAACAAGTGTTTCGAAAGGTAAAGAGTTCTAGTATAAGACAGTACCTTCAGCACACAGCAATAATGGACTTCCTTTAACTGCAGACGTAGATCCAACGACGGACAGTGGCACTGACTAGATTGAGTAGCTTCCGATGACGTGTGGTTTCCTTTCCCGACAACTTGAAGTCTATCCTTAAAAGAAATTCCAATTTTATAACCAATATAATTTTAATGAACAGACATTTGGTTACTAACTCCAGCAATAGTCGAGTATAGAGTACAAAATCTTTAATATTAAGTAGTATAGAAAAGAATTCATTATAAAGCTTGCCTCGAATTTAATTACCAAACCAAGACTGCAAGAAAATTGCTATTAGGGAATTTAAATTACCAAATTGATACTAATAAACTGTAATAGAACAAGTCGGGAGGGGAACTTGGAGAGTAGCTAATCTATACGTTAAAAATATTAGAAGTCGTGCATACCTTCTATTCATACTGTTGGCAGCTCTGCTGGAATCACTGAATTGACGTCATACTGGAACTTCACTTCCGATAGGATTCAACCCGAAAATTTTGAAGTGACGATGCTATGAAGACACTGCTATAACAGTGAATATATAGATAAAGATTCATAAAGTTGGATTTAGAAAGTCTTAACAGATATTGATTTAAAACACTATTGAAATAAATCGGATCTACTTACTGTAACATGAATAGCAGAGAGTATGACGTCCGACAACGACCAACGTAATCTGAAACCGGTGCCAGGGGAGTTCAGTTAACATCAACTAGAGCTATACGAAGGCTATCCGGCGTCCAACGGCGAATATTTAGTTTTGCTATACCTGCTACACGAACAAGAGAATTAGTATCGTAGAATTTACTAGTTTGTACGAGTTATAGAAAATATTCCAGCGTTTAAATTAAATGTTACTGCTCACCGAAACGTGTAGTGTAAAAAGCTTTCAATTTGACCAGAAGACCCGTGGTACACGAAGACTATTGGCGAGGAATAACGTCCCATCACCGGTGAATATTTGGCAAAGTACCTGCAACACGAAAAAAGAAAATGTAGCATCCAGGAATTAGCTTTACGGAAAAATTATTTGTTTCTAAATAAGGAAATATAAAGCTCACTACTCGCCGTAATAGAGAGCAGAAGTCTAGCCGGTATGCACAGTTGAATACAGCCATGTCGAAGATGGGTGGGTTGAATAAACATCAAATTTCCGCTTCACGAATGCTATTGGCGAGACGAGACCAGTAGCATGCCTGTTTAATATGTGAACTCATTAGCAAACTAGAAGCTTTATTCAATTCGTACTTAATCTACTTGCAATATACCACGAAATTAAAATATTAAAGTTCGGTGTAACATTTTGCTGAACCATAATACACAAGAATTTAAACTTATTTAAAGTAGTTTAGAAGATGGTAACTTATGAAACTAACCGAGTAACCAACCATGAATGTGAGCCATAGCAAACCATGTGAGCCTAGCTTTAATTAGCTTTACGCCAACTACAGGGTGGCCTAGCGGGTAGTGTTTGAAACAAATGAAAAAATAAAACAAATAAGAGACATGAGAAGCATTTAATGACGTTTATTGAATGGACATATTAGGCAATTTATGATAAAGAGGTTCGAAGTGCCCGCCATCTTTAACAAGGACAGCAGTTAGGCGGTTCTCGAATCCAACCATACTCCATACTCCTTACCCATACCTTCCTCCATACTCCTACCATATCCTTTTGTTTGACCAATTCTTTTTGTGGGAAGCTTTTTTAGCTTTTGTGAGAAGTTCCACAAAAAGAATTGGCCAAATAAAAGGAGTATGAAGGAAGGTATGGGTAAGGAGTATGGAGTATGGTTGGATTCGAGAACCGCCTAACTGCTGTCCTTCTTAAAGATGGCGGGCTCTTCGAACCTCTTTATCATAAATTGCCCAATATGTCCATTCAATAAACGTCATTAAATTCTTCTCATGTCTCTTATGTTTTTATTTTTTTATTTGTTTCAAACACTACCCGCTGGGCCACCCTGTAGCTCAATTTGAAGGCTCATAGTTCTAATACAAGTTAAATTAAAGTTTATTACATTCCGGATACTTTAAATATTTTTAAATTTTTATACAAGCATCACAGGAAGAAATGCATTTTATTTTAAACTTACCAAGAGCGACGTCAACGAAGAAAGGCTCCAGCCACACAACATGCTCAGTGTTAAGATTCTCACCATCAAAGAAGCAGTCACTTCAGCAGCTAGCGAAATCTGATGTCAAACAAGAAAACCAACATTAAACTTTTTCTTTAATAATAACCGTACACTAAAGATATCACAGTTCAATGAGTTATGAACTCTTAAATATACACTTTTATTTCAGATTTAGGTTACAGAATTGGAATGCAAATAGCTAATACGTCATAATAACGCTACCCCCTTTTATATACCATAGTGTTCAGTTATACGCCGACCCAACAATAGTTCTTCGGCTAAGTAGTGGTATACTTCATTATAGACAAATATTCGGATGGGATAGACTCCAATAGTTGCTCAATTAATTTTGATTTTTTCCTACACGCATCGGAAAGAGGCTAAAAACTACGACGCATCAGAAAGAGGCTAAAAACTACGACGCATCAGAAAGAGGCTAAAAACTACGACGCATCAGAAAGAGGCTAAAAACTACGACGCATCAGAAAGAGGCTAAAAACTACGACGCATCAGAAAGAGGCTAAAAACTACGACGCATCAGAAAGAGGCTAAAAACTACGACGCATCAGAAAGAGGCTAAAACTACGACGCATCAAAAGAGGCTAAAAACTACGACGCATCAGAAGAGGCAAAAACTACGACGCATCAGAAGAGGCTAAAAACTACGACGCACAAGACTTAATTGGTAACTAAGTTTTCAACTCATTCTAAAAGAATACAAAGTGGCTACATTACCTGACAAAGTGGAACAACTGACTTTTATATTCCACAACTAATATTAAATTGATGAGGTGTGAAATCAGTAATGACCTGTTCGAAAGCTCAGCTTACTTTTATAACTTTTTTCTCACCCCTCCCATTATCAATTATTGGCTATCCCAGAAACAGTGGAGCAGTACACGTAAGATAAAATTTGCTTAACTCAGAAACTGTGAAGCAAATGTAGCGCAATTTACATATCATCGAAATGTAGTTTTTTAATTTTGGTTGTTTGCGGTGTCGAACTAGAACAGGCGCATGCTATTTACTAGTCTGATTTTTGGTTGGACAACGTGGAACTAGAGCTACACATTTACCCATCTGAAAGGGAGTTTTACCAGAAAAAATCACGTGACTGTGGTTCTAAATTACGAAGCGTAATTTTCTGTGTTAAACCTCTTAAAGGAGGCTAGACATAGACAACAGGAAATGATCAAATTACCAAATTATGACGCCCATCGCCAGTAACCCCCGTGGAGCTCTAGTGCGACGATATTTTAACCTAACCTAACCAGAAGATATTTATGCTTTCCAAGTTTTTGTTAGTATTTTTTGTTGCTAATTGGACTAATTTATTGAATTGTAATTTTTTTTAAAGAAAATTCTTTGATTTTTAAAAAATGAGTTACCAAATATAGCGGTGTGTTTAAAATCTAAAAAGTTAAACAGGAATTTTGACTTAAGAATGCATAATATTATTATATTAGCTTTGGATTTATTTTTAATAGTTAAAATAAATGTACCAGCAGTTCCAACAACTTTTTACGAACATACGTAACGTATTTTTTTTACGTAAGTTAACCAGCTGTCCTTATATTAATTAATAAAACCCTAAGTGCATTTTAGATGTCTTAAACATGTCTACAATGATTAAAAACATATAAAAAGACACCTCATATGCCAGTGTTGTTAAATATTTAGAAATAATTAATTTTCAGCCAATTAAATTCCAAATGGCGTCCGCAATTAAAATTAAACGTTGATAGATTAATCTTGAAGCTTTTAAAAGTTATTTCAATGTTTAAAGAAATAAAAAAAAGTTAAAATGACATATTACATGTCTATTTTGTTCATTTTTTCATGTATCAGTTAATCGGCATATTTTGACCTTTGACCTTGAATAAAAATATTAGCTTCACTCAGAATCATGGAAACTTTTGACAGGTCATTTTTAATGATGCTTTTAAGGTCTCCACTAATTTTCAGCTTTCTGGGAATTTTTCCAAGGTTTGGCTTTTTTTCGACTATTGTCCGTCTCAAAAGTTTAGACAAAAGACGTTTTGAGTCACAAAATTTCACTGAAAAGGTTTAGTTGAAAAATTTTTTGGTAGTAAGGATCAGGCAAGTATAAATAATTAAAAATATCATGAATCACAAAAAAACAATAAATAATAAACTTTATTTGAATTAATTGTAAAAAGTACCCAAAAAATCTGTCTCATAAATATAGAGAAAATCAATTTAATAAACGTTTAATGATCTAATTCGCATTTTCTGCTAGAATTGTATTTCTGTTTGATATGACTAATTATAAAAATATGTTTTACCGTTGAATTTTAACCATTTTGTACCATTCCTGGTCTAATTACATACCAGCAGCCAATATAGCCGTTTTAGCTATTTTACGCGGAAATATTGCTGGCGAATGGCGATTTGCGTAATACATATCCCAATAAGATGTAAATAACGATTATATGCCTAGCAAAACATTACCGAGATGTTTTATACCATCGATTCGTGCATTTGAAGACATGTAATGACGCATTTTTTGTTAAAAAACGGCATTTTTTTAAAATTTAAAGTACCCCAAAAGACAAAAAAAATTGTCTGTTTGTCACTTGGCTTCAAAAAAGCCAAAAAAATCTCAAATTTTTACCCAAATCCACCCCCATACCATTCGACATTTCTTCTCAAATTTGCTTTGATCGAGTTTGGAAACAACGGTTTTTTTTAAACCGGTGAAAAAGAATCAGTTTAACCGATAAGAAAAATACCGGTTTAAGGATACTCAAAAACCGGTTAACATTTTTATTTTAAAATAAACGGTGCTTTAGAAACTGGTGAAGTTTTAGGGAAACCTTGATTTTAAAACCTTGTTTAACCTTTTTAACCTTATTTTTAAAAAAATCAATTTCGATTTCATTATGATAAATATTAAAAATAAATTAAGTTATAAATAATAACTTAATAATGATTAACAACAATAAATATTAAATATTTGCTGAGAAATTAATTAACGAAAATTTTTTCCTGTTTTATAGTGCCTTTTCCCTTTTTTAAATTCTTAATGTAAAAGCAGGATTCCAAAACGGTTTTTAGAGTGTAACAAACATTTTCCGTTTTTTTTTTTTAACTAGTTCGAGTTTTTTCTTCTAATTCAGCTTTTGAATTATTTTTCCTTTCTTTGATTTTCTATTTCTATTTTCCTGTCTCATGACTTGAATGGAGCAAAACACCTAGGAAGCTTCCTACTCGAGATTTTAACACCTTTAAAAAAAAGCGAGAAATACGGCTGAGTTCCAATTGAAACTTTAAATGCCTAAATTGATTGAATATTAAGGATTTCGTTCTCGAATATTACAAATCGAACTTTGAAATGTTTAAAATAAAAAAGTGGCGATAAATATTTAAGGCACATCTTTTACGAGGATAAACGCCTCGTGATTAGGGAACAGGTTATTGGCGTAAAAGTCACGACCGCTTTTTAATTCACTATCACTCTTGATTTGCTCGAAGAGTGCATAATTTTATATATAATAAAAAAAAATTGGAACTCGAATGGAGTTTCCAATTAGTAATACTGATCTTGGGTCATAAACAAGCATAATATCACTGTCAGTATGACGCAGGTAACAGAAAAACTTAGAGATGTCCCATTGGCAGCTGAAATTTTAAAATGCCGGAAGCTAAACAATTGTCAGAAAAAGAAGAAATTAAAGTACGGAGATTAAAAGCTTCTGAACCATAACAAAATTGGCATTTTCTTTGCAGCTTTGGCCCAGGACAATAACGAAACACGTGTGACGATCTTACCATTGTACACCACCCAAAAAATAGACCTTTGAGAAAATATGTATAATGCAAGATACTCCCCCTTCCTCCCAAGAAAAATCTATTAATTTATTTTGGCCAAGTTCATTTTTAATGAATATTCTTTCTATTAGGATTCTACTTGGAAGTATGACATAAAAAACCAATGAGATGAAAAAATAAAAGGAGTTATATTAAAAAAAAACCAATCAATTTTAAAATCCAGCATGTTAATTTTTTTAATTAATGATCTAGTTTCAATCGCAATGTGTACAAAAGCACGCGAAATCGTTTCCCACAAATAAATTTTCCGGCAGCTAAGCTCCGCCCCGTTCTAGTGGTCCAGATTTAATTTTAAAATCAATGGGCTTGCTTCACGTAGTACGAAAAGAAAAGAAAACTACCAATGAAATCGCAGTATGGAGAGCGTGACATCATAAGAAACATTCCCATTAACCGTCAAATATTCGTTTTTCAAGCTAAAAAGTGTCTGTTGGCTGCGTTATGATATGTAAAAGAAATCTTAAAATAGACAGCCGGAAATGTTCAAAACCAACTACGAGCGGTTTCAATCATTTGTAAACAAAAAAGTTTAGGGAGTAATATGAAATCACCGTTACTTAAATATATTTTATTAGAGCCTTTTTATTGTTATATAATACATATGATATGCTCATTTCTCTGAGAACTCTTACAATCATTGTATTTGTCGTGTATTGTGTGTTAACCTGCTACACGGGGTATCTCTTATTTAAAAATAATAATATAAAAGCCGTTCAATATACTCATCGAAAGCTGTCACTGCCTGGTAAGAAAAAAATGACAATAAACTAGGAAATCATGAAAATATTTTGTAATATGTGATTTTAATTAAGAAGGTTTTAAATAGCAATAATAAGAAATTCTTTAGTAATTAAAAATATAAAAATACTTAGTCTTTAAACTACAGCTGTCTCTGTTTTATTCAGTGTCTTAGGAACAGTTACTGCAAAATGTACTAGAAATAACTGAAAGTATTCATACTTTAAAATTGACCTAAAAATGGTTAATAATAATCCAACGGTGCTTCTATTGCCAAGGATTTGACAGATTTCTAGAGGGCGATAAATACTTTTTGTGGTCATACAGCATTTTCTGACGAAACGCGGTAGGTGGTCCTGGTGTTGCGTGCATGGGAATATTTTGGAATGTTGTTCTTTCGTCACTTCATAGAGTTTCAGTTCGGGTTAGACTATACTTGAGGGTGCCCTCGCCAAGCTGGGCAAAGTTGTTTCTTTTATGTTAACATCTATATTTTAATGAATATGCATTTTGTTTTAGTTTTGTTTAGCAATCGTGATTCTGATTGGTTTAGAATAAAGCGTTATTTTTTAATGTACATATTCTGATTGGTTTAGCATTGGTTCTGCACAAACAATATTGGCGTTAAACAAAAATCGCTAATTTCGCCAGGGGGCACCCTGAAGTATAGTTTTACCTCAGTTTGTTTTGCGAGTAGCTTTGGCTATTGAAAGTTATTATTATTGTTCATTTTTTGAATTCCTAAATTTTTCTTGCATGTTTTTAAAATTGCTCTGAGCGTGTTTTGATTTAAAACAAAACTAAACAAAGTGGAATGAGCCTGAACAAAACTAAAAAAAATGTCCGTATTCAAACGAAAGAAAAATTGCTAGGTGCCCCAAACAAGTGTTTAGGCTTTCCATGGGCCCTACAATACTGTCCCATGTTGGATACTGATGGGTTCATGCTGTATGATGCATGGGTTAATCATTGAACAGCTAAACTAATTTATCTCAAATATTTTATTAAGTTATTCCTTTATCCTCCGATATAACTAGAAAAGGTTTCAGTTGATGACTTTACAAACCTCAACTTAAAAATAACGTGGTGTGTATGATATTAGTAAATTTGTATTATCAGCTTCTCTAACTTATCGGTTTCTATAGTCTGATAGCGTGTTCATTAAGTTTTGTGTCTGGTTAAAAGCATCAAAAAAGGCAAGATATTAAAAATTTGAATGGGAATAATTATTTTTAGAGATATAATTTCTTGTTTGCCTCTTTTTCCGATGATTTAGACTTAACTCACAATGCCATGATAGGACGGTAAAACTATATTTGATTCTAAGCCTTGTAATGTGGTGTAAACAACTTAGATTGTTTGTTAATGCTAAATAAGTAACTTATTAACTTTAATTTGGTGAATATTTGATTTTTTGTGTTATATTTCAAAAAATTAACTCTTCTATTTTAATTAATAGATGATGGAGAAGACTGGAATCCTTGGGGAGAAGAGTTTGACAGAGAACCTAATTTTAGGGCTTTTATGTCTCAGAAAACTTCAGTCAAGTGGTGGTACAATCAGAGTTTGGATTTTAGAAAACAGTTTTCCAAGTTAAAGTTAGACAGTGAATCAGATCAGCCACAGGAGACCTATAGTGTGGAAATATGGGGAAAGGCTGCAATAGGTATTGCTTCCTAATTTTAAAAAAGTAGTCAGAAGTTATTTACTAGGTTCCCAGTCTTTTTACGTGTTTACCCTATTTCCTTGGCTAGAGTATAGTTTAAAATTCTAAAACTAAAAATATTATATAGCCAATTAAAATGAGGCCTACAGCAAAAGTAAAAGCTGTAATAACCTGTATAACACATTATGCATCAACCCAACTGTTTGACACATACCTACATTTTTAAGTATTTTTAATATTTAAAGTTTTTAATTCAATATGTTTTCTTCAAGGTTTGTACTTATGGGAGCATATTTTAGGAGGAAAACTGGAAAGTAAAATGGATGGTATTTGGAGCTACGGCTTCAAAAGAATTGACAATTTAAAGTTGAAGTAAGTTATTTTTTAAACTTACTGCTATACTGCCTCATTAATAAAAATTTAATTAGTAATCATTGTTATTATAAATAAACTAGATTATTCTTCTTAGCTTGCAGTTAATCATCCTTCACTCGTTCAAGCCAACCAAAACTTTTGCTTTGGGAACAGCCTCTGTTGAATTGATTGCCAAACTTAAATATTAACTGAAGATTTCATAAATTTTGGTTTCATGTCAGTGTAACACAACATAGAAATTTAAAAAATAAAATCTCCTTATATTAAAAAAATTGTTACTACTAGTGTTGAAGTCGTAGTCACAGATAGAGAAATTTTTTGCTGTGCCCTCTTTTCATGGTCTTAACTTAAAAACTATTGAGTTGACAGATCTATAACTATATGGAATTTCATATGTATATGCTTTTACCTACACTTTTTTTTAATTTTGTCATAGTAAAACTAGACCTGGTTGTAGATCACAACAATACACAAATGCTATTGAACTACTCTCTACTCTTTGCTAATTTTTAAGCTTTAACTTGATGTATTTAATAAATATCACATCAACTCAACTGTTAGTTTATTATATCGCTTTTTGGAAAAATGTTTGTAGGGATACTAGTATTACTACCTCCAGAGAAATTCAATTTTTCAGTCAGTTAAGTGATTTCTTCTTTGTACAAATAAACATTGCAATTTTTTGCTGGCCAAAAAGGAGATCAAGAAGAAATGTTGAATTTTAAATTAATTTTCTATGGAAGAGGAAGAGCAGCAAGGCCTTTGGGGTTAGCGAGCAAGGGGAAGGCCCTAGTATATAAAATATATTTTTGTTTCATCTGCTGCTCGTCCAACTTAGCTCGTTTCTACCTTTATTTTGATCATAAATATTGGGCCTTGTGTATATTTCTGCGCCACCAATTTTAAGATTATCTTTTAAATATATAAATGTCATAATATGTTTTGCATTCTTGAGTAAAATGATTAGGTACTGGTAGTTAGTGATGTTTTAGGAAAAATAGGAAAGTTACCAGTCATTTCAGAATGTCTTAATCCTGTGCACTGGGTGGGGGTCTGGGATGCTTTTATAAGTAAATTAGGCTGTGAGTCAACACAAAATGCAAAAATTAATGCATAATTCCAGAAATTATACCCCCGTTTGAGGCTTCATCAAAATGATTAGGTATGCAAAAGTAGCACTTCCGACTCGCTTTATCGACAGAGGTTGGTGACTTTTCCAGATGGGTGTCTCTATGGCTAAAAAGTATCAATGATTACTTCCTGGATAATAAAAATATCTAACTTCAAGTTTCATTTGCGTTAAAAGACTTGTGTTCAGGATTTAAGCTTTATTATTTAAGCATATATAGTTAATTTTTAATTTTATAAGCTATTGAACCTGCTATCAAATACTTCTACCACTTAATCTAATTTCCGCATTTTACTGAATTTCTGCAAAATTCATTTTTAGTACTTTTCATACAAACTTCAACAATTATTTAATTTTTGTCATATATTTATATTGAGTTTTTTTGTACAATTTTATTTTATTAATTTATAAAATGAGTTTCAGCAATAACTAAATGCTAAAACATATTTTTGTCTTATAGATTCCGAACAGGGCCTGGAGTTATTCCAACAAAAGCTCCTAATGATGTCCAACATTTAGTGTTAATTCTCAATGGTAGAAGTGACGATAAAGTGTCTTTTGCTAAAGTTTGGCTTGATTTTTTGCCTCAATTTCAAAATTTGCATACTGTTATTTTGATGATATTAGGCAATGAACAATGTCACAATGATTGGTTGCTTCCATATCATTCAAATGCAGGAGGCTTAGTTAATGCAACATTTATTGTTTATGATAGTCCTTTGGTGGATAACATAAACTTTTATCAATTTCCACTTGGAGTTGCTACGTAAGTATTATGTATTTTATCTTTGAAGGCAAGTAAATTTAATGGTTATTAGTGAATTCTATTATTTAGAATGCCACATTTACTATTTGTATGTAGTGGACTTTACTTCCTTTTCTAAAGATTTTTTTATATTTTTAAACAGCATGATGCAATTAAACACCTGTTGTTATACACTCTTCATTTTATTGAGCCAAATTTTTAAAATTCGAATTCAAAATATTGATTTAATGAATCTGTTTGTAAATACAATTAACACCTTCATTTCCAAATAAAAACAATGTTTAAGTTTTTTAAATTCGATTTCATGTAGTAAAGTAACTTTATTTGTCTTACATAAATTGTTCAATTCCGTGGATTTCATTTGTCTTATGTTTTGATTATGTATATACTGTCGAATCCCATTAACGCAAACTCGAAGGGAGCACCGGAACATTTCATGTTAACCAAGAGTCATATTAACTGTCAGGAATTGTTTTACATTGAACCAGTGAATATTTAAAAAAGTATTCTAATTTTATAATGTAATAAACTAATAATGTACATATTTTAAATTCAAAACTCATTAGGAGAAATACATACTATAGATAAATTAGGTTTAAATTTTAAAAAATAATATTTATTTTTTTAATGTTTTGTTTCGTTTGTTCTTCGAAACTTTGAAATACTAAAAAAAAAGGTTAAATTCTGTTCGGGTTAAGCGGAATTTCACCTGAAGCGATTTTTTAAGCATTAGCTCACAGCTTATTTTGCCTGCTTTCAGTTCATCTCAAGCAAAATTTCGTGTTAAGCAAGTTCGCGTTAACGAGGTTCGACTGTATATTGAAGCAGAAAGCTAATTTTCCCGTTGGAAATTTTCTTGCCAATTGTCGTGAATATGTTAGTTATTAAAAGCTAGTTCAGTGTTCCTCAAAAATTGTCCAATAGATCTAACATGAGAAGTTAAAGAAGGATAGATGTTTGACCTCCTTTTAAAGTATCTTAAATGCAAATGTGACCTCCTTTGTGTTAAATGCTCCATTGTGTCTAATTTTACCTTGTTATACATATTGGAAAATTTAATTGAATTATTTGAAAAGGCCAAAGACTTGTTAAGTAGCATTCCATTAAATTTTGTACTAGTCCCATCAATTTCAGGAACAAACCTTAGTTTTCAACCACTCCTTCTGCTAGGAACGTTTCCCTGTTTAAGTGCTCCATTAAGGTAACAGGGAACAAAACAACCGTTCAAAATATGAATTTTCTTTTTAACTTTGTCTCTAAATTGTGCCTTTGCAAAAAAAAAAAATGATGTAAAATACACATTTGATTATGGGGCTGAAGTTGGCAAGGATGATAGTTAATTTCAATATAACTTTTTGTTGCCAGCTTCAAATTACATTATTAAAAAAAATAATTAACTTTGGTCTTTTACTTTGGGAGCTAAAATTTTCTGTTAGTATACATATCTATTCTACACAGTAAAACACCAACTTTCTAAAAAGTTATAAGTGAACAAAAATTCTTATTTTTGTGCAATTTGAGAAATGGCTTAAAAATTCTGTTTAAGTTAATAACTTAAAATTTTAAATGATTTATCATCACACTTAAAGTTCCTTGCATTTAATGGATTGTTTTTATTTATAGATTAAATTATTTTCAGGTATGCACAATAGTTACCCTAAAAAGTGAACCTAAAGGTTGAAAATTAGTGTTTTTAAATAATGGCATTAGAAGCTAGCTACAAAGTTATATTCAAATTAACTGCCATCCTTGCTACTTAAACCCTATATTCAGATGTGCATTATATTAGTTTTTCCACAAATAGATGTTTAAGTCATTAAAAGTTAAAATGAAAAGTCAATATTTTAAAGCTTCACTGTGTTCCCTTTCCCCTTAAACATCATACTATCCACTTCCACTTAGTTCTAGAAAGCCACTAACCCTTTATAGGACCTCTTTTACTACAGGAATTCAGAATCAAAGTGCAAAAGTCTAATTGTCTCTTGATCTATATTTAAATTATTCTCTTTTCATATTACTTTGAGCTATTTTAAACCACAAAAGTTATCACAAATTTTCTGAATTCTGTAAAAAATAAAAGCGTTTTCAATTGGGAGTAATTTTAAAATTAATATACATATTGAAGGTGACACTAAGATTGTATATGCTAAGTGTTCATTGTCAAAATTACCGTTTTAAATATTTAGAAAAAAGTGCAGTGGTTGCATCGCTGCGTGCAAAAAAAAGTATGGATTCATCAAAGAACTACATCACACAGAAATTCAAAACCTCAAAGTTACCCCTTTTAAGGTGGTTTACCATTTAGCTAATCAATTCTGCCATTGGCTGGATGTTAAAAGTGGAAGTAATCAAGTTTTCTGAATAAATTCTTTTGTTTGCTTAAAAGAATGGCTAGATATATTTAAGATAAAATACTGTTAAGTTTTTGAAATGTGGTTTGCATAAAAAATGTATTTTACATTACTTCTTAATAATGAAATGTTAAAAAAATAAGTTTTAATCAATATAATGCCCATGTATTATGTATGACTGAACCATTTTTTTTTTAAATACTCGATAATTGTAACCAGAAAGTGCAGTAAATATTGAATAGTTCGGAATAAAAATGGTTCATGACATTTTTGTAGACACATCTGTTGACTTGGCCATGGAGTACTATAGTGGACTTATTTTGTAATACACCGAGGATTCACCATAGCATGTTTTATTTATAAAGTGCCATTGAATACTTCAAGGGTAGAAAGATATTTGTGTTTCAGTTATGGGACTGTATTTACTTTATAAAAATTAAATTTTTTTAGTCTAGTACTTTTGCACATTTTTCGATTCCTGTTAGTGAAATCCTTTATCATGGGTTCAATTCTTGATTATGGGCGTTACAGTACGTAAAAATAATTTGATTTTGCTGAGTTTCATGTTAAGTGAATTTGAATTATCAGAATTTGTTGTAGTTTTTCCAATTAAAATATTTTTTAAATGATTACTTTGTGACCATTTTAAAATGCTTGCCTTCATTTTATAGGTACAGAGGATTTCCTAAAGTGGATTCTAAGCAATTGGATATTGAAAATGCCCGTCCATATGTTTGCAACTTTTTAGGTTCTATTTATCCTCATTCCTCCCGGGAAAAGTTGATGAATGTCATTCAAAAGTTTAACCTTACAAGGTTTTGTTTTATCAAAGCAAGATACGAGTAAGTCCTTTTTGTTATTTAAATGATAAATTTAAAATATTTTAACAAATGTTTAAATCAAATTAAATGTAGAATTGTTTCTCAGAAGTTGCAGATGAGCAAAACACATTCAGCGGGATAGTTTCATTAACATCCTAATCATGTTCTTAATATGATTTTCATTAATATTCCCAAATAGGACTTTTTTATGATTACAAATGTATTATAGTACTAGATGGTGCCACAAAAATGGCTCTTAGTTCTAAGGAATATGCTGAGTCTGCAATGCCTAAACAGCCAATACTATAGCCCTGTTGGAGAAAAAATGATTACAAATATATGCCTTTTTGTCAGGTCGCCAAACCCCGATTTTTTGCCGAACCCTGCACTGAGAGGTTGTTTTTTTATTGATGATTCTTATAGATTCGATGGTGTAGATTACGAATCTGGAAGGTACTTTTTTGGTACCCTTGAGCATTTTTAGTTATTCAAGATGGCGTCTCCGCCATCTTGAATTTTGTAACCTTAATATTCGACGATCTATTCGACAAAGCTGAATAGTTTTTTCTTTATAGATGCATTTACTATTAAAGAATCATAATTATCAAGAAAATTTTCAAAATAAAAAATTCAAGATGGCGGATTCCACCATATTAGATTTTTTTCACTTTTAATATATTTTTTCTATATTTAACCCAACAAAATATTTATATTTTAAGCATATTTTTAATACATAGTTAGTATAGAACAATATTTTAAAAAAGCATAAAAAAATCAAGATGGCGGCTTCCGCCATATTGGATTTTTTCACCTTTTATATAAAGCGATCCATTGGTCCTAAATTAAATATTCTTTTTATTTTAGTTCTATCTTAATTTTAGTTTCTATTTTAGTTTTCATATGTAGATTATGAATCTAAAAGATATTTTTTCACTAATCTTGAGTATTTTTTCATATTTAAGATGGCGTCTTCCACCATATTGTTTTTTTCGTTCTAATTTAATGTTCCGAGTTCTTTCGTCCTAAATTGATAGTTTTTTCTTTTATAAGTTCATTTTTCATAAAAAATGACAAACATTTGAAAAATTCTAATTCAAGGTGGCGGCGTCAGCCATCTGTAACATATATAGTATGCATGTAGCATGTATAGTATAACCGAATCTATAAGAATCATCAATAAAAAAAACTTAACCTCTCAGTGCAGGGTTCCCCCCTTGGCGGCCTGACTATTTACTTAATAAGTATTGTAAGAAAATTAAATAAAAATTACCCTGTTTTCAAAACTTTAAATAACTTCATTATTTATCTGTGGCAGAAGTTAATGACTGCAATGAGGCAGACAAAAGCTAGGACTTAAAATTGTAAACACCTGACATTTGTTAAAAAAATTCTTGTTATTCATCACACACATGAAAATATTTCCACAAAATTAAAATTTTGCTTCCCACTAGGATGCATAATATTTAAAAAATACAACCAACTAACCATAAAATAATTATGTGTTGAGAAGAAATGACATAATCAAAAATCAAGAGCAGGGCAGAGATAATTTTTGTATGCATATTGTTGGAAAATTCACTTTAAGGATAATTATCGAATTATTTAAAAGATAAACTGTTAAATGGAAAACTAGAATAATCTGGGCTTGTTCCTGAATTACTTCATAACATATTGAATTAAAAGAGTTTTCCCAAACTTTAAAACAAAAAGTTTTATATGTAAATAATTGGCCCTATTTTTTAGTATTATATATTTTAATTGATATTTACTAGATGATTATTTACTAGATGATCCTTTTACTTGGAAAATGAAATTTTCTATTTTGGGCATTTAATACTACGTAATTAACAGTACAAATGCAATAACACGTTGAAAAGTTCTTTAAGTTTGGGAAATGACATGTTGCTCCAAGCAAACATATATCCTTATTTAATGGTGCTTATCTATTTGTTCCATTTAATGCAATAAAGAGTTTGGGAGAGAGGAACGTTTAATTTGTAGTATTAATTGACTATTTATGTTCTAAGACTAGTTTTCCCCAAGTAAATTTTCCTTAATAGAACAAGATCCATTAATTCATGAATGCATTTTATTATTCAATAAAGTTTTCTTAGTAAACTTTTATATATTTTTTATGTATGAAAACATTTTAATGGGTTTTCAATTTATTTAGATGGCAACCTAAAGAAACTAAAGACTCTCTAGGTGTCTATATACAAAGTCTTCGCCTCAGTGATTTGACATTAAATCCTGTTGGAATGAACACTGAATGTTATCGTATTTATGAAGCTATGTCATTTGGCTCTATCCCAGTTGTTGAAAATGTCATGACTCCTGGTGCTTGTGGTCCTTCTAAAGCATTAATGGCTACATCTCCTTTAAGGTTATTGAAATCATATAATGCACCAATAATTTATATAAATGATTGGTCTCAACTTCCAGAAATCATATCACAAGAACTGAAAATGTCACTCAAAGAAAAAATTGCTCGTAGAATACAAATTATAGAGTGGTATGAAAATTTTAAATTGCAGCTTAGAGATAATATTTTATCTGTTTTGAAAAGTCATGTACAAAGATAAGTCTTTATTCTTCAGAATTTTATACTCAAACTTTTACTTATACTCACACATTTTCGATGCATTTAATTTAGAAGATTATGTAAAAATTTTATTGTTGTATATTTAATTTAATAAAAATGTAGCATTGATAGTATTTGTTAAGTAATAAATATTTTTTTATTGAATGAATGTGATTTCTTTATTCAAATCCTGTAGTAGATAGCTACAATTACTTAGCTATTTTTATTTCATAAAAAACAGGTATCATTAAGTAATTATATAACTCTGTCATAAAGAACTTGATCGATTTTTAAAACGTCTGGCTATGTTACAGATGGAAGTTTTACTGTGATGCATTTTTGCCGCATATTATGCTTTCTGGGCCCGGAGTCCAAAAATGTTTAGTCTTAAAAAGCATATTTGGCAAGAAATTGCCCATACTCGAGTTAAAAGCACCCAAATAGTGATTTTTAGCCAAATCTGCTGTAACCTTTAAGATTAGAGCAAAGTAATAAAAACAGGGTAATAAAACAGAAGTAATAAGTTGTGCAAGCACTGGTCAATTCTCACCAATTAGAGAATCTGGATGATCAAGTCCCTAGAATCTTGTCTGTGAATCTTGTCTTGACCCTTATTAAACAGATTTCAAGATGTTTTCCATTCAGCGATCCAGTTGGTTTCCAATAATCTCCAGTTAATGCGATTTGAAGTATTCATTGATGGATTCAGTTATATATATTCGTGGTTTGGTATTGGACTATAATGATGGCCAAGAATATGGTTTACCATATTTGACATTTATTTTTTGAATTTTATTAAGCTGTTTTTATTTTAGTTTTGCAATAACACTGTCACTGTTTACTTCTGATAGATAATGTTGTCATGCGCTTTTTAAATCTAAAATTCAATAACTAAATTATTGAAAATTTCACGGAATATTTATTTTTGTGAATGCTGTTATTTTGTATTTTTGCCTATTGAGCAGTAGAAAATCACCCCTGGGCTCTGAATAATAATATAGGCCTTTAATTCTTTCGGTCCATTAGTATTTGTTGAGAGAAGGCTGAAGGGGATGCACTTGTTTAAAAAATTAACCCAAAAAGTTATATCCTTAACACTTTTGCTTGTAATTTCTTTTTGGCTTTTGATAGTTTTAGTGTATTTCAGATTTTCTAAAGTTCAATGGCTTTGTTCGAGCTACTATGTTTAATGAATTGCTAATATATACCAATAGGTTTTCAGTAAACTAGAAACTGAATAATTCATTAAATTTCAGTGATTCTTGATGTTGAAGTTTATACTAGTACAGAAGCATTCAATACTAATTTACAATATTCCTGCAGGTTATTGCATTAGGAAAATTTTGAAGGATGAATATCAACTTTAGATTTGACCTATGGCTAAGAGATTACCAAATCTAATACAATACTTAAAAAATTTTAATTATGGTGTTGTGATAAATAAATGGCCGTTTAATTATGGTCAATTTTTACTGGAGTGGAATAAAAAAAAACTCAATCATCATATTGACTGTAGATTAGCTATAATTGGGCATTCTAATGTTTCACCAAATGAAACTCCAATTCAAAAGGTTTCTTTGAGCTTCAATGTTGTTGTTGTCGTATCCGTGGACATCCTTCAGAAGATGGCTGCTAGATCCTCCGAAGAGGTTGGACTTCTTTTTACACAAATAAGGACAAACACATAGACAGTAACTCTTTATTGAGAAGACTGCTCTTACCAACCGCGATTCGAACCTGGGACTTACTGGTTGGGATTCAGACGCGCTATCCACTATGCCGAGTAGGCGGCTTGAGCTTCAATTCTCTTCTTAAATGAAATCAGGTGGGGTAAAATAATTAGTTAATCAGCTATTTTTGACTAGGAGTTTGAAAAATATTCTGCTAATGACAGTTTCTATGGTCCTTGTTTTTCATTTCTTTATACTGAAGGAATATAAGTACAATGATGCTTTTTAATTCTCCCCTAACATTTTTTGTTGGAGTATTTTATGCATTTTGTTATTCATATTAGATACATAATCTGCACAAAAGAATCAAACCTATATCTAGATAGCATAATGGGTTTCTTACTAAACTCCTTTCATTAATGTTTCTGTATATGGCAACATGCATTAAAAGACTAAAAGTCCTTCACCACGTTGTGTTCGTAGTACAGATCGACATAATGCTATCAAATGACGCTTAAATTAATACCTCTGGGGGTACCAGATCAGGGGGTTATCGGCCTTTGATCTGGATCAAAATTCCGATATGTGAGTGAGAATGGATGTGTGAAAGGGACCTTCCTGTAAAACGGATGTGTCATGCTGACGAGCAAAAAGTCGGACTTCCTCCCTTGTGGCGCTCAATAAAAACGGAAGCCGCCCCACTTCGCCTTAAAATTGGGTAGTTCTCTACTCCGGGCTCGGTTACCAAGTGCATTAGAAACAACAACAACAAATGACGCTTTCACTAAATTCAATGTGAGGGCTGGGAAGCCCAGTCGGTTAAGACGTCCGCCTTGCATGTGGAAGGTCCCAGGTTCGGGTCCTGACAACACCAAAATAACTGCCGACCTATAAACGGCCCCTTGCAGCCAAAAATGTTCGACGAATAATAACCCGTGTAGAGGGAGTGCACGTTAAATATGCTCTAAAGTCCAACCCTGCGTACGATGTTGCCCTTAAATAGTTGCGTTGGGTGCCTACTCAGATGTCGACTCCTCCCTTGAATGTGGTTCTAAATTATGACACCCGTAGCTAATAGCCCTCGTGTAGTTCTAGTGTGACGATAATTCAAACTAACCTAATCTAAATTCAATATTTTATGTGTAATGATATTAAGAAAATTATTGTGGTTGATAGACAACTCTTTTAACATCTGGAAGTATTTCTGCACATAGTTGTAGAAATTTATTTGTATTTGGATTCAAATCATTTAGCTAAAAAGTAACTATAAGGAGCTGAAGTGACCTCTTGGAAAATTTATTCCTTTAAGGATATTATAATTGTTTACCCAAATGCACGACCCGAGTTTTATCTCTTGGATTTTAAGATATAACCTCAGACTGGCATTTCAAAATTTTATATCTATTTTATTTTCCTTTTAAATGGATTTTTAAGTAAAAGCAGGACTTAAATTTCCATAATAACTACCCTCGGTGAAAAGTTTAGAAATTGTAGAATCTGGTCATCATTCTGACTTTAAATCGTCAATAATGATTAATCTTTCAACGTATGTCGATCAAATCCAGGGGACAATCTTTCATTAAATGTTACCTTGAGCATAATATCCCTAGATCTCCCCTTTTATACTTGCTCTAGATACTGTATGTATGTGAGTGAACTCTATATTTATTTCAATATAGCTCCTCATAGGATAGATTTTCCTCATAGGCAGAAGCTGTTTTTTTGTGTGTTGCAGAAAAGTATAACTTCTCCACTTTTAAAATTACTGTTTATCTTTATTGACAACTTTAATAATTTATAAGGTAATTAATAGGGTAATTCTATGTAACTGTAGTGTAAGTCATAATTTAAGAGGAGATTAAAAGCTTTTTAAATTTGAAAAATAAATCAAATTAAATAAAGCACGTTACCTTATTTAGTTTCAATAAGTGTAGATCAGCTATTCCGCTAATTTTTTTAATTTAATGTTAAAAGTTGTAGTGATAATCACTTTTTACACATGTCACTTACACTACAGAAAAGATAATTTTTCATAGAATTAGCCAATAAATTCCTAGGAAATATTTCTCTTCAGCTGTAAGTAATGAGGAAATTGTCATTTTTCTGGACACTACAGAAAAATGTAGGAATCTAAAAAACAATTAAATTAGATAAAAAAATATTTAGCAAAATAAGTATTTAAAAAAAGTACTTTTTTTTGTAAAGGTCTTAGACAGAGCTATCGCTTCCAAAACCAGCAGTTAGAGTTCATATGAAGAAACACTAATCGTTGATCATTTCACCAAGGGAAGGGCAAATGTAAAAATTAATTAAATATTAATAATTGAGTTTGATTTTGTGTGTGTGTGGAGGGGGGGGGGGTCTTTCTGAAATTAAGTAAGTTTTAATGCTGGAATTTACCAAAAGATCTATTGTTAATCTAAGTTACTTAAAACTATTTTCAAATAAAAAAAAACGTCTATAAACCACATATATGTGGCACCTCTGCTTTTGGGTAGAACTACAAGGGCTACTCTATCTCGGAAATTACAATAACCAATAACCCTACAACTCGTTTTTTAAGTGTTATTTCCAGAAAAAAAATGTCAAGTAAAGGTTTCCGTTGAAGTTTACCGACTTTGGATGGATACTATGGTCTTGAACCGAAAACAAATTCAATTTTAATCGTTTTACAATTGTAGTTGTTCTCATTTTAGCCAAACTGTCAGTCATTGTTAATTGTTCAACATTGTGCAACGTAATCATCCAAAATACTTTTTAATAAATTGATATTTATCATAAATTATGATATTTACTGATTTATTTTGGATAAGAGTAAAATAAGTGAATAAATATCAAACTTATCATTTGGATGGGGTGGTCGTGGAGGGGCCAAATTGTTGGCATCTCTCTATTTTTTTTCTCCACTGAATTTAGTTCTAAATAAAACTAGATTAGGTTCACCTATCGTTTATGTGAGTTTTGAAAGAGTGTTCGTGCATCGCTTCATGGTTCATATTTTAATTCCTTGCTGTTGGAATTTGAGATAAAGTTCTGTAAATTGAAGATATATAATTTTCTAAAAATGCTGATGATGACTTTAAAAAGGATATGTAAGTACGGGCATGTTATATACAGGGTGTTCGTAAAAGAATGTCCGAGTTTCAAATTGTGACCTGACATCACGCCTTGTGATTTCTTCCTTTGGGGCTTCGTAAAAGATCGGGTCTGTTCCACCCCTACCCCACGATTTACCAACCTTGAAGGGTAGAATTGCTTCCATTACTCCGGACTTGCTGCAGACAGTATGAGAAGAATTGCATTTTCGTTTGGATGTGTGCCGTATCACTAAAGGCGCACACATTGGGCACTTATAGGAAAAACTAGGTTAGTTTCCCTTCAATGTCATGTATGATTTGTTATATTTAGTATAAAATAAACTCCTGTAATGTACCATTAAAATTCGGACATTCTTTTACGGACACCCTGTATTTCAGTACCATTTCGAGTAAGCCTAGATATACCCACAATAGATAACTCGAAACGGACTCGTCTTTTGTTATTTGGTTGTTGATTCAACTTTCGTGCTTAAATCAGAACTACCTTCCACTCCCTAAAAATGACGTATGCTAACCCCTAATAGCTTAAATGAGTCTTCATTTTCTTTAATTGTTATTACTGGATATACAAACTTTTAATCGAGGCTAGCTGGTTAAATATACTTCACGCTATAAGAAACAACTTCAATTCCCATTTTATTTTTATAGGCCTTATTTCATGCATTGAAGAAAAGAAATTATTGTTGTTCCGAATAAGGACTTATGCTTTATCAATATATCTTGCACATTTCTCTCAATGAAGACTTATGTTAGTAAGAATATTGTGTTAGAAAATGACATTTTTTCTATCATTTTAAGGCATGAATAGAAACATGTTTGAAGTTCCCACTCTCAACCTCAACTTAGCAATAAAGTTTACTTTTTGAGTTTACGATAGTTTAAATAAAGTTGTAGCAGATTTTAAGAAGACTAATTCATGTATTCTATTATAACTTTATAAGATTTTACTGAAGAGTTTTTTTTTTAGTGAAAAGTGTTATTGCAATACTTGATATCTTAAAAAGTAATTGAAGTAGGGTATTTACCTCTTGCGATTTTGGGTCCCCATTCGGGGATATTTTTTAAAACCTCCCCACAAACATGTTAATTAGTTTCAAAATTGACCTGGTCCGATAGAAGATCCAAAAATCAGTTTTCAGCCTTTGATTACAGGTATGTCATTTATTTCTATAAACAGATGAAGTTGAACGAGGGTCAATACGTAATTAGAGTTCTTAAAAAATAACTTTAAATTAATTCTTTTTTTTAAACTTTTCAAAAAGTTCCTTTCATAGTTAATTTTAAAGGCTTTTGCATTAAAAACAATGTTAAAACAAACTGTTAACTACAAATAAGTGATACGTTTTTTTGCATTTATACCACAAAAAAATGTGTATTTTTAAGCTTAAGGCGTGTCTCCAAGTAACTAAACTATTAAAAAATATATTTTTTAAAAATTACTTTGTAAAACATACTTTTTAGTATATATTTATATGAAAAGTATGTTTAGATGAAGAATATACGCGTAGGATTTTGCTGGGATCTTAAGAGGTTAAAATTTTTAGATTATGTTCATTTTTATGCTGATACATGTTTTTTTGAATTAACAACTTAGCGAAAAATGTTTTAGAATTTATGTAATGATAATTTTGTATGTATTTTTAAAAAAATATTTGTGCAATAATTTCGTTATTTAGCATAATTGAAACTATGTAATTTATAAAAATTGATTCTTAATGTTTAGATATTAATTCAAAACATGTGCGGATGTATGATGAACTAAAATATCAAAGATGAAAACAATGACTTAGTTATTTTCTGATAAAGTTTGATTTGAGTTTTCATAAATTTCATGCAATTTTTGTAAATGTTTTCATTTTCCAAAAAACATTTGATTTTTGGATTTCATTATTCATGTAGAATTCGTTATTTAATATCATTATTTAGCATAAACGATGAAATATTGTTTATTTTTTAGGTATATCAAAATTTCGCTTCCCTATGTACGATACCTCAAAGGTCTGTATTACATTGTAAAAGTACATTGTATGCATTGTCGAAATAATAAATTATATATGAACTTATAGTTACTTTAATAGTTATAGTAACTTACTAAAAACATATTTTAATATTATAGGAAGAAATGAAAAAGAAAAAAGGAAACGTGAAACTGTCAATAAATGTGTCTTTCATTTTGTTTAAACATTTTACATTTTAGCCATAGTTTTGTTTTGTGAAATGAAATTCAAGAGTTCAAATGCTTTTTCTTTCAATTGCTACCATTTTTTTCAATGAAACATTCTCGATTTTAAGTAATTAATTTAAGTAATTTTTTAAAGTAAATGTTGTAACCATTCAACGTATAATCTTTTATTAAAAACTAAAAACCCTGATTTCCTTTTTTATTTTTTGTATACTTCATTTTCTTTAGTAATAGAATAATATGATTTTCAAATGACCAAAAATAAAATATTTTTGAGGCAATAAGTAAATTTTTTAAAAGTATATATGTACAGCGAAATTTCCGAAAACATCGTCTACATAATGAAATGAGTAGTAGTTATTGAAATTTTAGTGGCAATATCCAACTTGCATATTCATAAAAGATTGATCCTCTTTAAAATGACCTAAATAACGATTATAATCAAGTCTTCTATAGCATTTGAGACTATCTGAAAAATAAAAAGTTCAAAATTGCCTAGTACGTTGGTGGTTCAAAAATTTAATTTTTAAAAAATATGTTTGTTTAGTTATTACTGAAAAACGTAAAAATTTATTCTCAATTTTCGACTACTTTTATTTTATTTTATGAGAAGCTGTTTTTAGACTATAAAACTTTTCATAATTCAGTTTAAAATATCATCTCCTTTCTAGCATTCAATTAACAGCAATCAATCATAGTTGCAAATTATTTTATTTTAAAATAAAATACTCACTTATATATTAAGTACTAACTTACCTTCTCGCTAGTTGAAAATGACTACATGAAAAGAAACCCTGAGAAATTAAGTGATTAGAAGAATTTAATTTTGTTTGTGGAGTATCCTAGAAACACGAATTTTAATTCCTTAAAATATATAAAAGTTTGAATTACCTTTGCTTGTCCACTTCCTCGTATTTTTTCTAGGAATAATTTATTAATTCGTAATAGTTTATTTGTTAACGATACCTTTTGGGAACGTATTCCTTCACTTGTTTCTGTCATTTGTTTTGTAATAAAAATGTTGCTGCTGTAATATCGCCTGTAGGGGGAATTAGAAAGGCTCGTTTTAAATGCAACTGTTCCGATAACTCGCAGTACTAAGCCAGATGATCACATTGACAATGTTAAGTCAATCAAATCTTTCATATGCGACGGAAACGAAACCGGAATTACTGTTTTACCTGCTGTTGTTTATCTAGTAGTGGCAATGTAAAACGCTGCTGCAGTTTATTCACAATTTACGGGGGCCGGATGGCCTAGTGGTTGGATCGCAGACCGTTACGCTAGCAGTCTGCGCGCTGTAACGGGTGCGGGCTCGATTCCCGCCTTCGCCCTGGGTGTATAATTTCTCTCTCTCTCTGTCAGTAAAGAACTCTGTCTGTGTCTGTCTTACTTGGCGAAGGTTTACAAGCGGTTCTCTGATCAAGCACACAAACCGGAATATATATGTACCAACCAACCAACCAATTTACGCCTTTAAATTTACTTAACCTTGCCATTACTTGATTAAAAACCGCAGATTGAACAGCAAATACGGTTTTCGCTCCGTCATATGTAAAAGACCAATTGACTTAACATTGACACTGTGATCATCCAGTACCTTAAGTATGGCGAACGTTACCGGGACCGTTGGGTGTGAAACGAGCCTAACGCTTCTCCCATTGAATTAACATTGCAAAATAGTCACTTTTCCGCTTAAGTGCGGCATAGTCACTATTTTGCCACAGAACTGCGATATAACTTTATACAAAGGACTTGTTCAGGAATCATCTAATACTTTATACACATTGTCTCACTAATTAAATAACAGTTTGAAACTATATTACAAACAATGATACAACTGCACTGATGCTTCTAGGTTCTTTTGTAACATAGTTAAAAAATGTTTGGGAAACAATTCAATATTCAAACATTGTGCAGGTTTTTCATCGTTAACAAATGTCTGCCAATATTTGACAAGAACAACTGTTTGGCTGCTTTTTTTTTTATCTCACAGGAAACATGCAGTTGAATTAAACTAATTTGGCGGCACAGAATGATGATTTTTCAAATATATCTTCACACATTTACATTTTTATACATACAATACACTAATAAGTTGCACCACTTAAAACCTGGTTATAGATCAAATACAGGTATTCTCAGTGGGCAAAAATTCGCTCTCGATACCTTCAAAGATTGAAAGGCTTGATTGTTTTTACAAAATACATTTTCCGGTTACGTTAAAACCTCGATGGAGCATTTCTTTCCAAAGAGTAAAGCAAGGGTTAAGAACATCAAAATCCAAGTGATTTGTTTTCCTGGTTGCCCATTGGTTTCTGAAAATAAAAAAATATTTGTTAGTATTTCGTGTACAAAAGTGTATTAAATAATAATGTAGTTTTGCTTGTTAACGAAATATTATTCATTTTTCATTTATTTATGAAAAAATATGACTTAATGGGTAAAATACCTTTATATCTAACCCCAATATTCAGTTTTCAATAGACAAAAGAAATGTTTACATAAAATAGGATAAACTCTTAAAAAGTGGGAATTAGAAAATATATATCTTCTATGCATAAAATTCCACTTTTATGAAAACAGTATATAAGTATAATGTCATTAGTACAGCTGAAAAAATAATTCGGTTTAGTTTTTTATTCCAGCGAATTCGGTTATGAATCATGACATAAACCGCTGTAAAATATACATTACTTTTTTTAGCAAATGTATTTTTTTATTTTTCAAATCCTTTTTTATGCATAATATTTAATTGTTTCATGTAGATTTTTTTTACAAACTTTGATTGGATGTTCTTGATTTGCATTACAATTATGCCCTCAAATATTTTTAAAAATAAATGTCTCAATGGATAGAAGGTTTTGTAAACAAAATTCCGACCAACAGAAACCTTCATGGAGGGTAAATGGAGTGATAAGGGGATTCTGATGTTTGATTCTATTTTCAGCAGTATTATTGATTTTACTTTGATGAATTTTCATAGCAAACTTTGCAATCAATAACATGCATTTGTGAAGTTTTAATTTTTATGTGAATATCGTGGATGGAAGTGGCAAAAGTGGCGTAGAACACCCCTTATTTAGAAATGTGGATTTTTTTGCGGGATTCTCTTTCCTAAGTCATCAAACTACTGTTATCAACCTCTCTACAAAATTTGATGTGATTCCTTTCATTATAGTCCTTACGATTAGAATGCCAGCCTGCTTTCTCTACTCCTTCGTTTTGTTTCCCAGGAAATGCCGCGAAGGGCGAGCTTTTCTTTCCCCCCCCACCCTACAATCTTAAAACAACGAGCGGCTTTAACTCAGTCTGAGTTAATTCCACTCCTTTCCGTGCCGAAAATGCACTTCTCCTATAGGAGTGAATTTCACTCTTTTCGGAGTGGGTAAAAGAAATAAAAGAAAACAATCTGCGTCCTACACTCTTAAAACGAGCGGTTTTAACTCAGTCTGAGTAATTTTCACTCCTTTCCGGTGCCGAAAATGCACTTCTCTTATAGGAGTGAATTTTACTCTTTTGTTTTAAGAGTGTACTTGGAATTGGGTAGGGTAGGTACATATATATTCCGGTTTGTGTGTTTGATCAGAAACCCGCTTATACGCCTTCGTCAAGTAAGACAGACACAGAAAGAATTTTTACTGTCACATAGAAGGGAAAGTACACCCGGGGCGAAGGCGGGAATCGAACCCGCACCCGTTACAGCGCGCAGACTGCTAGCGTAATAGTCCAAACCACTCGGCCATCCGGGCCCCCTTGGAATTGGAGAGCAGTTGCTTTTAACCTTACAGCAGAGCCTCAAGCAAGGTAGGTTTAGAACATGGAGCTAGGAAGGAGAATAGAGAGGTCCTTGTATATGCGCAGTAGCGCACAAATGAAGCAGGCTAGAGCGTTGCATATTGGGATACCTCGGTGCCATCTACAGAGCGGTGCATCTTGGGATACCTCGTTGTCAGTATGTTATGCGCAGTAACTCGAAAAACCTGACAGCCCTGCTTCAATTTCTCTCAACTGGTGGGCCTCTCTACACCTCCTTCCTACCTCTATGGTTTAGAACACGACGCTCACGTCGTTTCATGGAAAATCACACGATGTCGTGGGAGGAGCCAAGCTTGCTTTGTAATCGTACGGACTATAGTGTGCTCCAAAGAAATCCCTGTAGTAAGGACCTTGTGCATTAATTTCGTGGGAGTTTAAAATTTTTTACCTTCTTGCATTTCCTTCTTAAGTTGAGGAGTTTCCTGCGCCTTATTGACTCTCTTATCTTCTACAGTGTTGATGTGCTCATTTGTTCTGTAAGCTCCATCTAAAAATATTCAAAACGTATATTATATTTTTTTAAACCTTAAACACACATACAAATTAACGGACATTAAAACTACACTTCTGTCGTAAAATAAATTATATATTTTAAATATAAAAAATCAACATAAACTTACAAATATTAAAAAATATTACATTACAAAATTTAATTTTTATTTCAGGCACCAACTTTAAAGCAAGTGTATTGTGATACATATTGCGCCAGTGGACAGTTTATAACCCTTTTATTATATTTTTATCTTAATTGTAAATAAGTTAAAGGATAGGATAAAATAATCCTTTCACACACAGTACTAAATTATCAAAATTTTATAACTATTTGAGTGAGATTTTTGAAGGTTTTGTTTGCATTTTCTTTGAAATTTAAACCACATAAAACACCAAGACCTGATTTTTAATGTCATCAGTTTAGCTCTCCTTCAGCATTAATTGATTTATAGTTCATAAATACATTGTCAACGTGAATTTCCTAAACTTTAAAATGTTTTTATTCAGATATAATTAAGCGTAGTTATTTCAATGTAATTATTTTGAAAATGCACAATTTCAATGTAATTATTTTGAAAATGCACAATTTCTCAATGTAATTATTTTGAAAATGCACAATTTCAATTTAATTATTTTGAAAATGCACAATTTCAATGTGGTAATTTTGAAAATGCACAATTTCAATGTATTTATTTTGAAAATATAGTTTTCTATTAATAGAGTAGTTTATCAGAAGGCATGCCTATTCGATGGGTAGTCGACGAATTAAAAACAATTTAGCCATTCATTGGGTACCAGTAAAGGACAGGGAAATGGATCAACGTTTGGGTTTTGTCTTGTTGTTAGCTGGCAGTTTATGCATTTGTAATTAGAATTAATATTTTATGAGAAAAAAAAGTTATGTTTACATTTCTTTTCTATTCAAAATATTAAATGTCAAGTTTACATTAATTGGGTGTATGCATCATAACGTTTTTTAATGTTGTTTAGTGTTTTAATGTATTTTGAATTATGAAATGTAATTATTCCTAGCATTCTTTCCACTTTAATTAGTAAATTAACTTTTCCTTTGGCTTTGAAAGTTTAGCAAAGATCGACTTGAATGCTATATCATGCTGCCATCTGATGTTAAAACAGAGCACGATTTAGCATTCATGATAAAATATTTTTTTTATTGCGAATGAGGTTTTAATTCGATAAATAATAGTAATGAACAATTATAATTAGTTATTAACAAATAAACTTATTCTCGTTAAATCCCGAAAGGATGTAAGGGAAGGATCCCCGAAGGGATGTTTCTTGGAGCCCATATTCCTAAACTGAATGAATAACGCGAAGCAACAAAGATATACCCTCCGCACGTCATTTGAGCAATACTCTCTACAATATGCACAGCCAAGCACAAGCAAAACAATAATAAATATATACAGGGTGTCCGTAAAAGAATATCCGAGTTTTAATGGTATATAACAGGAGTTTATTTTATACTAAATATTACAAATCCTGCATACATGACATTGAAGGAAAACTAACCTAGTTTTTCCTATAAGTGCTCAATGTGTGCGCCTTTAGTGATACGGCACACATCCAAACGAAAATGCAATTCTTCCCATACTGTCTGCAGCAAGTCCGGAGTAATGGAAGCAACAGCCTGTGCGATTCGGCCGTATCACTAAAGGCGCACACATTGAGCACTTATAGGAAAAACTAGGTTAGTTTTCCTTCAATGCCATGTATGATTTGTTATATTTAGTATAAAATAAACTCCTGTAATATACCATTAAAACTCGGACATTCTTTTACGGACACCCTGTATATTAAACTTAGCAATGGGACAGTTAAAAAAAGAATTTCGAAACTATTAAGTAGTTTTCAAATATAATAATGATAAACTAGACTAAACAGATCTGCATATAAATGCGTATGAAAGAAAATTATTAATAAAATAACTATTTTTCTGTTTTTGAAAAAAAAAGGTAGTCATAAAACAAATATTTTATTTTTGAATGAAAAAGTTTATTTTCTAGTTATTTTAAATGGACTCAAAAGGTTTGGCAACTCATTGCTGAAAATTTAAAAAAAATTTCTTTTGAGAAAGCATAGTCGCAGATGACTTGAAATTGAACCTTTCAAAATTATAAAGTCTGTGTTGTTTTGTCGTATTAATTTATTATTTTTCTATTCTATTAAAGTGATATTACGCTGCCTAGATATCTATATATCACATATTTGTAAGCAAAAATTTGTCATTTTTTTGTAAAATCTCTTTAATCTAAATTTTATAAAAACAAGAAGTTCTTAAAGAACTAAAATAGCCTACTTTCCTGTTACTTAAATACTTACTGAAATTCTAATCGGGAAACAACCAGGTTCCTAACAGTAAATATCATCAACAATCGTTTCTACACTAGATTTATACACATTAGAAAAAAAAATCGCTAAACACAGCATCCAGCTTTAATTTAAATTTCTAAAAGCCAAAATCAACTATTTTCCTTAATGTTCTTTCACAAATTAACTTAATAATATTATTTATCGTCTGTTCGATTTATTTGTAGTTCGAAGAATAATTAAATATTTATTAATAACAAAAATAATGAAACTACTCCGAACTGCATTAAAAAATAAATGTAAATTAAAACTAAGCAGCATTGTATGCAAAAAATATGCCTTGCCGCTTTCTTGGTAAACAATTAATGAAAAATCAAAGAATCACATTGGGCTACATTTTATGACGTCATTCCAAAATGATTCATGAAAAAATTATTTTGCTTCAAATATTTTTAAATAAAGTTTCTCATGCCATTGTTGATTTGGCAACAGTGATTTAAATGACTCAAAATCAATTTTCAGTGCTAATTCAATGGGAAATTCGCCGACAGGTAGTAGATTTATGTCCGTCCGGACGTACAGACAGGCGGACAAAAAGTATGAAAGTTGGGTCTCTGAGGTCAGCTTTCTAACAAAAAAAAGAATTTTTAAGATCCGATTGATATAACCGATTTTGGAAGGGGGGTACAGACATCGACCGCATGTCAATACCGACTTTTTCATTTTAAAAAATTATTTCGAATTAAAAAAAGAAAAGTAGGTTAAAAATATAGCAATGGACAGTCAAATTTTATTTAAATAACAGAAAATTAAAGTAAAGACAGCCTAATAATGATGGAATTTCAGTATCAACAATAAATTACTATATTCAAATACAATTTTTCGATCTATCCCATTTAAGTGATATTTACGTGCTGAGTTTTCTATTGATCAAACATTTTAAAACAAATAATATTTAACGTCATAAAATATATAGTATTAGGAATACATTTAATTACGAAATATAGTAATTGATAGTCTTTCATTTCAACAGTAGAAAATTAATGAAAAGTTGGAGCTTTAAAAAGACGAAATTTCAATTTCAACCATTATAATTACTATATTCGGATGCGATTTTCGGATCTATCCCATTTAGGTACTGAGATATCTCTTTCTATTCGAAATAGGAGTCATCGGTTTTCGTAAAAGAAGAGATAAGAGAACTTTGAAAAGGATTCTGGCGTCTAATGCGTCACCTGAGATTTTAAAGGGAAATTTACGTGGGATGAGCTAGCAATTAAATCTGTATTAAAATATGATATGACCTTTCTATTTTCTAAACCTTTCCTTAATTAAACCAAATCAAGGTAGCATGTGGATTTATTATCTGCAAAGATGAAAGTATATCGAAATTTTGATAGAATTAGAAAATGTTGCTTGATATTTTCTGTAGACTGGAAAAAGTAGAAGCTATACACAATATAAGGGTAAATATTGATTTTAAGTTTATTAGATGTTTTTGATAGGAAGTCGTAACGGAGTATGTTATTTTAATAAAACTTCTTTGTTGAATAATTTTAAATTTGATGATAGGATACATTTTGACTCTTCAGTTTACAATCCCTTCAGTATATTCTACCACACCAACATATAGTAGTATCATTTATTAATCGTTGATTTTGTTTGACTAATCAATTTATTTAACGTAACTAATGATTATGTGTATTTTGTGTAAAAAATAATTACACTTTAAAAATATTTTACAGCTTTTAACCCTCTGAGGGATACGGAAGAATAAACCCGTCCTCTGTCTGTCAGGTTTTCCAGCAACACACATTTTTAGCCTACTTTTCTTTTTCTTTTAATTTGAAAGAATTAAAAAAAATGAAAAAGTAGGTATTGACATGCGGTCGATGTCCGTCTGTCTGTCCGTACCCCCCTTCCAAAATCAGTTCTATCAATCGGATCTTAAAAATTCTTTTTTTATTAAAAAGCTATGGCCTCAGAGATCCAACTTTCATACTTTTTGCCCGCCTGTCTGTACGTCCGGACGGACATAAATCTACGATCTGTCGGCGAATTTCTCATTGAATTAGCATTGAAATTCAATTTTGCGTCATTTAAATTACTGTTGCCAAATCAACAATGGCATGAGAAACTTTATTCATTTAAAAGTAATGTTATTTGAAGCAAAATTTATTTTGGTTATAAATAAGTTTGGAATTACGTCAGGAATGTGATTATTTGATTGTTTATTATTTGTTTACTAAGTAAGTGGCATATCATATTTTTTTGCTTCTAATCCTGATTAGTTTTAATTTATATTTCTTATTTGAAGTGCATTTTTAAGTAGTTTTATGTTTTTTGTTCTACGAATAATTAAATATTTATTTATAAACTGCAAATAAATCAAGCAGACGATAAGTAATATTAATTTTATTTGCGATAGAAAATTATTGAAAATAGTTGATTTTGGCTTTAAGAGGGATTGTCAGTCCCATAGAGCTAATGCACTAGTTTTCTAATCACAACTTCCGCAGAAGTATTGCTTTGCCAAGTTAGCCTTTTTTCCCAGGTATGAGAATCAACATAACATTGAAATGAAACAAATTTTGAAACGAAAATGTTATCTAGTTATTTAATTATATATTTTTGAAGTTTTAAAATGCCAAAAATTACAGCAGATGGCGACACTATTTTAAAACTTTATAATTGATAATTAAATAATCGGATGTTATTTTCTTTTCAATTTTGTTTTAAATTGATGTTATGATGATTCTCATACCTGGTGAAAATGGGATAACATGGCAAAGCAATTCTTTTGCAAAAATTGTGATTTCAAAACTAATGCATTATTTCTATGGGACTGACAGTCCCTCTTAGGAAGTTTAAATTATAGCTGGATGCTGTGTTTAGTGAAATTTATTCTAATGTGTATAAATTTAATGTAGAAACGGTTGTAGATGACACTTACTGTTACGAACCTAGTTGTTTCCCGATAAGAATTTCAGTAAGTATTTAAGTAACAGGAAAGTAGGCTATTTTAGTTCTTTTAGAACTTCTTGTTTTTTTACGAATTTAATAATTTTATGAAATTTTAAGCATAAAGGAACCATTTATAACCATCTACTTCGAAATCTTACTTTCGAAAAAATATATATATAAAATTTTTAGTTATAATTTTTAATATAAACCCCATGCAGTGAAAACAAGTTTGCACTTGGTTGATCCCCCTCAGAGGGTTTCAGGAATTTCGATAGCTAAAAAATGATAGAGCGGCATCTTAAAAGTCTGAATTAATACGGGTTTTCAATTAATATCATCTACCTACTTGAGGGATACTTTCGATGTTCCAACTCTTAAATCTAGACGTGATCTTTTATGTGTTTTGTTCTTTTATAAAGTTTTAAATAATGAAATAGATTGTGTTGATATTCTTAATTCTGTTCATTTTGCTGTTCCATGTAGATTTTTAAGAAACCATCGTTTATTTGTTAACGTTATTACAAAATCAAATGTCATTGCTAATTTTTATTTATATAAATTTAATAAATTATACAATAAGTTCTCCAATGATCTGGATATTTTTAATATGTCTTTTAAAGTTTTTAAAGCTACATGTGTTCGAATTTTTAACTGATTGTATGTCTTTTTATAGTATTTTTTAGTGTGTTTGCGGTTTTATTTTCGTGTTTTATATTTGTCTGTTTTTTTCTTTGCACCACTGTAATTGGGTTTTTATCTGTAGTGTGTGTTCTAAATAAATAATTAAATAAATTAAGGAAACTCTGTTACTGACTACGTAAGTATAAGGCATCATTCCAAATATGTTAACCTACCTATTGTTACAGGCCTTTTCCTCTTAGCAGCTGGTGAGTCTTCAGTCGAATCTTTCACTGCTCCTAAGCTTTGATGCTGGGGATGCGCTGAAAGATACGATTAAATATTTGCATGCTAACAAAAACGTACTTGTTTTGGAAAACCTAAATAAATTAGATAAGTATAGGTTATCGTAAATCAATTTCATAATAAAAATTTATAACTGTTATAAATTTCATTTGGTGCTAGAATAAAGTAAAAAAGTGGTGTTTCCTCTTGTTTTAAGTAATTAGTATGAAAAGCGATTTCAGTTTTTAAAAGTTTAGCCAATTGAAGTTAAGAGTTATTCAAACTTCCCCAAACAAACTAAATAAATATATCAAATCTCATATTAATAGATGCAGCGTGTTAATTATTAATAAATCATTAGTTTTGAAACATGACTGTGTTACAGTTGTGTGTATGCATGTTGAATCAGGGTCAAACTTGAGGAAAAGGCATGCGAACACTATATCGTAGATTTTAACAATCTTTTGTGTTTATGAACTGTCAGTTGGCCCGTATTCAGATAGTAACTTTTACATGAATTTTTTTATTTCTTTTAGGCAATATGTTTAGAATAATGGCAGCAATAGCATTCGAAGTAAAGTGGCTATGCGCTACACAAAGAGCACTCAGTACCCCCTATCGGAAAATTTCTGAGTTAAAAAAATATCAAACCCGTTAAATTTAGAATAATGGCACATTTGTAGTATTAGAAGTAAAGTTTAAGTATAGGAATGTGACCTGAGCTTGTTAGTAGCTCCCTATAACGTTATGAGTTAAAAATTTATTCTCGAATTAAAAATTAAAAATTGCAATAGGAAAGAGAAAAGAAAAGTCATTAAAAACTCTAAAGAAAGTACTGAAATGAATCGAAAGGTACCGTGTTCTTACTATTTTTAATACGTTCTAAAACTTTCCATTTTTTTTTCTCTATGTTGTATCGTTTTTAAGGTGACACTAACTCAGAAATTTGTCGCTAAGGGGCACCTCATACAGGCTTTTTTGTTTATAATACAACCACTTTACTACATACGTACTTTAATTCTGATACTATAACTGCTTTAGAATGAACAAAATAGCTCAAGTTTGTTAAGTTTATGAGTGATTGAAGCTGATTTATAGGGTGGAGACTTTTAGAATTACTGTTAAAAAAGCGGTACCTAAAGTGTTCACCCCATTGAGCTAGAAGAAACGTGGAGTGAGGTGTGTGATTCACTGAACAGGGCAGCAAACGAGCCGGTTCAATAACGAAACGCGGAGGAATACACGGCACTGCTGTAGAAACGAACCCGGGCAGAAAACCTAGAAACTTGCCTATTTCGCTATTGGGTTCGTCTTCACTGGTTCTTAGTTAGTGATCCACATGGTTATTTCTTAAAAAAGTTGGAATTTAAAGTTAAAGAAAGTTAATTTCTTTCGAACTAAAAATATTTAAATACATTTGGGAGCCCAAGTCAATATGATAGAGGGGTCTCATACAAGTATTGCATACAAGTGTAAATAGTCCTTTTCTGCCCTGTTCGCTCAAAAGGGTGTGAGTGGGTTTTCGGTTCGCTGACACCTCACAGCTCACTCCAGTTTCCCTTCTAGCTCAATGGTTCACCCCCTCTTAAATTCATATTTTTCGATTTTAGAACAAATGTCACCGCCATTAGATATTCCAAAATCTTAATAAATGTTACCAATGCTTATATTCTTTCAATCGCATAAAAAATAAAAAATAAAACCTGTAACAAGAGTACCTATGTCTCTTAACGATTTCGTTAGAGAATCACTAGACACTTCTGGAAAAAAGACTATGTTTAAAAAAAAATACTATTCAAAACAATAAATAATTTTTTCTAGTTTTTGACAAAATAATTAATATTAACTATTAGACGAAGTAGTATCAGTATTAAACACCAAGACATCCGAATATCGTTTTAAAGCAACTTTAATTTTATGGAAGTCACATTAGAGAGGTACACTTCCCCTTATAACCCAAATAAATTCAAGAGATTCTACATCAAACAATGAAACAATCTACCTGAAACTATCGTCAGTCGTAAAAGTGCGTTTAAAATGAAGGGCCTATGGATGCCAAAGTGCATAAGTCATCCTTAATTAAGGTGAAAAACGGAGGGAGATTGCCAAGAACCGCACAAAATCTGATAATTCTCCCGTTTCGCTGCTGGTCTATTAGAATAATTGGTGCCGATTGCAGAGGTTTATCACAACTCATTAGTGGGAAAAGATAGACACGTTAATTACCCGGTAGAATGAAGAATTTTTTCCAAGCCGATATCTACTCATTAGACAATTAAAAGGTTCCCTGAATACAGGCGCGGATCCAGGGGGGGGGGGGGGGGGGGTCAAGGGGTCAGATGACCCCCCTGCCTTTTTTTGAAGTTTTCCTTTTAGCGCCCTCATACTTAAATCTCTGCCCTCCCCCCTTTCAAGAACCCGTATTATAGTCTAATTATACTTAGTTAACAATAAAAAAAAATCCCGAAGTGAAAAAAAGTAAATCCCGAAGTGTCCTCCTTCAAAACGGCATTGCACTCTTCGCTAGGCTCTTTGAGGGGTGGTCCACCCCCTCTTTTTCTCCCCCTTACCATTCTTTCTAAGGATGCCGTGAGAGAATTTTCGCTACTCTCTTTGAATGCTGTTGATTAAGATCGTTCGCGAAAGAACGTCTACACTGTAAAAAAAAACTGTTGTTTTTACAGTTAAATACATTATTTTTTACAGTTAAAAACTGTTTTTTAGAAAAACAGTTAATAACTGTATTTATCTTCGTTAACGTGACGTCACACTCACAATCCATCAAATGCACCTGCCCGCGGGGGAAATTTGAAGACGAGCAAAAAGTCACGTGATTGAGATCATCGTTCAGCACAAATACCCAATTCTTGCCCTCGCGACCGAGTAATGACTTTGTCGCAGACGGTTCAGTATTGGGCTCGCACGCAAGAGGTTCCTGGATCAAAACCGGGCCCGGTCCATACCTCTTCCAGGAACTTCTTGCGTGCGAGCCCAATACTGAACCTTCTGCGACTAAGTAATTACTCGGTCGCGAGGGCTAGTATTGGGTATTTTATTTTAGCAGGGAGAAACTGTTAAATTTACAGGGGAAAACCATTGAATTAAGAGTTTTTCCCTGCTAAATTAACAGTTTTTCTCTGTTAAAATTACAGTTTTCCTGTAAAATAATTACAGTTTTAAACTGTAAAAAAAACAGTTATTAACTGGCGTCTAAGTTGACAGTTTTTAACTGTAAAAACAACAGGTTTTTTTTACAGTGTAGGCAGCTTATATTGTAGACAGCAAGTAGGATTGTTTAGGCAATAAAAAATAGGGACCCCACGGGGGCTTCGGGATGTGATTGGAGGTGGACTCTTGTTGTAGTGTAGAAATACTCTGCCCTTTGCTGCTGCTCACCTGAAGAGATTTCAAGCCCATCAACGAATGTCACACACGATCTCAAGTAAATCGGCCTGTGGATAATTACCTATTTTACTTACTTTTTTAATAATTACTTTTACACGGTGTTTTAAAGAGGCAGACATGTTTTTTCACCTTTTTCTAATTTTTTATAGTTTTTTTTTTAAATATTTATAATTATACAAAACTAAGGTTTATAGCATTTTTAATGATTCTTCTGAAATTAAAACACTGCACATATTGTTCTTTGAAAATAAGGTTCGAAAATATTATTTATATTATATGTACTCGGAAAGTTTATATTATTTTCAAAAATTCTTTTTCAATTAAATGTATCCTTTTTAGAGAGTTAATTTTAGAGTATTTTTTAAACGTAGAGACTGGGCGGCACTTATGTCGTCCAGTGATTTAATAATCAAGTCACTGGTCGATGATACAGCATATCGCCTATCGTGTAAAAACTCATTTCGAAGACCTTATGTTTGGTTTGTTCTTGTTAATTTGTCCAGTAATTATTACAGATATCTGAACTTGTGTTTTTTAGTTTTTGGTTTAATAATGTTTTCTGATGTGTTAGTATGAATAAAATATGCTCTAAGGGGTTTTATAACGAAACTGGGACTTTTCATATCAAATTATAGAGAAACTTAAAATAAATGTGTTTTTTTTTGATAAAATTACAATGTTAAAAGAAAGATTTCAGTGCGTCAAAACTAGCCATTTCTTTAATTGGTCTTTTTAATTATGCTTTTTCTTGGTGTAGTAAGTGCTAAAGCTGATGCTTTTTTTAAAAATATTTTTCTTCTACATAAATTTAGTAAACTATATATTTTTCCCAACTTACAAAATAAATTTTCGCGTTAGTTATTATCCTGTTATTTCCTCTGCTCTATTCGAACTATTATTCTAATATAAAATTCTTAAAAAATACACCGGTTTAATTAGTTATTAATTAATTTCTTATTTTAAATCTTTTGTTACTAGTACATAAAACAAAAATTAAATTTAAATAAAAAAATAAATTAATTTAAATTTAAAAACGTAAAACAGTTCATCTTCCCCGAATTATAGAATTAAAAAAAAATATATCTTTCAAACCGACAGTTGTACTTGCTATTGAAATATTTATAAAACTACGTCAAGTAAAAAAGTTTTATCAATTAAATATATTTAAAGCATATTAAATAACTTTACATTACAACATTTAATTGATTTTTATTTAATATTTTTTGTATTATTAACTTAACATTAATATTTTTTGTATTATTAACTTAACATTAATATTTTTATAAATTCACATTATTCAATAAATATTTTATTTTATTGATGTTATATGATAGTATAAACCACAAACGCTAATCAAGAAGGTTGTAAATTTAAGTATGATGTTTATTAATAATGATTATAAATTATGTTTATTAATTGTAATTAAAATGATTGTTTAATAATTTTACCAGTGTATTTATTTAATAACTAATAAGTACGAGAGATTTCTTTGTTATGAATCTAAATTATAAAATAACTTTAACATTTAATTAAGAATTTAATTTGCAGTCAGAATTTTATTAATACGATTTTTCTAATTACCAATAATTTTTTCCAATGAAAATTTTGACTCCCCTGTCATTTTATTCTGGATCTGCCCCTGCCTGGATATGAGTAGAAGGAAGGTATGTAGAAATTATTCTTGAAATTTTGGTAAAAATGTCAGTATGCTGTTAGAAAATACTATCGATAGTTTTTTTTAAGGTTTATTCCTGAAATTTTTGTAAAAATTTCCCTATGTCGTTAGAAAATAGTATCGATAGTTTTTCAGGTTTATTTTTGAAGTTGAAATTTTTATTGAAAGGGGAATCGAGGAATAGAAAAAGCTTACGATCAAGTTAAAATACATTTATTCCTAACAAACTGTAAAAAGATCAGAACCAAAATTGTGCATTTATTTTTAAGATAATTGTTCAGTTTATGATATTTTGATTTTAAGTTAAGTTAATTATTTTTAAGTACTACGCGTCGTTAGCATTTTTATAAATATAAGATGCCTCGAAAGCAGATATATAAACGGATATTTATTGAAAATATTACTTAAAATTTGTGAAAGATAAAAAAAAATATTATGTAAATATTTAACGCTGACGGACGTTGATACTTTAAATCATATATATCACTAAAGGTAAAAAAACGTCATGCCCATAAGAGCGTTTTCGCATCTTTTTTTTTCTCTCAATATTTTAGTAAAGGTAAAGGATGGATAGTGCCCATACAATCTTCCTTGTGGGAACGTGAAATTTTTTTTTACATTTGGCAAATCAGATAATTTTCCAAAATTAGGCAAGTACAGTTTTTTTTAAAGAAGAAGACCACATTCTTTCTTTGTTGATAAGAACTTATAGCATATCTTTAAATAAATTACAGTTTAAAAATTAAATATAAAGTTGCTTTAACAATAAGCTCTTGCATCTAGAAGTGACATGTACTGCACTTTATCCATATAGCATAGTATCACATGTTACATATAATTACAGGTATTTTGTGTGCAAAGAAATTTGGCCAAGGTTAAATATCAAGAAAATGCGAAAGCACATAGGGGAAAAGAGATCAATCCAGGTATTAATAAAAATCCATAAAATATTCGGATCTATAATTCTGACCGTTATAAAAAAATGAACACCTTACTTGGCATTAAAAACATCGCAAAAAAACTGAGACTACGTGGAACCATTCTGAACAAGTATAGGAATAATTATCCACGCGTTTTATAACCACGTAGGAACCCCGCCCTCCTTTAAGCCATAAATCAGAAACAAAAAACCTATTTCCTGAGACATAGGAAAGATTAAAGTCTCAGCTCTTTTAAGTCGTGATAAATTATAGATGAAAAGGCCAATTGTGGGAATACAATTCATGGGGTCAGTATTACGTATGAACAGGGAGATATTCAAAATTCTTCTTTTTTTTAAAGAAAACAAAATTTACTTTTATGAACTAGTTTATTTGTATGGTGAATTATTTGGAATTAAAATATTTTTGTACATATTTGAATTTTCTTTTAAATTGTTTTAATCAATTTAAAATACTAGGTAAACCCATAATGTATATGAAATACGTATAAAATATTTTCACTACCTTTTCGTAAATAACTATTACCTTAATTAGGAGTTCATGTTATAAATAGATACTAGTTTATAATTGCCGAATATTATTTTTATTTATTCTAAATATTTAATATATACTCTAATATTTAAGTAAATATTCAATTAATATTCTAATATTTTTTTCAAAAATGTAAAATGAGATAAATAAAAAATTACCCCAATGACATTAGACTAAAAATAATTGACCAACAATGTTATTAATAATATTCTACTTTTAAATTTTCATGAAAAAATTAAAAATACGTTTTCATAAGAAGTAGAGATCTAAAAAATAATTCATTGTTCCATTTTATATAAACAAAAAAACAAGCTAAATAGATCATATTGTACTTTTGAACATGAAGAATGAAAATTTTTTTCTTGTATAATTAATGCAATCAATGTCACTATTTAAGGAGGGACTTGGGCAGCTACATGTGCTATTCGAAGAACTCCCTTGGTCGTGTAACAGTTCCAACCCCCTTCCCCCGAAAAAAAAGCAAAGTTTCTGTAAATTACAGAACTGAGATTAAGTGATTAATTATTAATTAACGTTCTATCAATAGAATTTTATTCACATATTTTAATTAAGGTTGGAATCTCGACTTTCAAAGTTAAACCTTCTTTTAAATAGGTAGTTTATGTTTATTATTTTTTTTGGCTAAAAATAGCTAAATAAGTTATTCTTTTGATATAATAAGTTAACTGTCCTTGTTATTTAAATGATGTTATTTATAAATACAAATAAGTAACTTTACCATCGAATGCTGGGACACTTTTTTTTCAAGCAATTTATTGAATAATTTTGTTTTAAATGATCTCTTCAAAGGTGAAAAAATACTACATAATAGACATTAAATCTCTCAATGATGAATAATTTCTTTAAAAAATAATTTGTATACTTTATTTAACAAATTTAAATGTATGTGTGTTTAGGTATTAAGTCTACCTTCAATTAGTTGTTTTAAAACAGTTTATTTTAATCTTAAATGATTTTTCAAAATTAAAAAAATGCCGCAATAAAAAAGACATTAGAACGTTTAGTAGCGACTAAATTTTTTTTCAATAATTTTTTACTGCAAAATAAAAAAAAAGTCACCCACTCTCTGAAAAAGTCACCGTAGTCTCCTCTATATATTCTTAAATTTATAATAATTTTATTATAGCAACTGTAGAATTAATACATGACAGGCCACAAATCTTCTGAAATTTTCACTGCTGTTTAGTGTTATGTTTAAAAAAATTATTTTAAAAAAATCAAGTGTATAATATGGTTTAAATTAATGCGTGTTTAATTACTTATAATTGCTTTTTGTTGTAGGTTTAATTTTTTCTTGCAATTTTTTATTATCAATTATGAGTACTATATGCGTTAAAGAAAGATCTATCACAATCAGTACAAGAATTGAACAAGTTTTCTTTGTGGGGCTTATAATTTTTTTTGTATTTATCTGAATTTGAAAAATAGGTACAGCAAAACTGCTTTTAGATTTCATACTTCATTTACAATACAAAAAGTGAGAGGTACATAATCGTTCAGTCCGCCAGTCTTTCAGTCCGTCCTACCCACTTTCACATCCCCAACTACAAATGCTACAAACAAGTATGATACGTCAAATTGAAATAAAAAATCGTATTAAGTTACTTTCCAAATTTCATTAGACAATACGATTTATAAGTATATTTAAAATTAAAAAAAAAAAAAAACAAATCGTTCAATGCCATTTAAATGACAAGAAAATTCCTTCATTTTGATTTAATATTTCCACTGTTGTTACTTTGTCAAACGCACGAGAGGCTTTATTTATTTAAAACGAAAATAAAAATTGAAGAAATATTTATTTTGTGAAATAAAATAGATTGGAATGACGTCATAGAATATATTACAATAATGTTCTTTTGATGGTTCTTTATATGTGTTATAAGAAAGTGGGAAAGATGGTTCTAATTTCTTTTTTGCATAAATAATCTGGTAATTTTTGTTTATATTTCAGTCTTTAGTAATAAGTAATTGTATAAAGACGTCAAAGTGCAAATTATTAATTGTTAGTTTGAAAATTGTAAATACTTATTCTTAAAAATATAAAAAATAATGTTATGATAAGTTTCCTTTCTATTTTTAGAACAAGTAATGCTACTAATTTTTTTTATTATGCATACTGAAAATTAATTTAGCAAACGATAAGGAACATTAATTAAATTTTAGAAAGAAAGTTGATGAAAATGGACAATTTTGGTTACTAAAAGTTGAAATTAGAACTAAATGCTGTGTTTGACGATTTTGTTTCGAAAGTTTTTAAATCGAGTGTGGGAGCTGTGTTCTATGGGTGACCGCTACTCTTAAAAACCTACTTGTTTATTCGTAATATGTGTAACTTACGTTTGAGTGCATAGGAGTTACATAATTCGTTAAAATTAAAGTTAACTAAAACATATATTTGAAAGAAATTCATTTCCAGCAAATGAAAAGTAATTAAAAACTTGAAAACCAATTAAAACTCTTACATAGTATTTTTGTCTCCACATTCTACCATGTTAAAAGTTCAAAATCATAAATATCATTTACTAATACTTTACCTTCAGAACTCTGTCGTCTAACTGCTGATGTATCTTTGGTAGGAGCGCTTGTTGGAGGCTGGATTTCTATTAACGAAAACAAACAATATTTTTGTTTACCTCAACTTACTCCTAATTCTCTAACTTATTTGAGAGTACTTTCTACGAGAGTTTTGATGCTTAGTAATCTACATATCCCTTTCCGACCGAGCTATCACGATCGTGCGGGTATAAAAGAGAATGTTCAAGCTCTTCAAAAATATTGATACCGAAGCAGATGACTTGTACCAGACGTTATTTGTATAAAAAAGGACTTTGTTTATTAAGGAGTTGCTGGCATTGATGCTGTTTAAGGCATTTTTTCGATAAAACTCTAAAATTTAGTCTCATAAACTTAAATCAGCGCCACCTGATAGCTGGTCTTAAAGGGGTATTTCATTTTTAAATAAATAAACAGGCTTAAATTACTAAACTAGTGCTATTTAAAAAATTTACAAAAAATTAATACCAAAACTTTTATTTTGAAATTATTTTCTTTTGTTGTACATACGCAGAAAAGTTATTATCATATGCTGAATGTAGAATATTTGATATAAGCTTTTATTAATAGTTATGTCTCGATTCTATTGTTTGGGACAACCGCGAGAAATTATATTAATAAATATCTTTTTAATAAAACCAATTATTTTTTCTTTAGAAATCTTTTAATGTGTACAGGAACTCAAAACTAAAATAATTTATTATCTTCTTAATTCCCTTTTATTACAAACTCTTTTACTTAATTTGTTTTGAATTTCTTCCAGATTCCCTATTTTCATTTCTGAGCTCGTATAATCCATATGACCATAAATGTTCAGAAAATGAAGAAAACCCATTTCTAAACAGAATTTCAAAATTACGCCCTACATTGTTAATTAAAGTCATAATGTACTTACCATGCAGTCTCACAGCTCCTTCAGTGGAACCAAGGGAGTTCTTCGAATAGCACATGTAGCTGCCCAAGTCCTCTGGCTGCAGATTCCTAATCGTAAGTCGCATATGGGTCTTGTAGGACTTCTCCTTGAACGTGACTTTGAACTTGTCTGTCGATATGATCATCTCGCCTGGTCTCCTGCCCCAGTAATTGATGGAGCTGGGGTATGCCTCGGTGTGGCAGTCTAACGTGACGTCTCGTCCCAACGCGGCTCCGATTAACTGATTCGGGATCCAAAGCACAGGGGGAACTAGGATTGGAAATGAAGTCGATTGAAATAGAGGGGGAAGTAGTTAAAGTTTCGATCGGAAATGAGAAATGCCTAGTCAGAAGAATGTGGAATTAAAAATGTAACAGAAATTCGCACTCGTGGTGCTTTGGGATTCTGTTTGACCAACACCTACTTGAAAGCAAAGCCCACGGCGAAGGATCTAGGTAGGCCCATGAGGGAACACTACTGCACAGATTCAAATGTTGTGACCATAATAATGATTCCTAGTAGTTGTGATGGCTGCGTGGGGAAATGTTTCACCATAATTTCAGTATTCGGTTGAACTAATCGTCATGTTTTGAAAACAAAAAAACTGAGAAATGGTTCAATCAAATATCAAAATACAGGGTGTCCGTAAAAGAATATCCGAGTTTTAATGGTATATTACAGGAGTTTATTTTATACTAAATATAACAAATCATACATGACATTGAAGGAAAACTAACATAGTTTTTCCTTTAAGTGCTCAATGTGTGCGCCTTTAGGGATACGGCACACATCCAAACGAAAATGCAATTCTTCCCATACTGTCTGCAGCAAGTTCGGAGTAATGAAAGCAACAGCCTGTGCAACTGTGAAAACGACGTAGTGCGCGGTACAAGCGCATGCGCTTATCTGAAACTGTTGGAGTTATTCTTTATTCATCACCTTCAACCACATTACAATTACACTCTTCAACCACAATACTATTACAATTTGAAACTCGGACATTTTTTTTACGGACACCCTGTATAGTGAAACATTTCACCACGCAGCCGTTGCAACTGCTAGGAACTATATTTTTAGTGAAACTAAGCGCCAAATTTTTTACAGTGTGTCTGTTATTTTGCCAAGTCTAGTAAATGAATCGCTTTGATCATCAAACTTGGTGCGGGAATGGTTGCTGTTCGGCACCAATTTCGGCCTACCTATTCCTCAAAATAAGAGTTGTAGCAACTCGGGAGTAGGCTTGCTTAACTATAGGAGGAATTGGTTTGACACAGGGATAACAATGGGATGATGAAGTAATGAATAAAGAAAAAAATATATTCTGAATCCAAAGCACAGGGGAAATAGGGTTGGAAATTATTGAGGTTAAGTGGATTGAAATAAGGCTAGAATAATAAGGGGATGCTGCATCGTCAGAAACCAATGAAAAACCCGATTTCACGAGTTAACACATTATGTCTTACGTGATACTCTCGAACGAAAGTTTGGCGAATTACACTGCTCAAAAGAATTAGGGGAAGGCATGTTTTAAACCATTTCACCCCCAATGATTCCATTTGGAATCATCAGCTTGCGATTTTTTTTCTCATTAACATGAGCCCGCACTTATTTATCGTTTGAAGGAAGAATCATGTATTTTGAAGAATTCAATAATGTTTGTTTTAGTTAAATGAAAATATGAAAAACATGGTAAAATAAAATTCTCTCCCAAAAAATTATATGAAATAAATTGACCCTAAATTCTTCACGCTTACATTCTTCGATGTTTAAAAATTGATTTTAACTTTTTTTTTAACAACTAAAGTTTCGAAAAAAATTATTGTTATAATTTATTCAAAAGTTATGCTTCCGATTTTTCCCCTTAAAATTTAGTTAAAAAATTAGGATTTTTGTCCCCTGTTTTTTACCATTTCATTCTGGATGCATAATGAATCTATTTAACAAATTTTAGATTTTGAGAACAAAAAATAAAACGTTGGAACTGAAAGGGTTTACAAAAGTACGCAAAGCGCTCCCCTAATTGTTTTGAGCAGTGTATTTTGGGCTAGGTTGAATAAAGCACAATTAATAATTAACAATTTATAGCTTGCGTATGCAAGGGTATAAGGGAAAATCTTATTAGTTTAAATCATATACTATCTACAACCACAGGAATTGACAATTTAAAAGTTTATTTATCGATTCTTAAGGAACAAAATTAGACAATTCTTATAGAAATTTAGCGAGTGAGCAGTGCGGTTTGTTTGGGCGTACCACATCGTTTTAGCCACTTTAAGAAGGCATCAGTTTTTACGTATTACGTATGACCTACATGATTGAAATATACACTCTTACAACAAAATAGTGAAATCCACTTCTATAGGGGAAGTGCATTTTCGGCACCGGAAAGGAGTGGAAATTAACTCACACTGAGTAAAGAACCTCTCGTTTTAAGAGTGTAGGACGTAGATTGTTTTCTTTTATTTCTTTTACCCACTCCGCAAAAAGAGTGAAATCCACTCCTATAGGGGAAGTGCATTTTCGGCACGGAAAGGAGTGGAAATTAACTCAGACTGAGTTAAAACCGCTCGGTTGTTTTAAGAGTGTAGGGGATTGTAGTTAAAGTTGCGATATAAAATGGGGATAACTTCGCAGAGTAATGCGGAATTTAAAATTTAACAGAACTACGCATTCTCTTTGACATAGGGATAAATGGCATAACAAAGTCATAATTGAATATAGCAATGTATTACGGAAATAATTAGTATATTAACGCGTAGGTATGTAGAGTTAACTCTGTTACAGGGTTTAATTGGAATCAGGTAAAATAAAGATTGACGTCGTAAAATGTTTAGGTTTTAATTACTATATTTCAAAAAATTAAAATTTGAAATTCTCAAAATATGATAAAATAAAGTCTTCATATTATAATTTTTTTTCAAAATATGCAGTCTAAAGGACAAAAAAAAGTTAAGATAATAAATGTAACGAGTTAAGATAATAAACGTAAAAATAGAGTTAAGATAATAAACGTAAATATATGAACCACCCACATAACGCACATATATCAGACAAGAACGCACATATTCGGATAAGCGTAATTATACTACATTAAGATTAGAATGACTGTTAAAAATAACTTCTAAACATTAAAAACGATTTTTTTTCTGGTCGTTCTTACTTCAAACTGAATTAAGTAATTAATATCTTTTGTTTGACTTTTTTTACTCAGGAAACCATAACTAAGAATTAAACTATTAGTTAATTTCAGATTTTGAAGTATTACTTAACCATTAAATATTAAACAAAACTGTGTCATAAAGTTTAATCGACCAGTCTTATGTATTTTAAAAACTTACAATGAACATGCAAGATGATTCGCCGGCTAACAGATGGAGGTACTCCGTTGGCAGCAATGCATAGGTATGCTCCTGTGTGTAGGCGACTGACTCTTGTTATGCTTAGAATTTCACCTTCGTAAGTAATAGCGCTGGGATCTAAATTAAAATAAAATATCTATGAAATTGTTGGGCTTATGAAATAGTCAAGTTTTGTCATTGATTATAATAATACATTGTTCAATTGCCCAAACACTTTAATACAATTAAATCAAAGATGAAAAGGCTCAGTGGCTGAGAGGTATTTCGTGTCTGCCTCATAACCCCAAGATTGCGGGTTCGAGCCCCAGCTGAGTGATTTTCTAAATGGGAAAATCGTGGACACGCATGTCATATGATTATGTGGCATGTAAAAGATCCATTGATTACCCATTTGGCTTGGGCTTACTTGGCTTATGCTTACTCAGAATCATTGTAATATGAGCGTCGAAAGTGTTAGGAAAAGCCGCCTAGATGGTGCCACAAAAAAATGGCTCTCAGTTCTTGGGAATATGATGAGTCTACAAAGGATTGACCACATAAAAAGCAGCCTCGTTGGGAAAAAAATGAAAAGCAAAGTAAAAATTTACAGTTGTTACCTTCTTAGGTTTAAAATTCATGTCTTATTATGAAATCTGAAAGTAGGCACTTCAAACAAACGAATATTGTTTTGAACTTAGCTACATTTAATATCACCCCCTAATTATTGACTGCAAAAATCTAAATCACTACTAAACTGCAATTGAGCTAATGGAAGCTTCCTTCATTAACAGATTCTCATATATTCAGCGCAAAATTCTCAAAACTCAAATTTTATACTTCTAGGAAAAATGTTGATTAAAAAGTATCAACTGCTTACCTGTGAATTTCTTTCCCTGCCAAGCCCCAAGAGGTATTGGTTCATTGTCTTCTCTTCTCCAAGTAATATTCGGTGTTGGGTATCCAACGGCTTTGCACGTGAGAGTTACGTTGGCCCCTTCACGTACAACAACGTCACTGCTACTGCCTTCGTCGAGAATATCGGGTGGAACTAATGAGGAAAATAGACACGAAATTAACTCTTACAGATTTGAATTTGTCATGCACATTTTTAAGCTAATAATTACATAGGTATCCAATTTGAAGTACAAATAATATCATTTTAGCTAGTTTTTTTAAATATAATTTTTTTATTAATTAATTTTTCTCGCAAAGTTTTTGAAAATATTTTTTTGCCCTACTTAAAGTACAAATACACATATAAACTGCAAATTAAGTAATTTATGCAATGTAAAAACATATATACATGATCGTGTACTTAAGGAACCCATGGGGTTAAAATATTTCAATATTTCTACGTGTCTAATCATATCATTGATACTGGTAGTTTAAAAAAATCGATTCTTTAATCGATTCTTTTCGATTCTTTTTCGGGTTTTAATAAAGGTAAATTACGATAAAATGTGAAATTTGAATTTACATTTGTACATTCCATTTTAATTTATCATACATTTTTACAATTTTGAATTGCTTCACGTACAATAAAGTAATTTTTGTTAGTGTTACTTTCAGAAAAATATGGAGGAAGTACTGATGAAAGTAGATCTATTTGTAATGTGTAATTTTAATTTTTTCTTTATTTTTTTCTATTTTAGCTTTCACATTAATTTATAACGTAAAAAATGGAAAGTATTATAATCACTCAGTCTGTCTGTCTGTCTGTCCATCCGTCATACACTTTCACAGGCCGAACAGCAAATGCCACCGTGGTTCATGCCAAGTGTGGTTCATTAAATTATTGAAGCAAAAAAACATGCCAGGCTACATTATCGATTTCATTCAAAACTTATAATTTGAAGTATTTTTAAATTTTTTTTAAAAAACAAAATATTTAATGCCCATATAAATAACAACAGAATCGATTTTTTTTACCACCGTTGTTACTCAACAATCGCACGAACAATAAACTTTATCTGTTAAAAACAAATTGAAGGACAATTTAATTTTTTTATAACTCAGTTTTGAATGACGTTATAATAGATATTACAATAATATTCTTTGATAGGTCGCATTGTTTGCTTAGAAAGATGCATTAAGGCTTTTTTTTTATTTATTACATTTTAGCGATAATTAATGAATAATGACGTCTTAATAAATGTTATCCTTTTTGATGAGGTTTTTTCGTTTCTTTTTGTTTTTCAAATGGTATTTAAAAATCAATTCGTGGAGTTTTGCTTTGAAGATGGTAGATTGTTTCAATGTTGTTGTACGTTGATCTGAAACGTTTTGGCTTTATTTAAGAGTGAGCAATATTGCATATTTATTCTTCGAAATACAAATAAATTTAACCAACTACAAGGAAATATTACGAAAGTTTCGAAAGTGAATAAATGAAAATAGCTAAATTTGACTGTTTAAAGTCAAATATGGAACTAAATGCTACGTTTGGCGCTTTTTCTCCTCAGAAGCATGAAATGTGAGTGGAAGCGCTTCTAAGTGACAGTTTGCTTATTCGAGTGACACAATGACTAAGTGACAAAATGCTGTAATCGATTTCTATGTCTAGGATTAATCAAGTTGTGTTAACACTTGTTAAACAGGCTATCTTCGTTCAGAAAAATAAATAAGAGTTATTTATAATTATTAAATAAAAAATATTACTTTTCACACGTTATTTAAAACTGAGTAAGGACTTATGAATTAAATGAAAGTTTGGTTATAATAATTCAGATATCTTTTTTAAATTAAAGTTATCGAAGTATAACTAACAATAGTTAAGGAATTTTAAGATTGGAAACACCTTTAATGAACAGTAATCGATATATAATAGGTAATTGATAAAATAATTTAATAATGATTTGACCTTGAATTTAAGCAAAAGAGTCTAAATAAATTAAAATATTTCGGAGTTTTCGTAGTGGTTAGATAACTTAACTCCTCGGCGCAACAGCCCATTACTGGGCCAAGGCCTGACGTGCCCATTTCAGCTTTCGTGACCTAGGACCTTGGGGTGCTATGCATATGTCCCGGTAAGGTGGTCAGCCTCACGCAAAACCCCCAGTGTTTAGTTCCCAAGCATGCTTGGTACCCATTTTATCGACCCACTCAAGGGATGAAAGGATGGGTCAACCTCGCCCAACCCGGGATTCGATCCCCGGACCTGTGGCGTGGCAATGCGAAGCACTACCACTAAGCCACTGGGCCTCAGTGGTTAGATTCTTTATTAAAATATTGCATATTAATAAAATAAATTGCATATGTTTTTGTTAATAAAAGTATATTCGCAGTGTACATAATTTACTGTATTTAAAAATCCTCTTAAGTATGATAACTAATTAAAAATTAATCTTTTACATATGAAAAACTTCTTTTTAAACTTATTAAACACAAAACATTAGTTTCTTATCTTAAAGTTATTTATTGTCGATCTTAATTATTCCAGCAAGATGACTGTTAATTTAAAAATTAATAGCTCGGGTAATGCAGAAAAGTTAATGACTTTATTAAGTTTTCGGTTTTCCTCTAGCTACTTAAGTTTCAGTTATGTTACTTTTGCTGAATAGAACGTCGATTTCAAAGATAATTACTGATATTTTTATTTGTTAGTAATCAATAATATGGCAAAGTAATCTTAACTTTTAAACATACTTCAAATTTTAATTTTATAGTAAGTGCATAGCCTAGACAAATTTCGATTTATGAATAGGTTTCTTTACTGTTAATTTAATTGTACTTTTTGTAATTACTTTAAAAAAATGTAACAAGATTATTGGTGCACAAGAGTGTAATAAATAACAAAATATTAGTTTCGAATAATATAATAAAGATATAAATTTAAAAAAAAACGAAAGGCACAAGCCTTGAAAGTTTAATAAGAAAACTTATCCATACCTCAATTATTTTTGTCCTCTAAACTAAACTTTTTTTCCAGAAATATTTATTCTGATGAATTCTGTTTTATAATGGATTTTAAAGTATGAATAAAACTTTTTAGTGTCAAAAAGTATGATTTTTGATGATTGCATTTTGAACAGCCTTTCCAATTCAGTTTAAAATATACGATTTATTCAAATCTTAAATGAAAAGTATCAGACTAATCAGAAGACAAATATTGATCTAAGCTAAATATTCAATACGTAATTTAAAAATACATTACAGGTTTTCATTTGAAATAGAGATTTGATATGATTTTCAAACCAAAAAATAACTTTATATGTTACAAAGGCATAAAAAGTATTTTCACGAAACATGTTAGTTTTTTTTTCATCAATGGATAAAATACGATCAAAGCAAGAACTTCTAATGCGAAATTATGAAACTCTTGCTTGAATGGAAATTTAGATGGCTTCAACTTAATAAGTATTCCTAATAATTTTTATAAAGTCTTTAAATTTGTTAAAAAGTAAAATTACAAAATGTTTTGGTTTCTCGAAAGTTTGAATAGCTTTGAACATTTATGAAAAAACTTGGGCACTTTTTGAGCCTTGATTTTGCAAACACTGACAAGGAAGATAAAATGTAAACAACTAAATTTAATTTTGGATTATTATGCGTATAAAGAAGATACTGATTTGTAACAACTATTTTAGATTAGTAAATTATAAATTTAAAGATATTTTTGATTAATTAATTGTTTAAACCCCCAAAAGAAAATTTAGAAACATTGAAAACTTTTTTATTAGTTACTTATTTACTTATTTATTATTTTTTTAAATATTAAATTATTGTTATTAGTTACTTATTTACTAATTTATTATTATTATTTTTTTTTTTAAATTATTGTTTCTAATAGATTTAATCTATTTTTAGAATATTAACTCATTCATTAATTAGATCCATTCAATTTTTTGAGATCGATTACTATTTTTATTTTTCTTAAGGGGATACGGTACCCAAAACATTATTTCTAGAAATAATAACATAAACATGTAAATTATAGGGGTTTTATATAATGTTCACGCTAAATAAACATTATCTAGCAATAAAAAAAATATTTACAAGTAGTTTATTTTTTTTAAAAAGTCAAAAGTTCGAACTTTTTTAAAACGCCACTCCTCTTTCACTTTTGAGAATAACTCCACCGAACTTTTATAGTTTGTTCTTAGAACTATTTGTTCAAGAACTGTGCATGGATTTTAAAATATGAGCTACAGTTAAAAAGTAACATGCATTTATACTGAAAATCTCAAAAAATTACAAATTATTGAGTTCAAATTTTTTTTAAAAAACAACTATTCATAGTCGACCTTATTCCATGCACAATTTTGTGCACCATTTATATAAAAACACAGGTTAAAAATTTCAAAATTCTAACCTAATTAGCAAAAAAGCCTTAGGGATTTATTAAACACAAGAATTGAAAAACGCGAAACAGAGGAAACAGGATGAAAGCAGACGAAATACGTATTCAAACTTATAGGAATGACTTCAGAAAATATTTAATAACTTTTTTTCTACAGAAGATATCATTGTGAAACTTTCAGTAAATGTTCAGAAAAATATTGTAAATAATAAGAAGTAAAAACTATAAAATCGATATTTTGACAAATTTTTGAGTACCGTATCCCCTTAATAAACTGTCAATTTCATTACCATTTTCGAAACGCATCTTACCCAGGACATCCAAGTATCCCACTTGACTTTTCATTGGCACTGTATTCACTTGGCACATGTAACCACCTTTGTCCGATTCTTGCACATTGCGAATCTGAAGAATGAAATTTCTGTTGTCGCTATGACTGAGGCTTATGCGATAATTACGAGTGATGATGTGCTGATAAATAGTGAGTATAGCTTTTGTCTCGACTTTGATCCAAGCAGCCTGTTAGAGAGAAACAAACATGAATTTGCATTATTTTTACTATGCATAAAAGTTTAAAAAAGCGTTAACAGAAGATTATATACATTTTAAGCATGGCATTATCTATTCGTAGTTCAATCCCTTTACTCGAGGCATTTTTTAAATTTAATTATTTCTTCTAAATATTTAATCAGCATATAGATACTTGAAATTACCCGACGCTTGTTAGTTAAAAATTAACAATTAAGTACAGGGTGTCCGTAAAAGAATGTCCGAGTTCTGTTACCCTGGCCGCCTCATTCACCTGACATCCTTGTGATTTCTTCCTTTGGGGCTTCATAAAATATCGGGTCTACGTTCCACCCCTACCCCACGATTTACCAACCTTGAAAGGTGGAATTGCACAGGCTGTTGCTTCAATTACTCCGGACTTGCTGCAGACAGTATGGGAAGAATTGCATTTTCGTTTGGATGTGTGCCGTATCACTAAAGGCGCACACATTGAGCACTTATAGGAAAAACTAGGTTAGTTTTCCTTCAATATCATGTATGATTTGTTATATTTAGTATAAAATAAACTCCTGTAATATACCATTAAAACTCGGACATTCTTTTACGGACACCCTGTATTACCAAAAAAATTGGATTGCTATGATTTCTTTTGGATAGAAATTTATGAAATCTAGAAAACGTCTTGTTCACTAGATTTAAGAGTAAATAACACATAATGATCGAAGTCCTTTTATGACTCTGGTTTTTTTTTTTAAATGAAATTCTTAAGTATTAAATATTTAATAAAGTGTCAGAAAAATGCGTGTTCCAGGTCATAAATAAAAAGAGTCGATTATTTTTTGAACTGGACTTGGTAGTTGATCCTACACATCCACTTTTAATTGTGATAATTGTATAAAGTATTTTTTCTTACTCGATAAGTGCCTAGATTTTCAACTGTGCAGCTAAGTTGTGCATCTCTGCCTGTAGCAACTGTCACATTAGTAATTGGTTCTGCAAACTCCGGTTCTGCTTCCAACAAATAATCTGTAAAGTATTGAAATATTTGCATTTAAATAAAGGTATTCATAAAAAATAGTTAATTGTTTATTTTCCCTCTGTAGATATTGCGTCATATGTTTAGTCAAACCAGGCATTGCATACGAAATCCAACCCCAATACCAAATTCAAACCATTGCATACCAAGTTTACCATCAGCTATATTAATTTTTCAAAAATATATTAATAAATTGTTTCCAGCGAAATATAAAACCATAACTCTTATTTCCTTAATAAATAAAGTAATTCATTGCATACCAAGTTTACCATCAGCTATATTAATTTTTAAAAAAAATATTAATAAATAGTTTCCAGCGAAGTTTCCATAACTCTTATTTCCTTACTAAATAAAGTAATTCATTAAAATAACTGAATCATAGCGCACTTTAATATAAAATAGATATTCTTTCGATTATTTGTACTATACTTAAAACGAGCTCTCAGTTTCTTATTTCAAATAGTTATCAACTGCAAAGCGGGAATTTCCTAACTGTTAGGACATTTCACAGGTGGCAGTTGAATCAAAACAGTAAGAATAAATACAAATGCAGTAAAAGTCATTTTTCATCGTACAATCTTAACGCGCAATACTTCCTAAGATCACTATAAGACCCGTTCCCAATATACATTTCTTATTTTCACCAATATAAAGTAAAATATGTAGGTCGATTGTCGTAAACTTTACGTCACATGTTCGCGTGGTATGGTCTCAGCTGTTGCAACTTAAAAGTCGTATTTTCTTTGCTGCAAAAGCATTTGCAACACTTCAGTCTTGCATCACTATTCAATATTCATATTGAAAATTTGTATTTATGCTTGTGTGTATATTTAGAACCGTGTTTTTGAATGACGGTAAGGCAAAATCTTGCTTGAAAATCAACGGTTGCAATGTGAATGGGGGTACGAAATTGAAAGTTAATGTAACTATTTCTTTCAATAACATTGTTAAGCTATTATTATTTCTCAGGTTTTTGTTTCCAAAGCTTGAAAAATTGTTCAACCGAATACTAAAAATATGGTGAATCATTTCACCACACAGCCGTTGAAGCTTCCAGGAACCATTTTGTTTGGTGAAATAAAGTACGAAATTTGTAACAGTGTATTCAACAGTATATATGTCAGTCAATCGTTAATGTTTGATGGAATTATATAATATATATGTTTTAAGGCATAAAAGCCCTATAAATAAAACTGTCAAGTCCGTAGTGAGCTAGATATTATGTTACTTATAATATTAATCCTTAAAATAACAACTCACAATCAGGTTTAGTTTGATTAAACCTCTCACCATTAGCAAAACATTCGAAGTGTAACGTTGTTTTGAACTGCAATCAATTTTAAAATTACAAAACTTAGATAAAATTTATCTTCATTTTTAATTATGTTAATTACATAAGTAAAAAAAAACCTGATAGATAACTCTTAGTTTTTAAATTAAAATGAAAATTAACTATTTCATAACACCTTCTTAATAATGTGTCGAATGCAATTAAATATTTGATCAAATCAATATTTTTGATTCAATCTTTGATTAAAAATTTATTGATAGTCTGTATTATGTCAGGTAATTTAACCTTCTATTTCGAAATTAGCTTGAAATTTAGTTACCTTCATCTTTTTGTAAATAATATCCCCATTTCTACGTAATAAATATACAAACACACAATCCAACTCGAAATGACATGAGCCATGCCCGGCCTGGCCTAACGCACACAATAATTCCCTTCCAAATAATCATGTATATGAAGATTAACTAGGCAAATACAACGGGATATGGGATTCCGCCATACAGAATGAAATTGAAGCAACTTAGGCATGGCAAATAGGCTAGCTGAGATGGGAAAACGATTGTTGTAAAATAGGTCAGGCAGATAATATTAACGGGCTAATGTATATTCGGTTGAGTTATGTCTCCAGCACAAGCTCTTATACGATTCCAACTTGGTATGTTTGTCGAAAATGTCAGAGTTGCTGAGAATTGAGATTTAAAAGATAGTTCGATTTTTAGTATAGACTGTAGACCGGTAGTGTTAATTTATTATCAAATTAAAAAATGTTTAGATTTAATAAGCTTATGCATTCAACTAAGAGGAGTTTCTAGCATTAAAGGCGCTTTAAAAGTTTAATAAATATAAATGGCATAATGCATATCACACGTATGAGTTCAATTACATAAACTATTTATATATAGTACACTAAAATTGTTATTGAATTTATCAATTTAAATTTAGATTTTCTTTATTTTTTTTCTTAATTGTTTTTAAATGTATAATTTTATTAAAATAAAATTATATTGTTACATAGGCAATATGATATTATTCGGGGTGTTCCAAAATGACCAGTCATTTTGAATAACAAAGCAACAATTGTTAGTCAATATAAACAGTCAACAATTGAAGTCCCATTGAAAATTGACCAGTTAATTTTTGAATATCCTGTATTTAAGGGAAAAGACATCATAATTATTATTGTATTTTCAATTTCAAAATATAGCCTAGATAAATACTTAATTGTTTTTAATTAATGATTATTTAATAGACATTTTTTAGCTCTAAATTCTTCTCTGATTTAAAATATTCCATAACTTTATAAAAACATTCCTAACTAAATAATAGGTTCAAAATATCCTTTAAATTTGTGTAAACCTGTGATGAACAGTTCAAATACCCAATACAAACCCTCGCGACCGAAGACAGTTCAGTATTGAGAATGCATGCAATAGGTTCCGAGATCAAAACCAGCTTGGCCCATACCTCTTCAAACCCAAAACACCATTACACCCATGGATATCATAGTTAAAGTATTAGATTGGCAGATCACGTGACCTTCAATGCTAACGACGGGACGCGCATGGATACCACAATAAGAGGGCAAATGGGCCAGTGTTGCCATCACATTAAGGAGAAAAATACCGTTCAGTTCTAAAATTACATAAAAATACAATAAAAATACTAAAAAAGCGTTTCACTTTTTTTTTAAAGTCACTAAAAAGATTCCAAAATGCAGCTAGTATTTTTATGGTATTTTTTTGTAATTTTAGAATTAAACGGTATTTTTTCGTAGTATTTTTCTCATTAATGTGGTGGTAACGCTGGCCCATTTGCCCTCTTATTCTGGTCTCCATGCGCGTCCCGTCGTTTGCATTGGAGGTCACGTGATCTGCCAATCTAATACTTTAATAACTATGATATCTATGATTACACCCCTATTATTTATTTTTAATTATATTTATCCTAGTTATTATTCGAATCAATTTGACTTAAGTCAATTCTAAATGATTTGAAATGCTTTATTTTGTAATAAAGAAATGTAATTTTGCAAACCAAAAACTATAAATGTCTACATCAATATTTCTAACTATAATTTTATAAGCACATTCATATACCTTAGAATATATATATATATAAAACACAACTAAACATCATCCTAGTATATCTCTCTCTCCAAAAAAATAATAAATGAAAAAAAATATAAAAACACACACACATGCTTCATAGGAAAACAATTGCAGCTATCCCCGCGAAAGAAGAAATTGTTTATAAATGAAGTTTACTCCTGAGGTTGAAAGTAACTATCAATCAGACTTTTAATGACACGTTTTGTTACGACACGTGACACAAGTTTCCTTAATTACACTCAGGATCATTTGTTTCATTCATTACTCTTGTAATTCGCACAGTTGGGACCGCATGGGGCCTTTTAGTTCAACAAAATAATTCTAATCTTAAAGTGAAAACAGTGGGCAGGTAAATGTGGCAATTAATTAAATAAGACAGAAAAGGTTCACACCTGAATAACTGTTATTTAGCATTTAGTAATTAATTTTGAATGAAAATATTTTATTTTTTAATTACTTTTATGTTTGAAAATTGCGAATATACTTTTATGCTTTATTTTATAGTTAAAAGTGTTGAAATTTCGGTGTTGTATGTGTTTAACCTATATGCTTCATATGGAAGGAAAAACCCAGTTGCTACAAATTAACTTTTTTTACAGAATGGGTATAAATTCTTAGTAACATGAATAGACCACCGACATTTAAACATTTGGATATAAAAACTTTAAGCCTAGACCTGGTTTAAAAAATATTATTTTTTGTTTTTAAAAACAAAATAATGTAGTTCGACCGCGCATTGTACTCTGGTTCGGGTCGAAAGCATCGGGAAACGGCAGAAAAAGGAAGATATTAAACATTTTAATAGATTAATTATTATTAATTATTTTAATAGGAATTATTATCATTAACTTTTTTTGACTATTTTTCCGATGTTTTCAAACCGACTTAAAGTGCAATGATGCGCTGTCTGACAATAATATTTGAATAACAAAATAGTAATAATCTAGACTTGTCCAAAGATAAATTTTTTGAAATCGATTTCTCGTATTGACAAGTCTAGAATGGAACTAAAAAGATGGGTAACACAGTGTTTGGAGTTTTTATGTACCAATGTTTATAATGTTGGCAATATATACTTACAAACTTGATTTTTGAAAATTTTATAATTTTGTTTTTAAAAACCATTTATCTTTTTTGACAAGTCTATATTTGAATTAAAACGGTGGACAACTCAGTGTTTGGCTGCTACGTATCTACGTTACAAGTTTTCATTTATAAATCAAACAAAAAAAATAATTTGAGCATTTATATTGGATAAATTATTAATTACTGAAATAACTACACTTTGGGAATCGTGAAATTTCAATTGAAGTACACGGTCAAACGTCGTTAATCACGATGGTTAACTTTAAGTTCAGTTGAAGCAAAATATTTTGTCTCTACCTTCTTGTTCATGTTAGCCAGGCTCAACTGTATTTCAATAAAAACAAAACTTTTACTCGATACCCTGCTTCAACCGAAAAATGTCTACTTAGTAAAGGTCTTTCAATTAATTTATGAATAATTAAGTAATGGAACTGATAATACAATTCTTTCACCCCCTCAACATATCGTATAAACCTATTTAAAATTAAAACACAGAAAAAAATAATCAAAAGCTTAATACATTTCTATAGATATCTAGCGTGCAACTCCAACTGAATTATTATAATAAGACACGTCGTTTTCATTGTGGCTACTATGTTAGACATGGTCAATACCGAATGATTACCAGTCCTTTTCCGAGGAGGACATCGGATCTTAACGAAGCTACTTGCTACACTTTTTTTTTGGCCTGTACAGCATTTTCCTTCTTATGTGGAAGACGATACGATGAGCACTTTAATTGAGCTTCTTGCTCAAATTCGATCCGTGTGGGCAGTTTTTTGTGTAGGTCTCCAGGTTTCCGCTGACCACATGACATAAGGGGAATAAAACGGAGAAGGAAGCGAAAAATGAGCCATTGATCTAGGTTGATTGGGATGGCTGATAAGGGCCTATTAAGGTGGAGATTATTACATGGTATCAGTAGCAAAGGGGCAGTTTTCTAATGCTGTAATATTGGGCAACGGACACACATGGAATATAATGTTACGCAGAGTATCGGTTCAGATGTCGCTGCTCGTGTGTTTGTAAACATGACTTAAAAACAATTTTGACTCATATTTTATGGTTTCATCTTTTTACATTTATTGAATGAGTTGATATACAGTCCCTGGACAAATTATTAGACGCACTGCAAGATTTCATGTATCAATCAATGATGAACAAAATACCTTTAGAAGGACATTTGTGTTCCTAAACTTAAGCTATTGAATAGAAAATACTATCTGCTACACTTAATACATATATCGACATCTTTTTTAATGATATGGCATTCTTTGGTATGTTTTCATCATTACTAAAAAATACAGTGCGTCTAATAATTTGTCCAGGGACTGTAAGTAATATTTTTATTTGCAAGAAGAGTTTCTTTTTTTGGATTTGGAAAATATTTTTTTGTTAACTTTTGTAATCGAAGATGGATATTTGGAGATATTTGTATGGGTTTAGTAGAACGAAAATGTACAAATATTAGAAACTTATTTTTCGTAACTGAATAAATATTTTTGGAGTCATAAATATTTTGTATATTATCTGAAATATGTTCACTCACTTGAAATAATAAATCAATTAAAAAACTATGCTACAGTCCCTGAACAAATTATTAGACGCACTGTATTTTTTTAGTAATTTTATGTTTCTTAAGAGTTTTTATGCAATAATGGTATATTTAAACTACAATAATATTGATTTTTATTTAAAAGAATTGTTGTAGACTGCATATTTGTATTTATATTTAACATATGGCAACACTGTGTTGACAAAGTGATACATGACCGATGTGATTACCAACAAAGTCCATCTCTTAGAAAAGATTATTTATGTGTGGAATCATCATCCTCAAATGCAGAAAACCGTACAGTCTTGCATTGATAGCATGCCGCGCAGAATTAAAGCTTTGATAGCGGCTAAAGGTGGCACAACTAAATATTGACTTTTACTAACATTAATTTCACTTTTATTTAAAACTTAATAAACTTATGCTTTTCTAAATTAATGCTGTTTTATTTATGTCAAATAAATCGGTAATTGATTGGATAATATAAAAATAAAAAACAAATAAATTTAAAATAATAAAACGGTACCATATCACCCGGTAATTAATATTTTACATGAAATCTTGCAGTGCGTCTAATAATTTGTCCAGGGACTGTAGGTTCAGTGCCATTTTAGATGATATTACTATTATGATAAAAAATGCGTTCTACACAAATGTAATAGTTTCTGAGTGTTAATAGGGTTAGTAATACTCGGAAAAGGGGCCCGGTTGGCCGAGTGGTTTGGACCATTACGCTATCAGTCTGCGCGCTGTAACGGGTGCGGGTTCGATTCCCGCTTCGCCCTGGGTGTATATTCCTTTCTCTGTGACAGTAAAAATTCTTTCTGTGTCTGTCTTACTTGACGATTATAAGTGGGTCTTTGATCAAGCACACAAGCCGGAATATGTATGTACCTACCCTACCCTACACCAATACTCAAAAATATCATAATGCAATATTCTAATTTCTTAAAAAAGAGTTGCCATTTATATTTAAATACACAACATAACGCGATGCTAATAACAATATATTTGTAAAATAGTATGAAAGAAATAGTGCTGATAACAAAAATTCGATATAATTTTTTTTGTTGAAGCATTTTAATGCTTGTTGATGAGTTGGATTTGACCTTCTTTGTTCTAAAAAGTTTTAGTGTTAGTGAATTATCTATATTTCAAAATAATTATTAATTTTATCATTAATATTTCTGTATAAAATTATTTTTTATTAAAAAGACTAATTAGCATGTTTTTAAAATTTTATTTTTAACATGAATAATTTTATTTTAAAAACATGAATAAATTAATCCAATAAATGATTGATTAAAGAAACTTAATTGGACCAAATTAACGAATTTTTATTTATACCTATTATTAGCTTTTAACTTTCTATGAATACTGTAATGAATTTTTTCTATTGTAATCAATGAAATTAATACAATTAATTAAATGAAGCGATGTGTGTCAAATAGCGTATTTATTATTTTAGCTTTCAAAATTTCTAGATTTTCTTATTTTCTCAAAACAAACGCTTTACAAATTATTCGCGTAACAAATTATTAATTACTGAAGAATTATAAATTCTGTAATTAAACTTGAATAACTTTTTTTTAAATTTTGAATATTTAATCAAAAGAAAATTACATAAATGTGGTAATGAAGAATTTTGGAAGGCTTATTAGATTTTTTATTATAGTAAATATTGATAATCCAGATTTTTAGACAAACTTGATATATTTTCAACCGTTATGAGATGCGTTAATAAAAAGATAAATCATCCATTTAAACATTTCACCTTTGCTTTTTATTCACTAAAATGCTTTATATTATAAAAACAAATTACTCTACCTTTAATTATTATTCAAAACTTCATTAGGTTGTATTGAAAACATGTTATGTTTAAAAGACGGTCTACCATCGATTCTGTCTAGCGATAGCGAGAAAGCTTAAAGTTTATTAGATCCATGCCTGAAAATGAGCAACATTCAATAGAGCTTACAAAACTTTTTTTTATTTTCTTTCCTTACTACCTGTCTTTCAATTAAATTTGTGACAACTAAATAATTAAAGATATATAGAAAACTGGTTTACCATGTTTATTGATTTACATTTATTTGCTAAAAATAATAAAAAAATACTACCACAATTTATTTGAAACTTATTATAAATAAGAAAAAGAAAGCAATTAAGTTCAGGATTTTGGCATTGGTCTGTAAGTTTAATTACGATTGAAATATACCAGATAAAACAAATGTAAATTAAAATTTCCAATATAGAAAGCAAAACTGAATCAGACACAACAACCTAATGAATGGAATTTGTATCTGAAATAATTAACTAAAAAAACTAACTGACTGTCAGTGCAAATTTGTAAATTTAAAGAAAAAAATTATGAATATTTGTTGAGAAATAAAAAGCTTAAGTCAGTATGGGATCAAGAATTTTCAAATATCATTTGCTTGGGAATTTCAACTTTGTCTTTTTGTACTAAAGAGCAATTTCTTTTTCGCATGTATTTTTGGACGCTGATTTCGATTGTGTAAAGTTTTTTTTTATCATATCTACATTACGTATAACTTTTTTTTTGCAAATTTGAATTTATCAAAAATGAAAAAATAGCATTCATAAATTCGAAAAAAATTCCTTATTTATTCCAAATGAATTTATTGCATGAAATGCATAATTTACTTGTAAAATGTTTGAGTAGTCCAAAAATTCACAAAGAGTTTGAGAGAGTTTGGAAATTAACGAAAATTGACAACCCCCCCATATGTGTGGGAATTCGGTTCACTACTTTTTTTCCGACCTCTGCGTCCAAAACCACGTAGAAAATTGTCATTAAAATTCACCGAATCATTGCAGGCTCGTGTATTCCAAAGCTTCATTAAAAATGGCATTTGTATTTGTTATATTTAATTATATACTGGAAGAATATTACGTATTTATGTATAAGTTTAATTAAAAAATAACATTTTTGTGTGATACTTTTGCTATTATGTTCTAATACATTATCAATCAAAGTGTTTCACCCGGTACTAACCAAACATAAAAATTAAAAAATATAATCATTCCCAGAATATCAAAACACTTTAAATTTCCTCCCCATTATCTTCCGTGAAATATAAATTTTAAATTCATCAAACATTTTCATTCCAAAAATTACTTAAGCCTCTCCAGCACAAATGTAATTTTCAACGTTGCAGACTTCACAACATGGTAGTTGAGAGGGTCGATTTTCACACATACTTAAAAAAAAAGGTACGACAATACTGATTCTTATCTGAAAATCAACTTAAGAGTTCTTTAATGAAAGATGGGAGGACTTTCCATTACTTCAACTGGGGATAGAATCATTGTGGAAAACGATAAGGGTTAATCAGAGAGTACGTGGAAAAGTGATCCTTATCCCACTTTAACTTGATTTAGAAAATAGTCGGTTTTCCGAATGCAGAGATATTTTAATGGTTTAAATTTATCTCTTCCCTTTATTAAGTTTTTTGAGTTTCAAATTGGTTTTTATCTTTATCAATTTCTATATTATCCTTAAGTTATGTTTTACTTTTTAGGATTTATATTCTACTACAAGCTTATAACAATATTATTTAAAAATACTTAATTTTACGTTATCAAATTAGTGGACATAAGCAGAAAATTAAAACAGTACTTTGTAGAAAAAGGCATTCTTAAAAGGAAATTGATAGATGGCTTTGCCTAAATATTTCCCGGAGAGTAAGCTCTTAGTAATCGTAAGCTTGAAATCCTTTAATTAACTAGTTAAACGATTGATGTTTGACAAAGTATTGTATTTTAAACTCAACCATGTTATTTTTAATATTAACTAGTCAACCATAACATTAATGACTAGGAAGATGTTATAATCACATAATCAAATAAATAAAAAAATTTATTACATTATACAAATTAGCAGTAATCAGATGGGATGAAATCTTTGTTTTAGATAAAATTAACGAAACTATTTTTTTTTACTTTTAAAATCTTTTTAAAAGCTTTAAAAATTGCTTATTATTATTTTTTGCAATATAATAAACAATGCTACTATTATATAATATAAATTCAAAATAAAAAAAATCAAACTTCAGAAAGCGCTAATTTATTTAATTTTGGAACTTGAAAGTAACGAATTTTATTATATTATTTACATTTGAAACCATTTTTATTAGATTTAACGAATGTTTTGCATTCAATGTTAATCTTTACTAGGTATTACTTATTTTCCAGCTTCACCGGGGACATTTTATTCTAATATCGCACTATACTCAGAAAAGAGACATTTCCCTCATTTAGCTAACATAGTACAAGCGTCAATTTTCAGCGAACTTCTATTTAAAAATTAGAGAGTAATCTTTTATCGAGAAAGTAATAAATATAATATTTTTTAAGATAAATAAAAAGTTAAATAAAAATAATAATTTTATAATTTGTTAACTATGAAGAGGAATTCATGTGTTTTTGAGTATTGAGAAGGCATAATAATAAATAAGACCTTAATAATTTCGCATATATTGGTTTATTTCGTATTATAACGAAATAATAACTTGTGAGAAAAGTATTCTGTAGAAAGCTTGAATGATATGCATTGATACAGTAAAATATTATTTGCCAGAGGCGAATACATTTTTGAGGGGGAAAAACCCAGCTTAAATTCTTTGCATATGTTCTTGCTATGTTTTGGTTTTGTACACGTAAATTTTCATTAAATGTTCACAAATGCGCTTACCATTGGCGTAATATGATGTCATTCTATTAAAGAAATTCACAAATTTTTACTTATTGGAAAACACTTTAAAGATCTTTAAACTATTGGAAGAATATTTTTGTATAATAACTATATATCCATAAAAACTTTAAAATACTGTAATAATTATTTTTATATAAATAATATCTTAAGTTGGCCCGAAATAAATGCTGTTCTTGATAAAAATAAATATTAAATTCATTAATCATAAAGCCGCCATAATACATCAAATTTTCTTTAGTTAAAAACTATTGGTGTTTCCGAAGGACAGTACTTTAA
>JAFNEN010000458.1:0-65000 GCA_019343175.1 Oedothorax gibbosus | reverse complement strand
AAATATATTAAAAGTATATAATGTAAAACTTTATAGTTATTATAAGAAATTATAACGAAGTTTTAAATTAAATGTATACTCCATCGCCTTAAAGCCTAGCGTAAATATCCCTTACAATACAGTTTGTCAACAATAAATAATCACATAATGTTGCAACATTTGTTGCAAAGCATCGAGGATATTAATCATTCATTAAATTACTCGTTGTGATTTAATTTCTCACACCGGAATAAGGCCTATGTTTAAAGGTTAAATAACTCGTTTTAATGCCTAGTTCGATGTTAGATTAATATCACTGAAAAGGCTAATGTAAGTTTCACCAACCATTCATTAATTGTGTTATGGTTGACCGTCATGCCTAATTTGCTTGCAGTCTCATTTGCACCCGATTTGGCTCAGATTGTCGAAACTTGAAATATTAGAGGACGATGGCTAATGGTTTTCATAGCGGCAAAAATACAATTACCATTTGGGACAATTCCCATTTATTGGTTACTGGTAATGGTTATTATTGAGCTTTATCGTTATCCTAATTAGTTAAACATGTCTGTTTTATCTAACTATGTAATGTTTAAAGTAAACTTTGTAAGGAATATAGCTTATACTAATAGTAAAGAACAAATCTTATATTAAGCATACGTTAGACAAACCTACCCAAAGTCGCTAAATGTACAAAAGAGGTGTATTTTCATGATTTTTATGCAGGTTGGCCGTACGGAAGTCATCACTCTACACTGTTAAAAATTTTGTGCTTGGTTTCACCATGATATTGGTTCCTAGTAGCTGCAACGGCTGAATGTGAAACGTTCCACATATTTTTGGTATTCGGTTGAACCATTTCTCAGGTTTTTGTTTCCAAATCCAGAAAAATGGTTCAACAAACACCGAAAAAAAGGTGAAAACATTTCACCATTCAGCCGTTGCAGCTACTAGGAACCAATATCATGTGAAACCAACCAATATCATGGTGAAACCTAGCACCAAATTTTTAACAGTGTATATAGAGGTATTATTATGGATCTTTTGTGCAGATCTTCTCACATATGCACATTTTATTACCAAATTTATCATCAATCTAGTCCAGTGGTTCCCAACCTTTTCTGGACCATCGCCTCGTATTTTAGGTTGATTAACATCCATCGCCCCCTTTCAATTTTCATGTTATGTCTTATCATAATTTGAGTTAAAGTGATACCATAAAACAGTTTTACAACACTTACTACCGTTTATAAAAACAACCAACGAAGCTTTATCCGGTCACTTTTAAATAAAATAGAAAAAACATAAAACACATATTTTTAACATATTTTTAAAGAACAAAAGTGAAATAATTAACTAAGATATTTTTACTGGTTCCTAGAAAATTTAAGAGAGTTTAAAGTAAAAATTGGCTGGTTTGGTTATGGTTGGAGGATGGTTTTACTGTACAAAGGTACAACATTATTTTAATTTTCCCCCTTTGAATACTCATCGCCCCCTGATCGCCCCTCAAGTATTTTTTGCCCCCTTGATAACACAAATCGCCCACTTGGGGGCCAGGTTGGGAACCGCTGATCTAGTCAAATTGTTGCCATATAACGGACTAAATGCTCCAAATAAGGTTTTTGACTTGAAATAATATTAGTATACAACTAAGGGGATTCTGCCCCCAGCTTGCTATCGCTCGCCGACACCCTCTGCTTAAATCCATTTGTAATCGTACAAATTGAAACGTAAAATATGCGTACCTAGAACATAAAAATATAAATAATAATTTCATTTAAAGCCAACTTTTTATGCAAAAAGTCCAACTCTTACCTAGTTATTTTAAACTTGCAACTCTCAAGTTAAGAAAATCTTTCGGATTTGAAATCTATTTTGACATTATATATTTAAAACTAATTTATAATTCGAAAAGTAAAATCCCAAAGTTTATAAACTGGTTAGTGTAATACTTATTTTCATTTAATATTCCAATTTGTTAGTTTAGTTTTCCCTTTTAAAGTGTTATGGACATCTTTATATTTTGATTTTTCACTTATATTTCTCATTGAAGTATTTTAGGAAATACGTTTTACTGAATAAGAACAGTTGTTATAAGTTAAAATATAAGTGAGTAACCGATAAAATTAACCTTTTCGATTCTGATAGTTTTCTTGACGAGAAATTATGAAATTACAACGAGAAAAGTGATGATGACTGCAAGTTCAGATTGAGGACGATTTTTGTTTTATGATAGTGTGCATTATAGCGTATTTTGGATTTTGTAATTGTAAGTTAATATAAGTAATGGAATATAATATTTTATAATGGACTCTGGAGCAATAACGTAAGCTTATTATCCTATAGCATATTAAATGTTACGTATATTAGGATCGATTTGATATTTTTTGTCTGCGGGAAGAATGCATATTTAAATATTTGCTAGTAAGGAGTAGGCTAGTAATTACAAGGAATGAATCTTATAGTAATTATTTAAAAAAGAGTATTGATTGTTTTTGTTGACGTCATAATTAATTTAATTATTGAATGTTAAAGTGCAAACATATTGTACATCTCAGATAGGAAAAACGATCCACCCAACGTCGCGCCGTTTTGACATTATTTATTTAAGTCTATAAGTTAAGTATGGCATATTGCTCCGTGACAACATTCTAAGTTGATGGATGAACAAAAAGTTGCTTAGGGATCGTTGGAATAATAAATAAATTTATTTAATGTGCAAAAAATCTAAAACAAATCTAATACCTTACATCCAATTGTTTTCGAGAATATATCTGCACTATTGAAGTACCCCACAGAACCGAGCACTTTAGTCTTATGTAGTTATCACTGAAATGGCTGTGCAATAGCAGATTATTTTCCCCTAACATACACTCTTAAAACAAACGAGCGGTTTTAACTCAGTCTGAGTTAATTTCCACTCCTTTCCGGTGCCGAAAATGCACTTCTCCTATAGGAGTGGACTTCACTCTTTTGTTTTAAGAGTGTAGTTAGGAATTTTTAAATAAAAGTTTTAGTGTTTTCACTAGTTATTGGCACAAACGTCTTTATATCAGACTATAATTGTATGGTTATTACATTTAAACAGCATTTGAAACAAAAGTTCAAATCAACAGCAGATTATATTTGAAAATTAATTTTAATTACAGAAAATGTAAATCAGGAGTCCAATTTGCTTAACAGTGGGGGTAACTTGGAACATGCAGATGAAGGCAATGTGTAAAAACATCTACATTTCCCTTATCCATGCATTCATGAACAGTTCAATACTTACAACATAATGTGTTTACACATTGATTTATTGTCATTTGAAGGTGCTTCTACTTATTGTACCTAATTTTTGGATATTTAACTTACAGCTTCTTTTTCTAACATTATAAGAACTGTTTAAAAAAGATTTAGTTAAAACCAATTCATTGTCTTGTTAAAACTTGAGTTTCCACATTTTCACCTCCTACTCTATTGCATTCACTTACAATAATTCATTTGCATACTTTTTGAGTTCTGTATTACTCATACAATAGAACTTTATAGTATTTAGTCAACAGTACAAGTAACTATTTTAAATAACTGTATATTTATGATATTTATCATGTGTGAAAATATATGAAGCTTAACATGCGATCTTCAGAGTCTATTTTTTAATCTTAAATAATCGTGAAATGTAATACCGTTTAGAGTTAATCATCATTTGTGGGAAGTCGCTTGGTTGTGTTTTGGAAGCATTAATAAAAAAAGAACATAAAAAAGTATGACTAAGCTAATTTTACAATTTATTGAGATAAATGGAAATATTTGTTTATAAATAGGATTTAAAGGATTAGTAGTAAAAAATATTTCCCCTCTTGTTGCTGTTTAGTGAAGCGTAGTTTTTCTAGTAGTTTCATAATGTTTTAGGAATTAGATATTTTTTGTTCAATATATCACTCTGATAAATATTTTTTTTTGTAGTTTTGGGTTATTTTATTTTTGTGGTTTCTCACTAAACTCAAAATATATAAAAGAATTGAATAATGTAGATTTTAAGAAAGAGTATTATTTTGAAAATTTTAAAGGTTTTCATTTTACATATTAGTTATTTTCAATTACCATATAAAATTTTGGGTTTCAGAGACAAATAACAAATGACGATAATAAATTGTCTGTCGTGTAAAAAAATTCTTCGATTTTCTATTATTCAATTTATTAATTTAAAGGGGGAATAACAGAAGAGAGAACGCATATGTTTCATCAAAGTTCCTATTTTTTCTGGAAACTAGCTATTTTAAAAAATAAAAAAATACTTGGAAAGAATTTTGATAATTTATAAGGTATGTTTGGAACAGAAAAAATCAAGAAAAGTTTTATGGTTTTTTTTGCCATACTTTGCGCATATCTATGACGTACGGGTGCTACGCTAATTTTAAAGTAAACAAACGGCTCAGATTTGAATGCAAAACGCATTATTTTAATCTTTAACAATCAGTTTTTTTAAACACGAATAATGAAGATTTGTGCAGCTGTAAGTAGATTTATAAATCACTCTTATAGTTTTTTTTAAACTTCTATTTTAGATGAAACAAGTTCCTGATTAGATGTTGTTGTTGTAATTGCGATTTCTCATTAAAATGTCACCAAATCATACGCCAAGCGGTGTTACATTCACTTGGCGAACAAGGTTTTCATTGTTTTTCTACTGGCAACATCTCCATCTGGAACAGCTGTAATGTAATGGCCGGTCCCGATTTGGCGATTTCCGTTACGTTGCCAAACAACGAAAATGCCCAAATGTAGTAAACATTCCACTTCATATTTCATACAACTCGATAAATATAGCAATCCTACGTTAAATGTTCCAGCTCTAAAAAAGTCACCAAATCAAGACCGGCCATGATATCATAGCTGTACCCTCTATTTAACCTTACTAGTGTGGTCAGTGGTTTAGTGGGAAGCATACGTTATTAAAAAACAGCTGGATTACGTATGTTTTCAAGCAGATGAAAAAATACGCTTTCACATAGCATGAAAACAGCTTACGTCTTTAGCCCACAAGTTATAGAAGAGAAAAACTGCAAATTTATTTCATAAAAAGTATCCTCTTCGAAAAGAAGCTTTTACCTCACGTACCCTTAACTATTACCAAAGACAAGCAATCCTCTTCAAGTTACGAGATAATAATACTAATATTAAACTAGTTATCCCAACCAAACCCCGTGTCCGCAGCCTTTACTGCCCTTCCTGACACTATAAAAAATATCCGTGAGAAAATTGCCATTTTACTTCTCTGAGCCAAAACAAGGGAGCCATTTCTGTGAATGGAAATGGCCGCTCTTGCATGGCATGTCTTAAAATGGCCACTTTGCCTACATAAACTCGCCTCCGTATCTCAACAACTGTGTTCAGTAGGGGAGAATAAAACAAAATGCTCAATAAAGGTCCCGTCCTAGAATAAATATAAAACTCTTTAGGTTTTATGTCGTTCATTCGTCTTTTTATAGGACTTCACCGTCACTGCGACAGGAGTAATTCGAATTTTACTCACTCGAAATCGACCCAATTTTTAGGCATTCTTTTCCGATTCCGTCGTGTTAGAGTACCTTGTTGGGGTTGCAACTTTGGAGTGCATATTTGAATAGAGGTGTATAAGAACGACCAAGATGATAGTTTGTGGAAATTTCACATAAAGGTTTTAACAACATTAAACGACCTTTTTTATTTTTATTTAAAAGGGTAATTGACACTGTTTTTAAATTTGCACTAAAGCTTCTCTTTGACTTTATCGAATCTATTCATGTTCTGTTTTCAAAAAATATTTACGATTTTGTTGTGGATAAGTTTCTAAAGGTAGAAGTTACAATAAAAAAACAGTTTGAATTTCCCCCCATATGTTTTAAGATACTGTGTGGATGATAAAAAATTACGATGAACCTGTGTAAACTAAGCACTGAGTCCTCCCGTTACCAAACAGTTATTTATACTGTTAAAATAAATGAAAGAACTTACTTTAAAAGGATTTTGGTTCTATAAAACTTTTTATTAATCAGCAATACGTTAAATAAATTAAAAAAAATATTTCTATAACATGTATCAATTGGCAGTGGATTCAACTGTTCATTTTTTAAAATATTTTTTTAGAGTATAAATATAAATTAACTGCTTATGCTGGTATGACTAACCAGTAAACATTTTTAACTATCAAAATTTTTAATGCAGATTATTAAAAAAATTAGCTGTCATTTGTGAAGATGTTATAACTAATTATATGTACATATGTGAATGACAAGAAATATCAATTGCACATCTTCGTTGACGAATTCATAGCATAAAATATAACTTTTTAAAATGTTATTTTGATACTTTCAATGACTGGGGCATGTACAACATTCCTTGCAAATGCTCTCATGCATAGGACAAACGAAAAGAGCACTGAAAATTAGACGAAAAGAACATGAAGCTGATGTTAAGAAACAGGAATTTCAAAAATCTTTGGTCGCTATACATTCCTGGGATTAATTACTATTTCAATTTTTCAATTTTAGTTAAACTTTCGAGCACTGGGCAACCTATTTTTGCGAAGCCTGCGAAATTCTTAAAAACTGCAATAATTTTAGAAAATTGTTTTATGCTCGAATTCGCGCCGATTGGGAAAAGCATCTTAGCATCAAAATAATTTGTTTCTATTTCCCCCTCCTTTTCTCACCACACATCCCCCCCCCCCCAACCACCCCTTTCCGGATATCATATTTTGCCTATCACTGCTTGGCTATTTTTGTTTCTGTCAGATTTGTGTAATATTCTGATGAAACACGGCCTACGTTCCTTGCGAAACCTGTCAATTTTTACATGAAAAAAACTAATTTTGCCAAGAATCAGCGTTGTTTCCTTCTTTTATCATGCGCAAAAAGTTGTAGCAATTCTCTGAATACTTTACATGAGCTATCGAACATACTAATGAGCTGCAAAATAATTTCATAACAAATTTAAAACAAATGAATTTCAAATCATTCTATGCAGGTTTTTTAAAGGTAAGGTGAAAATTTACTTGAATGAGTTAAAAAGTATCTGCCCTTGTTCCATATATTTACTTTAAATGTATTTGTAATATTGTCTCGTTGTCTCTAACTTTCTCGCTTTGATGTAAGATAATCTAGTTTTGTAGTTGGTTATTTTGAGTAATGAAGTACTTTGCAATCGGAAGTGCTTCAAAATTGTGGGTAACCATGTATAAATGAGTAAAAAAAAGTGAAGGTTTCGGTGGTCGTTAAAATTTGATTTAGATACTGAGCTAAATAACATTTCATTCGTGAGTCCTTTTTAGTAACCTGCGACCAAATTTTGGAGCTTCAGTTAAACTAAACTGCCTATAATTCCCAAAAAAAATCTTATGGGCATTGTATGGTTTCTTTTTGCTCAGCCGCTTATATTTTGGTGAAAAGTATTTAAAAAGTTGTTTTTTATTTCATTACATTTCAGTAAAAATGTTCAAAATTAATAGTATATTTATTACCTGAGTCAAATTTATTTTCCATATATTACGTACATATTTTTTTGTTCAAATACGCTTTAGCAGTACAAGAATCAATGAGTGCAACTTCAACTTTTCTTTTAAAAATATTTCTTTCGAACCGTTGTTTGTTTCCCAATTTCCTTAACCAATACAATTCGAAACATGCCTAAATTATTAAACCTCAATAAATTATACTCAATTTACATATTTTAATAAAAAACATTTCCCCTCGAGCGATTGAAAATTCTTACATGACCATCTTTGTACCCGAGGGCACACTGTCGGCGATTACTAAACTCCAGTTTTTATAAATGTTCCCCCTTTTCTCGAAATAAGAAATTTCCGTTTTCATAAAAATATTCATGAGCTCCAGACTCAGTGAGTGAAGCCGTATTTCTATTCAACTTTTGAAATAGAACTAGTACCCCAAAAGTCAAAAGAAAGCAAAAAGAGCACCGGAAAAGATATCCTAAGGTATTCATATAATGCGGTATGCTTTCCCACTTTTCATAATGTACCTACACATGAGCTACAACACGATGCACTAATCGCAGTATTCGTTTTAAGTGCAAATGGTAGGCCTACTTATGATTGATGGTGCTTCGCTTGAGAAATTTTCTTCAAGTTAAGGTGCTTTTGACCTATAATACTATTTTTATGCTGGTTTCTATTATGATAATAGTGCAGTTTCGGAGAATAGTGATACTTATTCTATAGAGATAACTTCTTTACCACACACAGAAAGAAGTTATTGTATTCTTTCGGATTACATTGAAATTTATATTTTCGGATTTGGTAATTGTCTGGACTTTTGTAAATTGTTTTGTAGTTCCTAATTTTGATGCATTTTTAAATGCGAGAGAGAAGAAAGAAAAATACTTAAAAGAAGAAAATTGAAAAAATATGTAAAGGCGAAACTTAATTTTTTTTATTTCATCATTTTTGCGTTAAGTGTTTTTTTGTACACTTTATTTGCTTTACTGTTATTACTTTATTACTTTGCCATTCAAAATATAATAGCGACTTTATATTTAATTATACTTGACTTTTATTAATTTAGATATGCTTCGATTTCTTTATCCATTGAAAAGGTTTGGTTCGATATTTGAAACAAAAAAGTATTAAAACCCAGTTTTTATAAAATAAAGTTTAAAAATAACCTATAATTATTCAAAAAATACGACAACTTATATTAAGCTTTAAATGTGATGACGATATTTAGTTATAACATTTACTACATGCGTAACAATTCAGTTTTAACTTAATAATGTCTCTTTTATCATATGGCACTTTGTATACTATATCTATTTTTTTATGTAAATTTAATTTGTGTTTCTGAGGAACTTTTATTTAAATAGAGTAAATAATAAACTATTAATAAACAGCGTAGTAACTAGCTCAATTCACAAAATAAAGTAAAAAATACTTTAAAATTACTTAATACATAACAAAAAATTATAATAATTGATTAACATAATTAAAAGTGACAATAAAACAAATTTTATTAAACTCATTGTCCATGAGTTTATTACAGAAACAGCTATCATCTCATAATGTATTTATATCGTTTAATTTTTTTTAATCATAACTTAGATGGACTTTAATGAAAATGTTTCGCGAAAATTGAGTTGTAGTGGCTAATACTTTTTATCTATGACTTTCAATTGTAAAAATGCTCACCAAAATAAGCTTCATTATCACCTAAAATATAGCGATAATGCTGTATCACATGACTACAAACATTTAAAACTGACAACTGAGACTTTTACTCAATACATTCTTAAAATCCTCTTGTCATTAAAATGACTGTACAAGTGCCATAAAGGATAAAATGATTTTTTTGAATACAGAAATTTTTAGCATGACACCTTTACCTAATGCTTTTATGATTGACACCTAAGGGATGACACTAAAACCCAGCAGGACGCATAAGTACATCCCCTAATTAACGCGGCTTCCAATTTTCATAATCCTTCTCATAGGACTATCACCATTCTATGATAAGTCCCGATATCTATCACTCATTAAAGCGCCGCTGAATTTTGTGAGTCTAGAATTCTTAATGAACGATTTACAGACAGATCATAATACCATATGATCCCCTCGTAGAAAGTACAAACTACTTGGGATTTTCGAGGTCGTAAAAGTTTTTTTGTGCATAGTTACATGTCGGTTTCATAAACAAGTCAATAGTTTATAATATCTTTTTGTAGACCACGGTAATTTGCATAGAAGAAAGCAATGATATACGATTTCGAGAATTAGTTTACACGATTTTTAAGATGAATAATTAATCTATTGGACTTTGACTATACTTTTTGTCCATTCAAGTAATTAAATAATAGACCTATCAATAGGCTTAAATTCAATCGAAAAATAACTTTTATTGTATTCGTATTAATTTAATTTTTGATGGTCAATACTTATCACCATGTAAAAGCTAAATAATCCTTATAATGAAGTTCTTGACTTATCATTTGTACTTTGGTGGATATTCAACTTATTTAAAATAATATATTTGTGCCTGTAGAATTTCTTTCTAAATTTTAATTTTAAGAAAATTTAATATAAAACGAATTTGTTATAATATAAAGCAATTCAAAAATGAAACAATAAAAATAAAAACAATCTCTCTGTTTATGTTACTTTCAGGGAGACAGAGCATGAACAGAGGGAGTGTTTCTAGTTGTGGTAACTCATATGCTCAAAAACCAAAAATAAAAATGATATATCAAGTTTATTATTATCAATTAATCAAAAATTGTATATATAACAAACTTTAATGCGTAAACAATATTCCAATGTGTTTTAAAGCTTTCGATATAAGTTACCTATATACAGTCCCTGGACAAATTATTAGACGCACTGCAAGATTTCATGTAAAATATTAATTACCGGGTGATATTATACCGTTTTATTATTTTAAATTGATTTGTTTTTTATTTTTATATTATCCAACCAATTATCGATTTATTTGACATAAATAAAACAGCATTAATTTAGAAAAGCATAAGTTTATTAAGTTTTAAAGAAAAGTGAAATTAATGTTAGTAAAAGTCAATATTTAGTTGAGCCACCTTTGCCGCTATCAAAGCTTTAATTCTGCGCGGCATGCTATCAATGCAAGACTGTACTGTCTCCTGCATTTAAGGATGATGATTCCACAAATAAATATAATCTTGTAATCAATAATTAATATAAATTAATCTTAATCATAATTATCTTAAAATAAATACAAATATGTAGTCTACAACAATTCTTTTAAATAAAAATCAATAATATTGTAGTTTAAATATACCATTATTGCATAAAAACTCAAGAAACATTAAATTACTGAAAAAATACAGTGCGTCTAATAATTTGTCCAGGGACTGTATATATAACGATTTAACTCTCGGATGAAATATCTTGTAATTCAAATTAATGTATAGATAAAGAGTACGTCATTCGGCATGTGGAATGCTATAAGTAATATCAGAAACATGTTCCATCATTGCTTAACTTTGAATGATATCACGTAATGCACATTAATTGTTAGTCTCAGGTCGATGGGAAAGAAATGAGGTAATAAAAAGGTCCTCAATTGACCTTAATTGCTTCAGAAAGGCCAATCTATTCCCGAGATAAGAATTTTAAACCGCCGGCCGACGAAAGATATTCTTTGTGAAGATTGTTTGATGCATTATAATTATGCCTAAATGAACCCTTTAATCTTTCTTAAAGGTGAGATTTGATTTTGTATTTTTTATCGCAAATTATTAGACAATTTAAAGAGTTATGGATCATATTACGTTTTTTATTATCTGTCTTTGGTTGTGGGATTAATATGTAATAGTATATGAAAGATTCAGAGAAGAAATATGAGACATTAAATATATTGATGGTCTGAATTTGATATGCATAAAAAAGATTTATTTGCTAGTTTTTTTTAGCAGACATTTAAAATAGTTTAGATATTTTTCGGGCAATATGCAATCATATTTTACAACTAACACATAAATAACCGTTCTTCGCACTGACTAAAAATATAAAATCGATCCTAGTATGCGTACTATTTAATCTACTATAGGGTAATAAGCCTATGTTTCTGTTATCTTTCATTATAAAGTATTACACCCCGTTACTTATATTTACTTCTAATTCCAAAATAAGGCATATAATGCTCACTCCCGTGAAACAAAAATCGTCCTAAATGTAAACTTACTGTTATCGTAATTTCCCCTAATAAATTCCAGTTAAATCATAATAATATAATAAAGTTAATTCAAGTCAAAATCTCAATTATGTGGATATACTTGTTTACTAAATTTTTTAGGAATTTATTTAGTATTTTATTTATAAATGAAAAATCTAGTTAACAATCTTTAATATTTAAAACGAAAGTTTCGTTATTAAGAAATGAGCTTTATTATAATAATGTATAGATTCAACAATTTGCATGAATTTAACTAATTTCAGAAATTTCTGAAGCCTTATTTTATTATCAATTAATTTTTTTAAAATATGAAACTTTAATTTTTATAAAAATACCAGTTTAATACAGTAAATATTTGCCAAACTTCATTGTTATATTATAGAGATTTTTAATACTGAATTGCACTATTTAAAATTGAATAGGTAATGCATTTGGTAAAAAAAAATTTAAACTAAAAATAGGAATTGGCATTTTTTAGGTGACGTATTTCCTTCCAGCTTTCATTCCTGTACTTCCTTACATCGGTGCTTTGTCTCCACGTGACATTGATTCGCCAATCAAGGGGCTCGAGAAATTATTTATCTTCAGCATTTCTGTTGCCACTTAAGAGGGAATGTGCGCGTTGGACCGCGGGTCTCCAAACTCAAGTGCCTCAGTGTTATTCCAATGGAGAAAAAACTTTTTTCTCTGCCACATTTCTCCGGCTTTATTGAATATTTTTACAAATGGTTTTTTTAAATAATAAATTTAGATAACTTGCAGGTCTCTATCTTCCCACTTTTTGAAATTGCTTCGAATATTTTGGGTAAAATTATTTATTGAAAATTAAAAAAAAATATTCGAACCAATTTCAAAAAGTTGGAAAGTCGGGACCTGTAAGTTAGCTACATTTATCACATAAAAAAATCCGCTAGTAAAAATATTCAATACAGCCGGAGAAATGTGGCAGAGAAAATATTTTTTTCTCCATAGGATTAACACTGATGCACTTTGCTTTGGAGACCCCCGGTCCAGCGCGCCCATTCCTCCTTAAGAACTGAAACATGCTCATAGCATGTAATGTTTTTAACAAAGAATCTTTAAGAATAATCACTACTCTTAACACGACAAGCTTACTTTTCATTTTGATATTTATCCAAATTTTCCAACAAAGTAACAAAAGTTTTAATCAGAGATTAAAAAGAACAACTGATCGATTTCCAAAAAATTACTAACAAGAAATGCTTTATGATTAAATCTACATATCTAACTAATATTTCACAGAATGAAGCTTATCCCAAAAAAATATTCACAAAGCGTAACAACTTCCATTCCAGCTATGACGGTTCTGCGAATGGTAAATTTCGGCCGGAACTTCTGAAAATAACGGCTCATATTTAAATAGGCTAAAATAACGTGATCGGAATGAATTCCGTAGATCCTGCCACCTCCTCGAGCAATTCGACACTTCCTTTCGTTATTGCAAAGTTTCGTTACCCCGAAGAAATGTCGACAACCAAATTGGGAGAAGTGTTCCGGAATAACACTGTGATTATGTTTTTTGGCGAACCTGAAAAAGGAACTTAAATTATTCATGAAAAAGAAGATGAAATCAAAAGTGTTTTAAATGACTTCTTTGTCATATCTTATATGAGGTAGTGTGGTTATAATGAAGTTGAGATTTAAAAGAGATATTAGGGTCAGGAAGTAATAGAGTTTTATGGTAAAAACTTAAGTAATGGAGTGATTGAGCAACGAACGCCTTTAATGAACTGACTAACAGAAAACAGCTCTATGTTCTGAAAATTTCCATATGAGAAATTTTTTCAAGACTTTACCATTACAAAGCTATCTAACGGATTATTTTTGGTCTTATTTCATTAATAGATTATCAGTTACTCCATTAATATTCATTACATAAATTGTTGCTCCCAAAAATACTCCGGTTAAATTTTTATCACAATTATTCCGAATCTAAGTTTCAGCACGCAGCATTTTTATCATAAGAAAATTAACTTTAACTACCCGGTCTAAACAATTCAAGTTAACATGAGATGCTAGACTTAATATCAAGTATGATGTATTAAATAAACAAGGGGATAGTATCATTGAGGGGCCCGGATGGCCGAGTGGTTTGGATCATTACGCTAGCAGTCTGAGCGCTGTAACAGGTGCGGGTTCTATTCCCGCCTTCGCCCTGGGTGTATATTCCTTTCTCTGTGACAGTAAAAATTCTTTCTGTGTCTGTCTTACCTGACGAAAGCTTCATAAGCGGGTCTCTGATCAAGCACACAAGCCGGAATATATATGTAATAGTAGTAGTAGTTATCATTGAAATGAGTTTATATAGTATGGTTTTATATCTTAATATAGATAACAAATGCTAACAAATAATTTCAAACAGCACAGTCATACATTCCTTTATTAGAATGTCATAGCGTTTTTCACTGTTGCATTTTCAACGGATACTTAGTTATTAAATGTATATCAACGACAAATAAATTAAAAATACACATTTTATCCTAAAATTTGCTGCATTTTATAAATTTTGGTTGTTTGCAACCACTAAAACAACTCTGAAAATTCGTTGTTGCTATATTGCGTAAAACATTTTCAAATAATACATTATTCTTCGATAATTGAGTTTCACTAAGGTACTAAAGCATATTGTTTCAGCTCAAATATAAATTATTTTTGTTTCAAAAACTGACAAATATAGACATATTACCATGATATTCAAATGTGGACAAATTTTGTGGGTTTATGAATATCGATAACTGTTAGGAAATAAAACATTTTCATTTCAAAATAGTTGCGTGATTTGTACTATTGCGTGATACAAGTAATAGTATCTGAGCTTCTATCAATGAAAATAAACTTTAGACAGGAATAATTTTGTTTGAGTAAGCAAGTTTATATATAATTTTATTTTTCAATATTAAACGATTTTTATTTCAAAGTTATTATTTGTTACCAAATGCTTATACATGATGCCCTTTGATAGACATTATAAAACTAAAAGTAACCCATTATACATCATTATTTTTGTCAAACAAATCAATGAAGAAATATGGTTAATAAATGAAATCTTTAGTACGAGTTTTATAAGTCATGAGTGGTAAGACAAATATATACTGGCTCGAAACATATAATTGACGATATTGTTACCGTATAATGTTATGTTTTGTTACTATTTTGAAAGAAACAAATACGCTACCGGTATTGTTTTTTGAGTTACACTGTTGATTTATTTTCGTAGTTGCAACTACTGTAACAAACTTCAAAAGTGCTTGATAGAACGCTACACACTGTTAAAAATTTTGTGCTTGGTTTAACCATGATATTGGTTCCTGGTAGCTGTAACGGCTGTGTGGTGAAATGTTTCACCTTATTTTTCGGTGTTTGGTTGAACCATTTTTCTGGATTTGGAAACAAAAACCTGAGAAATGGTTCAACCGAATACCAAAAATATGGTTTAACGTTTCACCACACAACCGTTGCAGCTACTAGGAACCATATTTTTGGTGAAACAAAGTGCATAATTTGTACCAGTGCACACACACACACATTCGACCAAATTACAATCGTGGGTTTCGATTCGCAAAACGCTTTCCTGAAATGTGTTACTAGTGGATAAATTTAAACAAAGCTTAAAGCATGAAGTTTAAATTTAACTTCCTCTGTTTCATTTGAGAGTTCTTAAAACGACAATAATCAATAATTATTACAATCCCACTTGCGAGTGTTTTAAAACTCCATTTTCTATTTTTACAGTTGCAATGATTGAAATTAACATGAATCCTATTGGGCTTTATTGAATTTACCCAATCTTAGATATTATCTATCATCTTGTTATGTCTTTCTTCTCACCAAATGAGGCAACTATTTCTCGATATCAATCGAAGGCGGCTTCTTTTCCGAACCAACCGCAGGAGAACTTAATGAAGTAGACATCGATTTTCGCATAATTACAATCTCTACGAGAACATATTGATATCCGTTGAGAAGTTAAAGTGCGAAAGGGTGTAATGAAAGATATGAACGAAAAAGTTATTATTGTTTTGAAAGTTATTGTTTATTGTGTGTATTACTATGTGCGATTTGCATGACAATAATTTTTCCAATGCAACAAGTATAAATAATTCTTAATAAATAGAGATGCAATATTTTTCTTATGGTTTAGTTGTTTTAAGTTTATTTTACTGGCATTTTTGCTTTATTGAATATTTTTCTACATCAACAGAGTTACTATTAGTTATAAAATATTCAATAGTCACATATCATTGTTATTTTATTTTGCATGCGTTAAGTAACGTAATGGTACTATAAACTATTTTAGAAATGCACCATGAGCCATGTTGTAAACAGAAAATTAACATTCATATTTTCATTGAAAAATAAAATATATGTTATAACAATATTAAAAAACAATAGAAGAATGATGATAAAATATTGATCCAGTGATTGTAAAAATAAATCTTAATTCAGTGATTGCAAAAATATTAATAAATATCTGGATTAATTTGGCAATTATAACTAATTTTATTTTGAGTTTCTATATTGTTCCCCACTATGAAACTAAAAAAAAACCATTCACCCATCACACCATTATACAAAATCCAAATCTCCCTTTGGGTTTAACTAAAAGAGCTTTCCCAGTTCGCATAACAAATATAAGCCCGACTTCGCAACGGGCGCAATTATCACCGCTCGGAAAATGACAGAAGCACCGGAAAATGACGTTTCATTAAAACGACACCTTAAAAATTTTGCCGAGTTGCTAATCAAAGTGAAATCTTAAAACAGAAGAAAGTCAATCACCGCATGGGTCATAGATCCCGTAACATCGATTGAGAAGTATTTAATTAACGTTTTGCGTTTGGCTTGATTCTTGATGGGTATATTTAGAAGTGGGGAGTGTTTTAATAATTAAAATCGATTAGTTAATCAAGTTGATTTAAAGAAAATATAGAAAATGTTTTGTTTGAAAAAAAAGTCACGATGAATGTTGAAATTGACGGAATGAAGTTGCTAAAACTTTTAAATAGAGCTTGAAGGCAATTATGAAATGAACAACTCCTGTTTTGATAGTTTGTTAATTTAAGATGAATTTAATCCTGTTGGTGAAATTAGCCATTTAAAATTTGTGTTTGTAAAATTGTGCATTGGAAACGTTTCAAAAGTAAGTTAAATTATAAATTCAACAAAATTTCAATTTTAAACATCATTGTAATTTTTTTTAAATCACTTATATTCACATATTTAAAAAAAGGAAACTCAATGGTAATTTTTAATAAGTATAAATTTCTTCCAAAGGGAAATAACGTTGCAATGACCATTTCTTTCTAGGTAAAAAGGATAAGCTAACTTGCTCAGTTTTGACTGTTAGAATGTAAAAGAAAATAATTGTTAATAAAAATATGTTTTAATTTTTATCGATGTAGTGCTTTTAGATAAATAACTAAAAAAATCCTTTTAATATATATAACTTAAAAAGCGAGATTTTTAAGCTTGATATATGAGACTTATTCTGAAAATGACAGGTTAAATTGTGCTTGTAACTTTTACAACAGGGAGAAAGGAGCGGTTGAAATCCATCAAATTTCTGCATACTAAATTACAAATAAGTATGTATATTAGGAGCAGAGTTATAAAAAGTTTTCCACAAATCGTACCTAATAAAACATTTCTTAGAATTTTGTGTTTAAATAATGTTTTAACAAGATTTTTATTATATTATGCAAATATAAAATTTATTTCGGGCTGGTTATAAAGTTTAGAAATGTATAACTGACTATAATACAGAACTAATAGGGATTATTTTTAAACACATACATTTTAATGCCAGTTATTATATTTGCTTGGATTGGTCATCATTAAATCGCACTTTCAACTTAAAAGTGGCGTTTCTTCAATAGGTATAACATGGTAGAAACGTCACTTCTCCTCGTAAAGTGTGATACGTAAAAAGCTATTTTGCTCACAATGGTTATAAAGTCAAGTAATTGTTCTTTGTGTTTTGACAGACGATCCATTTCAACGATCAGAAAAGTTTTACGCGTGTTAAACCGATTTGACGAATTAGTTTTGGAATTTTTTTGGACTTGGGAGTATTTTTATTTATGAATTTGAATAATTCATATAGTGTTTGGCTGTGTGTGTAAGCAGCCGAAATATATGAATGGTTGTTGTTGAAAAAAAGACTTTTTGGGATTATGAAACTTTGGTTTAAGGTTAATTCAGTATTAATTTAATGTTTAGACAGTTTTAAAATATGTTTTATCAAAATAATACATTCAACTTCGGTATTTAGGAATTAAACTCTAGCAATGTAACTGCGATGAATTGCTAAAAACAGTTTTTGCACAGATTTGAAAAAATGCCTATATGTTTAAAATTATTAATATTTAAACTACACTTTTTGATGATGTAATATGTATCACATTATGCGTTATAAAGGAAGTTTCTAACATAAAAATTTAATGTGCCACACAGCTTAAAATGCTACTACGTGCATGTATAAAAGTTTATGCATTTAAATTTATGTACAAACACTTTACTCAGTGTAGCTATTTAAATAACAATTATTGAACCCAAAATGTCATTAAATATTTATCAACTTAAATATTTTTGTAACAAAAACAACTTATTTACAATTGCATTTTCGAAATTTGGAAATCATTATTTTCTACAACATGCACCCATCTTCATTAGCTAAACAAACAGTCCATTCCCAAAATTTACATTTTTATGATTACATTCTAAATTAACTTTACCCCAAAATTAAGTAATTATTATGAAAAAATTACTTTACATTTTTGATAAATATAGTTGGCAATCTTAGCATGATATAAATCAATGCATTTGAAAGTTCATTCCATTATCGGCTCAATAGCGTGCAGGAGAAATCCAATTATTCCAATGTTATGAACTTCACTACTCGTTTTCCCCGTTACAGTTCTCTTTACCGATTGAGCCATTAGTCTTTTGGTCTTTTTACGACTCTCATATGTCATGGTTTGACAAAGCATTATCTCCATACACTGGTAAATAAACAATGGACACTTACTACTTTGCAATATAATAAATTCCTAGTTATTGGTACGGCTTGGCGTCATTTTTAAAACTTGGCGAATTGTTTTTAAGTTTGTCAAAGAACCACAGCGAACTTTTTACATTTTCGAATCGTAAATTTTTGGGCAAGTTATATCCAATTTAATCGGAATATAAAATGATTATTTGGCAATAACAGTTAATCAGTTACTTAGTACCAACATTAGTTTAATGTCAAAGCAATCTTGTTAAACCAACAAGGATTCTTGGAGATAAACTATGTGAGTATTTTACTCAAAATAACTGAAATCGCGTGAAAGAAAGCGTCATTGATTCTGCTTCTTAAAAATAGAATTTTTTTATTAATTATTTTTTACAACTTTTAAAAAGGGAAAGTAAAATACTGACTAGTTCATATCTTTTTTACTCTTTTAAGTTGCTTAATATAAATAAAAATGTAAAGTTCGTTTAATGAGTAAATAAATTTCTGATGAAAATTGTAGTTTTCCAAATTTATCGGGTCTCTGTCAATAAGTGTGATTTAATTGTGTTTTGGAATATGTTTTTTAAATTTAGAAAATTAAATGAATGCATTCAAAAATTAATTAAATATAATATTTAATAAAAAATAATGTTATACAATATTTATTAACAAATCTTTTTAATTACTGAGAATCGTTAGAACTGAAAACAAAGAGTCTAGTGATTTTTATTTATTGATATTAACTAAAACCAATGCGACATTAGGATTTACAAACCTTATTCATTAAAACGGTAGTGCATTTCAAATATTTCCGCAAGTAACATTATTTAGCGAAAAATCAATTACTTTAAAAATCGAGGTTCTTAAAAGGAAGTCTTATCGTATTTTGCATTAAAATAAATATTTTATATTTCCAATGAATTTTCAATTGCATACGCAAACATTTTGACTTGAATGATTTTAGATGCAGGTAAAATATCATTTAATTTCATTTACTATTTCTGGGATGCAATGCTTAGTTTTATTTTGCATGGTAATACATTCTAGTGAGATGTGCTTCTTGTATGTAAATAAGTACTATTTTGTGTATAAAATCTAACCAAATTAAATTAACTTTTCTAACAATGTTTTTTTGGTTAGAAAAGCTCACCGAACTAGATGACATGCTTGGTAACAATCAAATATATCTCCAAGAAAGTGACAGATTTTATTGTAATAATATTTACGAAAAAGTATTTTATACTAAAAGCACAGGAATAAAATATTTAAATTTCATTCTCAGTTTTACTAAAAACCAGAAGAATTGTGTTATTTGTGACTTTTAAAATAAATATCTACCAAAAGTATTACTGCAAAATCTGAAATACTTTAAAACAAAGACTAATCAAATTTTATTTGCTTTTATTTGTTTCAAATTCAATGTAGTTAAAAGAACAGATGAAAGTTTCTTACTTAAAAATATGCATTTACAAACTTTTATCTATGTTGAAATTGTATGCAGAATAACATTTAAATGTAGAACTACTTGAAAGTTGAAGTTAAGTAGAATTCACTTCATACACTCTTAAAACAAACGAGCGGTTTTAACTCAGTCTGAGTTAAATTCCACTCCTTTCCGTGCCGAAAATGCACTTCTCCTATAGGAGTGAATTTCACTCTTTTTCGGAGTGGGTAAAAGAAATAAAAGAAAACAATCTGCGTCCTACACTCTTAAAACGAGCGGTTTTAACTCAGAGTTAATTTCCACTCCTTTCCGGTGCCGAAAATGCACTTCTCCTATAGGAGTGAATTTCACTCTTTTGTTTTAAGAGTGTATTGAACAACTGTAGTAGTATTCTTTAAATACAAAAGTTATATTAAATAGCAACGTATACACGTTAATTGTAAATAGTTGGGGTTGATCAAAGGTGCCAAAATACTGAATGAAAAATATATATAGTAGACAGAATTTTTAAACTCGTGCTATCTAGAAGAAGGTGGCCTAAACTCCTAGTGTTGCCTCGTGACTGCAGCAAATAAGGCCTCCTAAACCAGCAAACTATACAAACTGGACAGATATATCTATCTTATTACGTGGGTTTGAAGGCACAAGTGTGTTTGTTTGCTGTTACGGCTTATATCTCCAACAGGCAATATTAATTAACATTTATCTATTTCCCTAACTTTTTACGCTGTAAAAAAATTCTGTAAGAAAACAGAATATTTATGATATTTTTCGACTGAAAATTTCTGTTTCCTAAAACTACAGAAATTTATTGTAAAAGTACATCTAAAACTGTCAAAAGACACATTTTCTCTGTAAGCACACATATAAATCTGTAACCATTGATACAAAATGCATCTGTTGATAACAGATTTTTTCTATTTTATCACGAAATAAATTTGAAATATAAAAATTTCGTCCATGGCCGGCGAGGGTGCAGCGGTCAACGCGTCTGACTCCTATTCCATGGGCGAAGGTTTGTACACCGGTCACCCTTCTTTTTGACGCACCCGGCCCTACAAAAAATATCTGTTATGCCCGAATATTTTCTGTTTGGCAGAGTTACGGGAAAAAAAACTTAAAATATTTTTTCGCACCCCTACGGAAATTTTCTGGAAACTTTGCTGCCAGAAATTTTCCGTAATATTACAGTTTTTTTTGGAGTTTAGTGTGGTTCGTAAAGTAGGGAGGTATTTAATTTTCAAAATTTTCTAATTAGTTGAAATGCAATTAACATGGATTGGTAGTTATACCACACACTTACACATACTTCTGTAATGCAGAGGGACTAGATGGTTACTTAACGCTATAAAAACTTTGCAGTTAGTTCAGTGATAGATAAATACATTGATTAGATGAACGTAAAAACAAGAATTCCGAGATTACAGGTGACAGTAATTGGCTAAAGAACAATTTCTACTGCATGAAAAAAGAGAATTATGATTGAAAAAATGACACCAACTTGGGTGAACATTAATTTTCTGCCGAAAAGTCAATACTTTTGACACCCCAAAAAGAATATGTCCAATTATATGATTAATGCCGTTGAAAATTCTTGTTTTATTCTAGCATCTAAGTAAAACTCGGTAGTCATGACTTAATTAATGTTTTTCTAATAAAGTTTTTACATTAGTTGTAGATTTTTTCTTTTAAAATCAGTGTAAGGTATAGTGTTATTAAGTTAAAAAGTTTTTTTTCACTCAAAACATGTTTAATTTTGCGTAAAGCCAGGTTTTTATCGGCTTTATGCCGTTAAAAATTAAGACAAAAAACAGTCAATATTTTTGAAAATATCGCTCTTTATATGATTTTTTTTATCTTTTATTTAGTATCATCAAAGTTAGGAAATGTTTGCTAAATTTAATAAATTAGTTCGAAATCAGTTGAATTTACTTTTTCGATAAATAATTTAAAATTTAGATGGTTATTTCATTGGAAGATTTCCATAAATTTTGTATTAATAGCAATGTATAGCTGTGACATATAAAAAAATTTGTACAATTGATTTTTAAGGTGTTAAGCTCATTAAAATAATCTTATTGTTCTTTTACGATAAATTTATTTTTTTAAGTTGTCCATTTTAAGATTATATATTGTGGAGTGTATTATTTTGTACTTGTAGATGATACGTTATAATATTGAAAACAGAAGTAAATTGCAAAAAAAAAAAAAAAAAACTATGATAAAAAAAAATACACTCTTAAAACTGTAACTCATAAATATAAGGCTCAAACGCATTGTGCCTCCTATTACATGAATATAAGCGGTACCTTGCCAAAGTACCTTTTATATTTAAAAGGCACAACAAAATAACAGGCACAGCTGTACGACCAAATCCCTTAAACGGCACCATGATAGATGTGCCCCGTAAAGTGCCTCTTAAAATTCACCGAGACGTTTAGCAGGCACAAGCGAACCTTGAACTCGAGAATGCGCATGCGCAATAACAGCTGAATCGTCTAACGCTAACGTTTAATGGCGGATTTTGTACTCTATCTTTTTTTAGTAGTTGAAGTAAACATTTATTTTGTTTGGTTAATTATGTAAATAACTAATTATAAAATTAGTGATTTGTTTGTGGCATCATAATTAAACTGTGACTGTAGTTGAACCATATTATATTTGTTTTAGGTGGCACAATGTACCGCTTAATTTTAAGAGGCAAAAAAGTTCACAATGTGGCTCTTATTTAGGAGGCACAGTTCTAAGAGTGTAGTTAAAGTAATTCATATAGAAGTATGACAAACTCTTTTTCATCGTAAAATATATGGGTAAATTTACCTAATAAGTGTAATGTATCGGTACAAACACTTATATAGCCCCAAATTTATTCATGTGACTAGAATTATTAAAAAAATCTCTCACAAAAAAAAGTGTATGAATATAATTTGTGTACTTTTTTGCACTGAATACTGATAAAATTATAAAAATAGTCAGAGATTTTAAATAATACTGGCCTAAAATAAACAACTTTTCCCATAAAAAATACATTTCGAGGTTTTCTTTGATTGTTAGTATTCAAAGCACACAACGTTGATAAGTATTCAGACACATAAGCACGGAATTAGATTATTATATCAAAAAATTTGGACACGTGAAGGGTCATGTAAGGGGTTGTTGATGGTTAAACAAAATGGTTTCAAATGATAATTAGTTAATTTGAATTTCATGCATAACATAGAGTTTGCTATCAGCTACAAAATGTTATTGAGAATCTAGAGGGATATAAAGGCAACCACTACTAACCGCTAAGAAGAAAATTTAGGCAAAGGTAAAAAAATATGTAAAAAGCTATTTTTTTGCACTCCAAACAGAAAAAACTAGCATTATTTGAAGAGATTTTTAGAAAATAATAGCTGGTTGTGTGAGTAATAGTTATTATTTATGAATTTATTTCTTTTGTGTCTTTATAAATACAGAATTAGTATTCCTTGTTTGTACTACAAACAAGATTTTTACTTTATTATGAATTGATATGATATTATGTATATGTTTTCTCATTCTGTGGAATTTTTTTCAGTTATGGTTTTTAATTTGTATCGAATTTTCCTTTCGTTTAAGAACCCATATTGCCTTAAGAAACTCATTACAGTTTTTTAAGTTTTTATCAAAACTTTTAAACACCATCATATAATTTTGGTTGTCTAGACCAAAAACATTTTTGTTAATGAAGGTGATATGGAAAATTCCAGTTACCAAAAGGAATAATTTACTTTACCTTAACAGAATAGGCGATTTTATTGCATTTATAATTCAAGTGTAATGCCATAAACGACTTCATAAAAACTTTAGCTTTTTACTGTTAAAATGTATTACGAAACATGTTTTCGTCAATAAACATTCTTTTTAAAATTTAAATGAGTTTTAAAAACACTTTTACTGTTAAAACTTAGAATTCAATTATTTTTGTAAAAACTATTTTATTGAAAATTTAGTATAAATGCTATGCATCATAAGAGATTATACATTACAAATTAGCATATTAAATAGTTCAAATTTATTGAACTTTTCCTTTTCTAAACCGCAATTTTTACTTTAGAGTGTACATTTCATAAGTTGATAAAATAACATTGTTTTTTTATATTTACTTTAAGTCTATCTCTCTTCACTAATAAAATGTCTGTCTCTCACAATAATTTTTACATGTCTCATGCCTTTGAGTACAAAGTTTTCCAATTATTGTATCAAAAGAAGACAAGAAACGTCTGCTTTTAAAGTTTTAATGTCTAGACTTAGTTCCGTTCATCTAACTTACGTAAGTTTACATATAAACATTCATTATTAAACCCCAGTCAAAGATTATATTTCAAAGGTTCTCGATAAAAAGGTGTTAGATTTTATTTTATACACTGTTAAAAATTTTGTGCTTGGTTTCACTATGATATTGGTTCCTAGTAGCTGCAACGGCTGTGTGGTGAAATGTTTCACTTTTTTTTTCGGTGTTTGGATGAACCTTTTTTCTGGATTCGGAAACAAAAACATGAGAAGTGGTTCAACCGAATACCAAAAATATGGTTTAACGTTTCACCACACAGCCGTTGCAGCTACTAGGAACCATTTTTTTGGTGAAACAAAGTGCATAATTTTAAACAGTGTAGAGATTTTATTCTTATAAAATATACTAGAAAATAAATACCATTTCTCCGCAAGGACTAGAGAATAGATAAAATCGATCCAAGTATACTTACCACATTTGATCTTTTATAAGTTAATAAGCTTATGATATTGTTACCGTCTATTATAAAGAATTATATCCCGTAACTTACATTAACTTATAATTAAAAAAACGCTACATGATGCACACTCTTATAATTTTTTTTCCTAAATATAAACCTACCATAATTTCACTCATAAATCCCAGTTAAACCGTAATTGCAAAATAATACTATTTCAATTCAAATTCTCAATTATGTGGTAAAAAAAATTCGTGCATTTGGTCAGTTACACGGCAATAATTTTGCAAGATTGATGTCAAATTTGGTAGTAAAATGTATGTGTGAAGATCGACAAAAAAGACAAATAATAATAGTTCGATTGAGTGATGACTTCCGAAATATCAAACTGTATAAAAATCAATAAAAAATTACTTTTTGCACTTTTGGCGACTTAGGGTGGGCTTGTTTAAAGCTGTCATTTGACGCTGGATGGAACTACGTCACGTAAAACATGCTAACTATTTTCCAACTAATGAATTTGGTTTCTGAAGGATAACTACACAGAATAGAATAAACGCTTTCAATTTCATTTATTGTTTTAGGTGTTGAATTTAATTTTTCCAGTTGATGGCAACTTTATAGAAAAAATATTAAATTCGAGCTAAAGTGATGCAGTTTTTTTGGATAATTTGAATTATTTTCTAAAGTAGAATATTTTGCACTCTGAAAGTACAAAAATCGTAACTTCAATATGATCTACACATTTGTGCCAAGCTGCGACAAAAAAGGATGTGTTGTTTAAGAGTATATAAAATACACATACACACAACGTTTCAATTTTAATGCTATAGATACACAAATTAATTTTATATCGCCTGTTTAGAAAAATCTCTCTATCTCTTTCACACCAGCCTTACATTTTGAAAGAAAATTAAATTAACATTGCCAAGTTCTGAATGCGATAGAAAAATGTTTCAATAATTACCTTCATTCATGTAATTAACAGAAGCTAAACGAGTCTAAAAGTTCGCTTAGTCTCGATAGTCGAATGAAGCCCGCCTGACTAAGTGCCCCCTGCGCCTTTTCTAGTCGCACAGCATAGTAAGAAGTTATTCATTTTCAGCACAGCATAAGTCGAAGAAATCATACGGTTAAGTAGATAAAAGCATTGGGTCGTTCACTTTGCCCCTTGAACATTCTCTCCTAACTTCATCAATAGTTAGGAACAAAGATATGGGCTCGGAAATAAGTTTTCTATGGGATCTGAATCTTGGTCTCTTTCAAGATGGAGGGTCCCTATTTTGAAGATCGTGAATGATCATGATTTTTTGAAAATAAAACTGATTATACCAATGTTGTGAAAATCTAAATGTATGTTTAAGGAATTATCTTACTTAAAAAGAAGTTTTATAAAAAATATTTAAATTCATATACAATTACTAAATTCATGTGCATTTATATCTTAATTTTATGTAGAAATAATTACTCTCAACTTGGTGTAATGAAATCGTGTAGGGAAAAGCGTTTGAGTATGGTTCTACAAATTCGAAAAAAATATCACTTTAACGATAACACTTTCAATGCTTAGTAAAATTAGTTTGCAACTTTTATACATTCTGATTAGGTTACCTGTTATGTATACTATTATTTCGCAAATTGTACTTTTATTTTGTTAGTATAAAGCAATAAAAAAGGCATAAGAACTTATGTTCAAGAAAAATGAATTTAGATATTCTAAATATTTGCATAAAATAAAACCTGCGCGATGCTTCAATACCAGGAATGGGTAAAAATATTCTTAAAAGTTGTTAAAAAATATCCCCCAAATATTATTACATTACAGTGAGTTACATACAAACCGCATTGTGCCCATTCTAAGGACTTTTTGTGCCACAAAAGTTTGTGCCCATTCTAAGGACTTTTTGTGCCACAAAATGTTTGTATTAGACAAAGAACGCATCACAAATCGCGGCGACACAGACCGCATTATGCGAGACAAAATAACTTAAATTAAAAAGGGCTTTTTGAGCTTAAATTGTAAAGGATATACAAATTCGTAATCTATCAATTAGTAAAATTTTAAAGTGATGGCCTTCAACTGCTCGAGATACGATAAAAAGATTCGCCAAATTTAAATTGCATGAATACATAAAAGAGCAAAACCTTAAAAGGTTGTTCTAAAACATCGCCTGTTTACTGGATTGTCTTTTTTTCCACGCAAGGAACTATTCAAATTTAAATTAAATGTATTATTCAAAAGTTACACTAATATCCAGGAAATGTTGTCCAGGTGTAGCCTACGAAAAAGCGGTCCAGACATGGAAAAGGAAGATGAAGAAATTCGAAAGACAAAATCGTCTTATAATTTCTACAACTCAAAGTTTAAATTATATGTTATTTTCGAGTGGTATATCAATGCATAAAATGATTCTTTTGTGTTGTGAATGATTTTTTGCTTACTTTAGTGTTTCAAGTCGTTGCGCAAAATTCTAGTTTTGCCAAAGTGAAGTATTCAAAAGGTAACGCAGCTAAAGCTATTAATGTATACACAATCCTGTATACATTTTTATAACGCTTATAGCAATTTTACTTACAGCCACATCTTATAAACATATATTAGTTTTCGTTCTTTTTAATTATCGTCATAATGTGTGTCTAGGTATAGGGTGTGTCTTTCATGTAACTAATGGCACTCAGGGCTTTCTGCAGAAAAAAAAAATCAGAGCAGATTTTTTTATTTAGTCAGTGGAAAAGCTATTGACTACATAGCAGATAGCTTCCCTTACAACATTTAGTCAAAAAATGTACTTTAGGGAAATAATTATTTACTTTAAGATTTGGCGCGGCTGCTGTATTCGCAAGCTAAAAAACTAATTGTAAATGTAATTTATAATTATTTTTATACAACATAATTATTATTTTATAAAAATACAATTTTTCCCCAGAAATAATTTTTATTATAGTTTCAAGTTTAGTAAATTCAAATGGAAAATTTAATCTTTGACAAATTTTTTTGTCTTTAAAGTTTTGAATTTGTTTATGTGTATACTGTGACTTTAAAGCAGCAGGGACATTCTTTTTTGTTTGTTCTACAGGAGGTTTTTTTTGCCAGTTCGTAGTTCTTACGAGGCAAAATTTTGAATTTCAATCGATGTTTAACATTACATTAGTTCATAGTTTGAAATAAAAAGCTTTGCAATAAGAAATTCCGAATCTTTCAATCAGCAAATTAATTTTTGACGTTTCACTAATTCGCAAATAATACTCAGAGGCGCTGTGCTCAATTTATGGTTTAAAACTGTAAATTCCGAGTTACGAGTTTAAATTGCCAAATGTAAGAACATTTTGAGTGAAAGTAACGGTTAACTTTTTTAAAGCGTAAAAAATTGTAGAATGTTGATTTGGAAACATTGTGAAAGCTAGAATTTTTCTAAAATCCTCCAAGTTCATGAAGTAACGTTCCACCAATTTTTTAAAACCGAAAAATTCAACAGACATCTCAGAAATTAAATACCTAAATGAATTATCGAGAGATAAAATTTATATATGATATTTGGCATGGCGGGTTTAAAGATGTCACCCGCACTAAAGCGTACCATAAGCGAACTAGAAAATACTAGGATTTGGAAGTTTTATGCTTTGAAAATATGAGGAAACGCATTTCCGAATTGCTTTTAAGCCCTTAATATTTGGGATCTTTTTAAGGAACCAAAATAAAAGAGATTTTTAAATGAATGAAATAAAAAATTTTGATGAATGAAAAAGAGATGCGTCAACGAAAAATGCCTCTTTGGCAAAACAGGGAAGTGGTATATTTAACATTATAATAATCATAACATTCGAAAATAGCAAACACATTAAATCAAGCGAAGAAAAAGAACTGCAAATATAATACATTTTCATGAAATATTGGCACATAATTGTCTTTTTTTAGTTCAGTAAAAAACATGCATTAACTTCAGGAACAGTGGAATTAAGCCTTCCGAAAACTATTTGAATCTGGGAAAATTAGTTCCAAATCTTTTTACATTTTGCTTATAACTATCGTAGCATATTAAGACTCAATCCTATTCCTGAAATCAAAACATGCAAATTAAACGACTCAATTCATGTGCAAAAAAAATATTTCTATCAACCTGTAAATTTCCTGAGAGATTTTAATTAAATTAAATGCAATTAGCAAAAGTTATATTTCTATTATAGTCATTTATTCACACGTAATTGTTATTAAAGAGTTATACTTTAAAAATAAGAAAATCATGGTTAGTTAGATTTGGAAGTATGATAAAAATATTTTAATGGTAAATTTATGCGTTCCCTGTTATTGGAATTCATTAGTTTGGTCGTCAACAGCCAGAAACTAAAACTATAACGTGTGAATATTTTAAAATCTTGTTTTTCTATTTATTATCCATACTAATTTAATTCAAAGTTGCAATGGCGATATATATTTACGCAAAATGACTTCTGATTTCAATCTCTAAAGATACTTTTATAATTAAATACAAATGCATGAATAATATTTAAATATTATAATAAATGAATACAAAATATTGTAATTAAATACTGTAAATGTTGTATTAGGGTTTAGTTTTATAATGTACTGCTTTTTTATGGGAGTTATTGGAAGGCAAAGTTGTTTGCGTTGACTAAAGCGCGGAAATTAAATACTGTTCAACGCTAGAAGTTTTATATTCAATAAAATACTCAGCAAACACTATAGACTAATTCATAACATCAAGTTTTAAGAAATTTTAAATTAAGTTTTAATTATATTATATAAATTAGTCAAAAAGTACATCTTAGTATCAAAATTCGTGTAATTTAAGATATTTTAAATTAAGTTTTAATTATATTATATAAATTTGTCAAAAAGTACATCTTAGTATCAAAATTCGTGTAAGGAGGATATAAAAATACTTTAATAAAAATAATGCGTTTATTATTTACTTTTATTAGCTTTTAAAAAAACTTGATCGTAGGATTTTAGCATCCTAAGATGACTCATAATAACTTCTCGGATCAAAAAATATTTGTAAAATGTCAAAGTATTTTTAAATCTCGTCGTGCTAGTTTCAATAAGCCTCTCACAAAATGCCTTAAAGCAACATAAAATTATGAAAACTTCATCATACTAGTTGATTTTTTAATACCAAATTTTTCAAAGTGATTTGCCTTTTATTAAGTGTCACTATACGTAGAAAAAAAACATTAATGAATATGGAGAAAAATTTAATTCAAAAGGTAGAACTATAATGATGGCATTTTCATTAAAAAATAAGAGAAAAGCATTAAAATGCTTACAACTATATATATAGCACCATTGTTTTTTTAGCGTTTGTAATGTTTTTGTATTGTTTTTTTTATAAGCGTAATGTAAACTGCCATTAAAAACCTCGCCCAAAATATTCAGTAAATTATTGCAATTTAAGATTTCCAGTTAGTATTTAATGTCTATTTTGCTTCCTCAAAGACCCTAAACAATTTACAATTTAAAATACAAATAATAAGCAAAAGGTCATTGGAATACAACAAAATATATACAATATTTTATCCAGTTATCAATAACTTAAAATTTTTTTCTTTAAAATAAAATGTAACTCTTTTTCTATTACTCAATTTAAACACAAAAGGACCAAATAAACTTTTCACAGTATACCAAAAAAATACCAATAAACTTCTAAAAAAGTTTTCAAACCAAACAAACCAAAACAAACACTAAAAACTCACTGTTAGCCGCTGCCGCAGAACTTTGAATCCGGCCGCCGGTGAACAGGCACACTAAGACCGCAAAACAGAACAGCATCTTTCCGTCCGGCTTGCGTCGATCCGGAGTTTCTTCTCACTTGTCCGGACACTCAGCGCTCTTTGTTATATCGACTCCTGCGCATGCGTAACGAATCAGCCGGACCTTACCAAAGTTTTAGGGAACAAAGTTTTCCGGAAGCTTGTTTGGTAGCGCTCTCGTTGAGGTTTGGTAAATGAGATTTGTCTAATTTAAAAAGACATAATTTATTTTATATCAAGTATGGCTTAAGTATTCCAGTATAGCCAAAGTTTTTAGGAACCGGTTTTCCATACATTTGAATGAATAGTATTATTCGAATTTTAGCTTTTGTTCGGCTAGTTTTGAATGACACAATGGACTATGGTGATAAAACTACTTTTTTTTAGATTATGGTTTGCGTACACTAGTGTACGTAGCTAATGTAGCTCAAAGTTTTAGTGAACAAAGTTTTCCGAGCGCGTTTTGGTAGAATTTTCCATTATTGGGTTGTATAATTTATAATCAATACATAAAGATGATGTCAACTATTAGAATCTTTTGTAAGGGTATGGCTTACGCATAATAGTATAGCTGAACCTTCGCAAAGTTTTATTGAAAGAATTTTCTTGATACTTGCTTGGTAGAGCACTCAGTGAAATTTAATATTTCAGGTTGTCTAGTTTAGAAAGATAAAATTAACGATAAACATAACATCATTTTTTTTAAACATTGCTTAATTAGCATACATGGATTGATTAGTATAGATTTTCAGAAACAACGTTTTCCAGCCGCATATTTAGTATAGCGTACTTTGGGATTTTTAATTTGGTACTTCCGGGGCTGTCCAGTGTCTGGAAACATAAAATAGACTGAAATGACAAAATCTCTCTTTTATTGGAGTATGAATTACGCATATTAGTATAGCTATATCTTAGCAAAGTTTCAAGGAAAACTTGTTCCGGACTCTTGTTTGGAAGCGCATTCGGCTAGTTTTGGTAATTTGGTTTTAATGGTTTGTCTAGTTTAAAAGATAAAGATACTATAATGACATTTTTAATGAATATAGATTACTTATATAAGTATAGTTGGGGTTTCTATAAGGGGAAGCTGCGGGAAGCTGGCCGGGAGCTGCGGACATCTTTGGCGTGGGACGCTCGGAGCTGTCTTGGATTCGCTCCCGAGTTAGGAGCGCTGTGGTTCGGGCATCTTAAGCAAGAGGCTTTCTTCGGGAACGGAGGCTGGGGACGGGATAGACCGATGGCGGAGACGAGGTTCCCCGCAGCCCGGGAAGAGGACGAGATAGAGAACGCGGCCGAACTCGGACGCTCGGGATGAGGATGGAGAGAGCGGGTGTCGGAGACTTGCAGGCCGTCGAAGCAGAGCAATTAATGACAACTTTCAAAGTCATCCAGGCTGTTCTTGCTGGCCCCCTTGTCAATCAAGGGATCCAGAGTTCCCTCATTCGTCGAGGGACGGTCCTGATGTTCCCCTTTTCCGCATAGATTAAGGGAATAGCCAGTAGCGATACTCTGACCCCTGACCTCCCACTTACAATTCCCAGACATGGTGACGCTTGTTGTACTGTCACTCAAAGTAAGGGGTCAAGATGTCAAGTGGGGAATGTCACCCTTGACAATTACCGTCCTTCGACGAATGAGGGAACTCTGGATCCCTTGATTGACCCTTGATCCCTTGATCCCTTGCCAGCAAGAACCGCCTGGATGACTTTGAAAGTTGTCATTAATTGCTCTGCTTCGACGGCCTGCAAGTCTCCTGGATGACTTTGAAAGTTGTCATTAATTGCTCTGCTTCAACGGTCTGCAAGTCTCCGACACCTGCTCTCTCCATCCTCATCCCGAGCGTCCGAGTTTGGCCGCGTTCTCTATCTCGTCCTCTTCCCGGGCTGCGGGGAACCTCGTCTCCGCCAGCGGTCTATCCCGTCCCCAGCCTCCGTTCCCGAAGAGAGCATCTTGCCTAAGATGCCCGGACCACAGCGCTCCTAACTCGGGAATAAATCGAGGAGAGCTCCGAGCGTCCCACGCCAAAGATGTCCGCAGCTCCCGGCCAGCTTCCCGCAAACTCTGACTCTCGACCTCAGGTATCTTCTAATTTATCCCTGTCACTGCGTATCGTCCATTTACCTAGATGGGTCCCCCTCGTAGATATGTAATTCATATGTTTAGCTCATAAATAAAACATTGATCTAGATTTACACACTGGAGCTTGTTTATTCTAAACACGGACTTGTACTAACCACTGCAAACGATCTAACCTTTGGCAATTAACCCAACTTTGGCAATTTAGTATTATTGAAAAGTTTAGTTTCTAAAAATAAAACAGTTTTAAAAATGACAAAATAAAATTTTTGTATTTAAGGAATTCACTACGTATCCCGTTTTTGAGAACCTTAACGAAGAGTTTGGGATAAACATTCTTGTTGCGTTATTACGTTAAGTAAGGGGGAAATATATAAATCTTTAAAAAATTTAATACAAAGTATATTCTCACTGTATAGAGATAGCCGTACTTCCCCTATAACGTTTAGGCAGGCAAATTTCCCAGTCTCTTTTCTGTTTTTTTGTAATAAGTGCAATAAAAATATCTGATATTTGGTATCAGTTGTTTTGGTTTAGGATGGTGAAATTAATCTTCAGATTTGTTTATTTAAATGCAATAAAATGTTCCTTACATTTGTAGTGAAATTTTTTAATAACCTTTATTTAAAATAAAAAATATCGCCGAGGCTAAGTACCTGCCCAAAACCCGTACAAACAACTATCACGAGGTTGCAGGCATTGGCTATTGATCGCTAGATTGTCTGTTCTAAAATCGCCAAATGTATTCGCAATCAATTCTGTTCAGTTGGTCCGTGCCATAGAAATCTGTGCCAATAATAAATATTAATTTTTGATAATAATAGTTTAGTTGCTGCAATAGGGAAGTGTATGCATTTTGAAGAAAATAAATATACAAAATACAATAAATATACAAAATCCATCAACAAATTTCGAATCACAAACAACCTGTTACATCGCCCATGCGTAATATTGGGTTATTGGCGTATTTTCCCAATATCTACATTTGGCGCAATGTTTAAAGTCACATTTTTTCTGGTTTCGGCTGCGAGTTTTGGGCAGGTATTTAGTCATTCCGAAAATTTATTTGCTGTATTTACGTCATAACATACAACACCGACAAAGCCAATGGTCTAGTTATCTTTTGTGACTCCAAAGCTGCATTAGAAGCATCAAAGTAACGGTCAATCAAGATTATACCATGACATCCTACACCAATTGCAAGAAATTGACAAACAAAACAAGACATGTATTCTTCAGTGGATGCCTGCACACGTTGGCATCCCCGGAAACGAAAAAGCAGACCAACTTGCTAAGGAAGGGCGAAATCGCAATAATGAAAATATCTCCAAAGTCTATCTCGACGATGCTAATGCAATCGCTAGGTTCCGTCTGAGAGAGAAAACCATTTTAAAAGATTCACAGGTTTTCGAAATAAACGCTAATCGAGACATCACGAAAACTATATCACCCGCCTCAGAACTGGTTACCATCGAGGCATGAAAATCCTGGGAGATGGCAACAGAACTTACCATCTCTGCAATAACTGTGATCATGTTCCACTTACATCAAAACATGTTTTTGACTGTCCCGTCATTTTAAGATCTTTGGCTCAACTTGGGGAATACCCCCCCCCCTCTGACATCAATCTGTACTCCGATAACATCGAGGAGATTGCCGGCTGTGTCTTGCACACTCATGGACATCTGTAGTTCTCCTCATGGACACGACACCAACCTACCAACCAACGTCAGAACATATTTTCCTCCCTACTTCTCTCTTAACTATCTGTACCGGAATCATATTCAGTGAACCTAAAAGGAATTTGTCAACTGAGTCTTAAAACCTATTTTTTTAATTTTCTGCCACCTTTTATTATTGAGAAGAGATTCTAGTTTCGTCATCTTAACAACCTTGTCAACTTATACTAACTTCCCCTGCCAGCATATAATTTTTTTTTTGCATCAAACTAGAAATAATGTTTCACTCGAATGGAGGAAGCAGTACCTTCCCTAAGTTTTAGCGAACAAAGTTTTCCGGTTAGTAGTGTACTTAACGGTAATTGGGATTCGGAATTATAACGTTCCACAGGAAGTTAAAATTAAAGATAAAAAAAAGAGAATATTTTATGTGCTATACAACAGAATGTCCGTTAGGGAAGTTAAGTGAAAAAATTGGCTGACTAACTGTAAATATGTAGCATCTGGAAGTTCACAGGAAAACGTAAAAGATATTTTTATGGATGGTGTTTGAAAATTATTCGAAAAACACACATGACGTTCGTGTGAATAATTTCAGTAACAAAGACTACTCAGCCCGTTATTTTTGTTCAAATTGATTTTAAGAAAATAAATAAGTGAATAATTAATAACAATTCACAATATTGTTTGAATATTTTGTGGCAATAAAATCCTTATAGGGTTAAATTTTGATTTTTATATTATCTCTTCCTCTTGTCAATATAATTTTTTAACCGTATGATGTAAACTTGAGATAAGAATAAAGAAAATCAAATAAATAATAATTTTGACGGTCAGTTCATTTTTATAAAAAACATTTCTATATTATTTTTAGAGATTTCGGCCTATTTTTGACTTGAATAAAAAATTATGAAAGTTAATTTTTTAGTTTAATGTTACAATAAATTAATTTCAGTCTTTGAAAACAGAAAATATTAGAAGAAATTAAGAGAAATAGGCAAAGATAGCAATTGATATACCTTTAGTTATAAAATTTTATAAATTACAACTAAATAAAATCCAAATTCATTTGAATAGTGCTTGAAAATATATATGGTACAAAACTTTAACAACGAAACAAATATTGAATGAAGCTACTTTTTTGTAAATTATAGAACTTCTACGACTATGACAGAAAAGTAGACGTACACCTTAGCCTATACCTATTAGCTTACACCTATTTCTTATATATAGGTACAAGAAATAGATACATGCAACACATCAGATGTCAAAAGAATGAAACGTTTACATGTTAAATATTTAACTCTTCAGGAATACAAGCTTAAATTATCATTAAATGACATATGCTAAAAAATTTATAAACTTTGTTTTACCTCACAACTTAAAGAAAAAATATATTTTTTTAATCCATATTGCTTATATGCAAATACAAGATAACAGTTCATTGACAACTTCATCCAATTGAATTTACTGCCGTCAAAAGTCGTCAATGAACGGTTCGGATTTTATATATTAGTAATACTTAGGAGAATACGAGTTTCACAACTGGACCTTTGAAATGCAAAAAGAAACAAAGGTTTGGGAATAAACCCCACTTTATAAATAAAAATTAAACTCTAATATATTATAACTTTAAATTCTCTTTGAACATCATATATGGGAAAATCCATAGAAACACTATATTTTTACTTTATAAATCATAGAAAAAGTAGTCTTTCATTCCATATTACTTACACACAGGTAAAAAAAGAGGGTCGGGGTACGTAGTAGATCTGATTTGAAAAGAAAAAGAAGATTCGAAAAAATGCAGCGTCAGCCAGTTCCCTTCTTTCATGCGGTCTGCGTTTTGACTTTCTCATTAGTTGTCTGATTGCCGATACAGCCATCAAACGGACCCAGATTTATTTTTTATCGTTTCACATCCATTCCTAGTTCTTGGTTTAAGGATAGGCCTTTTTATTAAATACTCTTGAAAATAAGTTTTTAGGAATGGTTGTCGCTAATGAATATGGTACTATCAGTTGTACATGTGACTGTTTGGGGTCTATATAGAGGAAGAGACCAGGGCCTATACCACCTATTGTGTGGTATCTTTAGACTAAGGTCAATTAATGAAAGTATTAACTAAGCTATCCTCAAAAGCAAACTGAAACAATTGGATAGGACACGAGCATATTTAATGGGCACCAGGTTTTTTTTATATATATATATATATTATGTTTTTTTTTTTTTTTTATATTTTGTTATATTAATTTTTTTTTATTAATTGTGATTATATATAATATGATTGTCTAAAAATGTATTTGTTATTATTTTTCTAGAATTAATATTTATTTTATAGCATAGATCATAAAGAATCGTTAAGTCATAAGCTAAAAAATTAAAAAAAATTTTAATACATTAACATTTAAGAAAATTGAAAGTTTCCTAAGAACATTTAACCAACAAAAGATACACGCAAATAGAACAAAGTGCAAACTTATTATCACTGCAAAATATTTGAAGGGTCTAATTGAAAAACTCACTTTCTCTAAAATATAACTAAGATATTGGGTTCACTCCGTTCATTGGCAATTCGTTCAATGGAATTTCACGATTGTCAAAAGTCGCCAATGAACGAACCGTATACTTTTTCGTAGTTATACTTTGGACAGTGTTAGTTTTGAAATTAGACCTTTAATATATTTAAATATTTGTCTGTGGCAAAAGGTTTTTAATAGTTTGTTCGTGTCTTTAAACTTAGAAAATTAAAGTGTTTTATTAAAATTAAATTAAATATGATGCTTGATGAATCAGGGTCAAAGATGATAAAATAGCAATCCTGATATGGCAAACAGTTCGGCGTTTTATCAGTTTAATCACGATCCGTTTTATATAAATTCAAATAACAATGAAAAACTTATGATATCATTTTGGATAATTTAAGCTTACTTACACACTGATGTACACTTTTATTGAATTAAAAAAATAATTTTTTAATTGAAATTCATAATAAATGTTAAATTACAATAGTGAACTGAAATTACAATAGTGTTGTACTTACAATTATCGTTCTGTATTCACGCCGTCCTAGTTCTATCAAACAAATACGAATCAAATTATTTTAAATGTTTTTACCACGGTTTTGACACAGTTAGAATATCAACAGTTTGAATGTTACAAAACAAAAAATGCTATGCGTGATAAAGTATTTTTATGTTTTTTATATCCTTCGTATTTAAAGAGCAACTGATTTTAACAAATAAAAGGATTAAAATAACATTTAAAACTTTTCTTCACAAATAAACCTTTTCTTTCTCTTACATTAATATATTTTGTACATAATCTGTAAACTATTGTAAGCTAAGAGAAAATTTCCTTAAAACAGTTACTTTGAATTCCACATTTCTCCGGTTTTGACAGAAACGTGATGTATTGTCGATAATGCGAGCACGGGTTGTGTTCAAACAACGTTTCTCTCAGTCGAAATTTAGCATCTGCCATTAACATTCAATGACGTAAAATCTTATCTTGACAACAGATTTTGTTCTAGAGAAATTCGAAGCATACTTACTTTTAGCTTCCACACTACGTTTATAACGTAAAAAATGGAAGGTATTATAATCGTTCAGTCAGTCCGTCCGTCCGTCTGTCTGTCTGTCTGTCCGTCACCTACTTTCATATTCCAAACTACAAATGCTACGGACAAGTGTGATACGTCAAAAAATTCAGCTCATCAAAATTAGAATACATTGAAAATTTCAGAAAAGAATTCGAAGAACTTCAATTATTTAAAAAAACCCTGCAAAATTTAATGCTCATTTAAAAAGCATAGGAAGCCATTTTTATTAGAAATAAATCACCATTGCCATTCGCAACAATCGCTCGAGAAACTTTAATTCTTTTAGACAATAAATTAAAATAATTTTTGCGACATCGATCAGTTTGAAATGACATCAAATATATTTCACTACGAGATTCTTTGTACGTTGATATGAAATGTTTTCATTCTATTTAAAAGCGAGGAATATTACATATTTATTCTTTGAAATATAAATTAATTTTTGCAAACGATCAGTAATAATTATTGAATTTCCGAAATAAAATAAATAAAACTAGCCAAGTTTAGCATGTAAATGTTTGATATAGAATATCAATGCTGTGTTTGGCGCCTTTTTACCTGTTAAACACAACTGTTGTGTGGAAGCGGGTTAAGTGACACATTCTGTTACAAACCTACTTGTCTTCTTATTACAATAAGAGCCAGGAAAAGGCGTATTCTTTACAGAAAAACGAAAGTGTGAAATCGTTCTTTAATTTATTAATAGCTTTTTTTATTAAGGGTTCTTTCCTAACTGTTTCAGGCAAATACAATTTCTGATTTTGTAGCGTAGGAAGATCAAGTAGTTGAAAGGTAAAATTAAATTAGCATTTGCGAATTTTAGTTGAATTAGTCTTTAAATGATTAATGGATTTTGATAAATCTATTCAATTTTTGTAATCCAATTAGTAAGAGTAATTGAATTTATTTCCCTTTGAGAATATTAAGACTGAAGGAATAGAGCATAAAAGATTTTCGTAAAATTAGATCGTATTTGCGTTATTTAAATTTAGCGCAAATTTATTACGCATATTTTATTTAATATATTGTTTTAAAAATGTAAATTTTACACCTTTGACTTTATGTAAGTTAAAGCGGTTGCTTAACTTTAACGACAAGTATACTTAAATTTTTAGAAATGGGCTAAATTCAATTGCTATTAATTCACATCGCGTTTTTTCAATTCTTAAGTCATATTTATTTTTAATCTTAGGAAAATGAGAGGATGTGTAATTATTGTTTGTTTTGATTATATAATTAAATAAGGATTCATTTCATTCCCATTCTTTTATCTCTATATTACAATGTATTTAATTAGAATAACTAAAATTTTAAATATAAATACATGTTATTAATGATCATATTTCAAACAATTTTTCGACTATTTTGAGCTTGGCTTTAAAATACCCCGTTAGAAAAAAAGCTCCTTTTTATTTTGAAACTTACTTTAAAGCACAAATTCTACAAATTATAAATGTAAAATACTAATTTCAAATTTTTTTAAAGGTACACTGTTTTATACAGACTTTAATATTTTCTTAAAATTTTGTTTTCTGGGATTATTTTTAATGTAACAAATTTAAGTAAATTTTAAGAACTTTTGTAACGCTATTTAGATATTCAAATATACGACATAGTACAACAATTCTAAATTTAGTTTTGGTTATTAATTATCATTGTCTGAAATTTTGCTTTTAATTAATATAAATTGCAGATTACCATATTATTTTTGTGTAAAAAAAGAATGTTTTTCTTTGCTACGGGATAGCGTTATGAGATGCATAATTACTCTATTTATCAGAAGATTTTTTTCTCAGTAAACTAGTCTCTCAAAATGACTTATTATATTTAATACCTCATTAAAATTATAACTTAAAAGTAAAAACAAAACATACTCGGAATGTACTAAAAAACTATAGTAAGTTTCGAGGGTTTTTTTGTAGTTGATCATCGTTTATTTAGGGTGTTTAAGAAGCCAACATTTAAGTAGGTGAAAGATCGTAATTACTCGAGGGATGGATATTTTTTTCTCAAGTTTTTTTTACAGTATTTCTAGTTAAAAGAAACTCGAAATACAGACAGCGAAACAAACGGTCGACTGCATGTAAACGTTTAATTTGAACTTAATCTCTCTTTTTATGTAACCTTCTTGAAAACTAATTACATTTCCCACTAAGTAATCCGCAAAAGAAACAGGTTGAAATTGCGCAAAAAAGTGACAACTTTTAATTTACTTCCCTCATTTGCAGGTCCTGTCATGAAATAAAAAGTGTAAATAGCCTTTTATTCTAATTAGATTTTTTCACTGTGTCAAGTAATTAATTTTTCCCCCTGAGGCACTGCATATTAAAGCCTGTGTTTTAAGTCATCTTAAGGATTAAAAATGGTGTTGTAAAGTATGTATTATCTATTAAGGGTGTTGAAAAAAAATCATGTAATATAAATCAATTAATTACAGAATATGCTAATATTGTATGGGGCCAAGAGAGAATAAATAGCAGGGTGAGAAAGACGACATAACAGGTGCCTACTTATGTTATTAAAAGTAAAGACCACGTATTTTTTAATTTGTATATAGACAAAACCCGAGAAGAAAATTTCTATTAATTAATTGTAACTACAATTTTTTAAGAGTCAATCTATTACAATTTTGTCAGTAATGTAATTACAATTAGCCTTACTGTGCCAGAGATTCCATTGTATGATCTATAAAAAAGTTTTTATAGTTTGTTTTAAAAAAATTATTGACATTTTTATTATCGATGCTCGTAAAACATTTTAATGACTGTATCGTATAACTTGTAAATGGTATTTTGCGACACAAATAGCTTTATTTTTTTATGAGAGAGTTGCGAAACTTGTATTTTTATTTTAAAATCAACTAGGCATTTTACAATTTTTATGTGTTTTACGGAAAGATACATAAATTCAATAACATTAAAACTTAGATGATAGGTAATGCAAGCTGGTTATTTATTTATTTTTAAAGGTTTAATTTACTATGAACAGTTTATAAAATGTTGTAATGTCAAAATCTACTTTTATTTAAATATATATATTTATAACATTTATACATAAAATAACATAAAAATGAAGCAACTATCTAAATTATAGATCATTAATAGTTAAAAGGCTCTTTGCGTTGTGCATGCTGTTTCTAGTATTAAATTTAAAAAGAGACAACTAAAGAATACGCGTTTTATTATTGTATTCCCTTAGATTTTTTTATATGTGTCTTTAGTAATGTTAAAGCCAAATATTAAAGAAAGGGTTTTAAAAATTATATATTTTTCTATTATTTGTAAGAGTTTTCGCGTGGGTTAAATTAATTAACCTTGGTTAAGAATTACGAGGTAAACGCAACCGTGTTGGATGTTTACAGATGGAACATGAAGTATTTCATAAAAAACAATTAAGCTCGTATAATTTGATAATTTCATTATAATCTAAATTATATACAAATTTATTATTTAAAATCAGGAAAAAATCATTCAATGTGACCTGAAATAATCATAAAATGTGACCTGAAATAATCATAAAATGTGACCTGAAATAATCTCTTTTATAGAAGTTAAAATAATGTGAAGCTCAACACGCTGCTTCACATAAAATGTTAAGACATAGAATTTTCGTACAACGACTTTTCCTTTAACTGAAAGAAAATTGTCTTCTTTTAAGTCTTTAAGTAAATTTTAAAAACACTGCAATGTCAAGTCTATAAAAACCTTCTCCAAATCCTTCAATTACTTTTCATTCATTTGGGAATTAACAAAATTGACAAACGTAAAATTTAGCTAAGCACTTCCAACAAAAATTAACCCCCAATCCTAATACCTATATTTTATTTTGCTGTGTGTGTAAAAACACAAAGAAGGCGTTTAGCTACAAAATACTCCGAACCTCAGTTTGCAAATAACTGGGAATCGGGGTCTTAATCCTTATTCAAAGGTTTGACAGAAAAAAACGCAACGGAATAGCTAATCCACATTCTTTCACGCAATCTCTCGATTAAAGCCCATTGACTGCCATTTTACATTCAGTCGACAATCGCTATTCAGATTTCTATATTTTTTAGAAGGACTATGTTTGAGTTTGAAAAAATAGCAAATGACTTTTTTTTACAAAAAGGTGCGATTAATTGGCAAAGGCTTTATGGTATTTTTGAAGAAAAATCTATAAACTATGTGTATAGAAAAGAGAATGATCAAAATTGTGTGTTTATTTTTGAGTTCTTATTTTTAAATTTATTTCTAAAGAATTATATTGCAAATTTCAGTTTCAAACGCATTTCCATCGTGCTTTATTACAATTCTCATGTTTAAACGTATTTACATAGAAAAAATATTTTAATAAAAAAGTCTAACACATTTTCCCATGGCTGTGTTATAATTCCATTTTTTTAACATTCATAAAGAGCTGAATTTAAAATCTTTATTTCAAACGCATATTTTTAGAGCAGCGCTATAATTTTAATTTTGAATTACAATTTTGTTAAAATTAATCGATATTTTGTTACATTTTTTTCAAACTAGTGTTAAGTATTGGAATCTTTTTCTTTCTGTGTCTTTAGGATTAAAATTTCATGAGCTAATCGATCGCTTTATTTTTATATGTGGTAAAAGGTTTTCAATCGATTTATGTTTAAATGATTATTTTAATTAAGGCATTTAAAAAAACAAAGTCTATGTTTTTCAATAATTTAGTTTAATAGACGCTACATTTTTTTGATTCTCTCAGCAATATTTGTTAACTATGTCATTATTTATGACAATAATTTCGTCTCAAAACCACATGAGTTTTGATAAAGTACTAATTCTCAAAAATTTCTCAAAGAATTTCGCACATAAAATTCTGGACGTAAATTATAAGAGGTGTGAAAAAACTATTTGAGTTATGTGACAAAGTTTAAATAACTATGTTATTCCAATGTTGATATTTAAACTTCAGTCTGAGGTAGGGCATACATATTATTAGGGGCCCGGATGGCCGAGTGGTTTGGATCGCAGACCATTACGCTAGCAGTCTGCGCGCTGTAACGGGTGCGGGTTCGATTCCCGCCTTCGCCCTGGGTGTACTTTTCCTTTCTCCGTGACAGTAAAAATTCTTTCTGTTTCTGTCTTACTTGACGAAGGCTTATAAGCGGGTCTCTGATCAAGCACACAAGCTGGAATATATATGTACCTACCCTACCCTACCCTACATATTATTAAATATACATTTTAGCTGTTTTGAAAAATTCACAAATATATTCGTTAAGTGTACGTCTCATTATTTTAATGCACAATCAAAACTCTAAAATATATCAAAGCAAAAATTACAATTATTGGTTCATAACATCAATGTTTCAAAGCATCATTTTAAAAATCTCACAATAATTATGCTATTTCACACCATAAAAATTTTCCATTATATTTTTATAATTTTAAATAATATTAAAATATTATATTTTTAATTGTGTAATTATATGTATTAAACATAAATAAAAAAATTGCAGACTAGACACATTTTATTTTAAAAATGAATAAAAAAACACCGGAATAAAAAAATAAAGATAGGATCCCGACCATTTTTCTCTACCTCACAAAAATTCATTCAATAAATATTCCTCTCTGAAAAGTGAGCATGGACAGCATAGACGGCTTTCTGATACAATATGCATTTATGAGCCCTTATAAATTGTACCATTTTCCCAATACATGCCTTTGTCATGTATCTAAATAAAAAGGCATATTCTTTTAGTTCACGAATATGCTTTTAGAAAATGAAGAGAAATGACATTGTTTCATACATGCCAAAAAAAACCCAAAAAGCCCCAAAACGTCATTTTGAATCTTACAAATCTAGGAGATTTGTATTGGTTGCTGTATCCATTTGGATTTCTTTAGTTGTGGTATTCTGCAACTAAAACATATTTTCGTAATGTACATGGAAAAATAGTTCTTATAATACTATGTTAATTCAATGGTAGAACCATCCGCTTACGGTATTTGTTCAATTACGTTAGTTTACATGCAAATAAATTGTAGACATGTTCTATTAATGCCCCATTCTGTGTTGTATTAGTGTAATATATCACTGAATCTGCTTAAGATGCATCACATTGCAAATATTTGTTTAAATTTCAAAAGTCTACAAAAATTGTATGATATATCATAATTTTTTTGGTTCAAAAGTAAAATAATAATTACTATAATTGTCTTTTGTTCACATACAAATTATTCAAAATGTATGTTTAATATGTTTTATGTAATAAAATATTATGTAAAAACTACTGTTGAATGAAGTGACTTTGGCCTAAGATTTTCAAGCTAATACCTTCTCATTAAATACACTCTTTAAAATTGTGCTTGCCTTTTAAATTAATGATAGTTCTGCATTGACCTATGAATAAAACAAGTAGGTTTGTAACAGAATCTGTCACTTAACACGCTTCAACACAACAGTTGTGTTTAACAGGTAAAACGGCGACAAACACAGTATTGATATTCTATATTAAACATTTACATGCTAAATTTGGCTAGTTTCATTACTTTTATTTCGAAAATTCAATATTATTAATTATCGTTTGCAAAAATTAATTTATATTTCAAAGAATAAATATGTAATATTCCTCACTTTTAAATAGGATTAAAACATTTCATATCAACGTACAAAGAATCTCGTAGTGAAATATATTTGACGTCATTTCAAACTGATCGATGTTTCAAAAAATAAATTTATTTTAATTTATTGTCTAAAAGAATTAAAGTTTATCGAGTGATTGTTGCGAATGGCAATGTTGATTCAATTCTAATAAAAATAGCTTCCTATCCTTTTTAAATGACCATTAAATTTTGCAGTTTTTTTTAAATAATTGAAGTACTTCGAAATAAAAATTCTTTTCTGAAATTTTCAATGTATTTTAATTTTGATGCGCTGAATTTTTTGACGTATCACACTTGTCCGTAGCATTTGTAGTTTGGGCTATGAAAGTGGGTGACGGACAGACATACGGACTGAACGATTATAATACCTTCCACTTTTTACGTTATAAACGTAGTGTGTTAGCTAAAATAATCAAGAAGAAAGTCAGAACTAAGGTTTAATACTTGGACTAAAGTTACTCCAGAGCCAAAGTTACCCCATTCGATGATAGATGTTATTCTTTTTGTGATTCATAGATGGCTTAAAAATGCGTTGTAAAGTATATTATGTCCAGTTATCGATATTTTGAAAGAACGTATTCAATTGCCCACGTAAGCAATTAATGTTAATCACTTCATTCAATCAATGTTAACAATTTGGGTTTTCAACAGTCTCAAACTATTCCTCTTCACATATTTACAAACCCACATTAATGACCACGTGAAATTGAATATTTACTATTCTGTTCTATTACTAATTGTACACATTCTAAACCCTCGAAAACCTCCTCATGTTAATAGTCTAATTTAAATTTATGCTTTTGTTAACATGATTCCATCTATGCTACCTAACGAATATTTATGAATTCAGTATGAATAAGCCATGTAAACCCATAATCTAGGTTTTCTATCCATTATAAATATCAGATTTAAAACATGTGAAACAAAACATTTCAACACACGTTAACTTACTGTCTGCCATCATTGTAATTATCCTCCACTTGGCAGAATAAATATTTTGAAACATATTAAAATACCAAATTACTTTTATAAACAATTCATGCTAATAGACTGATTTGAATTTTTACTAACGGATTTCAATCTAAACCAACAAATTTCAATCCATGTTAACTAACAGACTTTAATCCATGACCCATTTATACCATTATTTTGAAATCCATCGCTCTGCAATAAATTATTCAGACATTACCAAAGTGATACCCTCACATACAAAGTAAATGGAAATAAAATGAGCAGCCTCCTCCAGTTTCTAGTTGTTCCTTCCTTTAGCTCAGTTTTATTACACTAGAAAGTATAGTAGTTTTAAAACAACACATTAAAATAACAAAGTACATTCCTAAACAGTTTGTGCAACAACTAAACAACCATTAACCTCATCTAAAAATACACACTTCTCTCATTTAGCATATTATATAGGATAACCTGAAGGGTCTAGTTGCAAAACTCACATTCTGTAAAGTAAGAATAAGATATAGGGTTCTGTCCGTTCATTGGCGACTTCGTCCAGTTGAATTTACCATTATTAAAAGTCGTCAATGAACAGACCGGACACTATAACTTAGTCACACTTTGGAGAATCTGAGTTTCTCAACTAGCTACTCCATAATAATTAATATCAGATTTCACTATATGTTAACCTTCTATCTGTACATTTTCAAATCCATCGATCTACAACACATTATCAAGGCATCACCAAATTGATACCCTCACATGCTACGTAAATGGAAATAAAATGAGTAGTCTCCCCCTGTTTCTTGTGGTCCCTACCATTAGACCGAATAGAGTAATAGCTCCCTGGGCGGAGGGGGCCTTAATCAAAGCAGGGATTTTCCTGCCCGCCCCCTCCTTTGTAGTAAAAGACGCGTTCCTCTCTTGGGGGATTATGCCCGGCCCCCTATTCTAGAACACTTTTCTGTTGATGAGGGGATGGGCATAATGAAAAGGTTGGATGGTGTAAGGGTGTCATATGGTTATACAATAGGAGACGAAAACACCTTTGTGGGAAATTCGAAAATTGAGTAACCTGAAATAGTTTTCTTTATAGAGACTTATTAGTTCGAGCATAATAAAAAGGTTGGATGGTATAAGGGTGTCATGTTATTATGCAATAGGAGACGAAAACACCCTTTTCGGAAATTCGAAAATTGAGTAACCTGAAATAGTTTTCTTTATAGAGACTTATTAGTTGGAGCATAATAAAAAGGTTGGATGGTATAAGGGTGTCATGCTATTATGCAATAGGAGACGAAAACACCCTTTTCGGAAATTCGAAAATAGAGTAACCTGAAATAGTTTTCTTTATAGAGACTTATTAGTTGGAACATAATAAAAAGGTTGGATGGTATAAGGGTGTCATGTTATTATGGCAATAGGAGACGAAAACACCCTTTTCGGAAATTCGAAAATTGAGTAACCTGAAATAGTTTTCTTTATAGAGACTTATTAGTTGGAGCATAATAAAAAGGTTGGATGGTATAAGGGTGTCATGCTATTATGCAATAGGAGACGAAAACACCCTTTTCGGAAATTCGAAAATAGAGTAACCTGAAATAGTTTTCTTTATAGAGACTTATTAGTTGGAGCATAATAAAAAGGTTGGATGGTATAAGGGTGTCATGTTATTATGCAATAGGAGACGAAAACACCCTTTTCGGAAATTCGAAAATTGAGTAACCTGAAATAGTTTTCTTTATAGAGATGAAGTTGGCTACATATTTTCACCATTCCGTTGATGAGGGAATGGGAATAATAAAAAGGTTGGATGATGTAATGGTGTCCCATGGTTATACACTAGGAGACAGAAGAACCTTTTTCGGAAATTCAAAATTGGGTAACCTGAAATAGTTTTCTTTATAGAGACGAAGTTAGCGAAATATCTTCCCCAACTGTTGATAACGGGATGGGCGTGATGAAAAGGTTGGATTGCTTAAGGGTGTCATATGGTTATACAATAAGAGACGGAAAACATTTTTTTCTGAAAATAAAAATTGTTAAACCTGAAATAGTTTTCTTTATAGAGACGTAGTTTGTGAAATATTTTCAGTCCAATAGGGTACTTGACTGTATCGCTAAAATACCTTCCAATATTAAATTAATTATGGTTTGAACCCAAAAATAACAAACGTATATATTTTTTGCAAAATAAATCTTTAAATAATTCATAAAAATCATTTTAAAATGGCTTATTTTTCATCGGTACGTCACGTGATCACAAACACGTCGATTTGGCTGACGCCACTAGTATCTATAAACAAACCGGTGTGATGATTTTTTGCTTGCAATTAAACTGGATTTAATCTAATTTACTATTAAAATAAGAATTTTATAGATAATGGAAGGAGGTTTTACAGAAGCGGATAGTTCAGATTTGCTTAAAGTAGATTTCAAAATGGTGTTTCAAAGTTTGTTTATAGTTACTAGTGACGTCATAGATACCACGTGACAGCCACAAAGCGTTTTCGGGCGTAATTTTTTGTCTTAATTTTAAAATTCATTTTTCTCCCTTTTTATGGGGTATTTGAAAAAAAGAAAAATAAGGGTCTAATATTTTTGGCATAAGAATATTTTAAGCCAATACAATTTTTTTAGTCAAATACCCTATTGAAAAACATGTATTTCTGTTAAGTGTTAGTGTCTGGTTATTTTGTGAATGCCAGTTTACTACTATCGTGGCCCCCCGGTGGCTGAGAGGTGTAAGCGACGAGCCCCTCATCGAGAAGATTCTTGGTTCTGTCCTTATCCTAGCCATACCTAGGAGGATAGAATGAACAGGAGTAGTCATGTGGCCTCAGCATGAAGTGAAAAATCTTTCCCCTCTCTCTTTCAGACGCGCATGCGCAGTTCGTGGCAGCCATATTGATTAACGCAAAACATTGCGATTTCTGGCTTGTCAACTCTATGGGCTTGTATTATTTTGAGGTAAGCGAATATATTTAAGTAGTTTTTTGTTATTCTCACATTACTTAAAATTAAAAATAGTATTTGTTTTTGTAAATATGAGTTGTTAATAACTCCCAAATTAAAACAAACTAATTTTAAGATTTCCAGAGGAACCAATTTTAATATCGCCAAATTTTAAGTGTTTATTTGTTATTGTATTTTAAATAATGCATATATATCAGTGTTGGGCCAATTCCGACAACCCGACCAAGACCGACAACCCGACCAACACCGACAACCCGACCAAGACCGACAACCCGACCAAGACCGACAGTCCGACCAAGAAAGACAGCCCGACCAAGATCGACAACCCGACCGACCAAGACCGGTCGGTCGGGTTGTCGGTCTTGGTCGGTCGGTCGGGTAGTCGGTAATGGTCGGTCGGGTCTTCGGTATTGGTCGGTCGGTCTGTCGGGTAGTCGGTATTGGTCGGTCAGTCAGTCTCGTAAACGGTCTTCGTCGGTCGGTCGGGTAGTCGTTGTTGGTCGTTCGGATAGTCGGCGTTAACATTAATTAATTGTTAATTGTTACTACTGCAATTAACAATAATTTCCACAATTACAATTGATTAATTGTTAATTGCAGTTTCCCACAACTACAATTGATTAATTGTTAATTGCAGTTTTCTACAATTACAATTGAATAATTGTTAATTGCAGTAGTAAAAATTACAATTAAATAATTGTTAATTGCAGTAGTAACAATTAACAATTAATTGGTTGTTAATCATTAATTGTTTGTGCAATTAAAATTTGCCCAACACTGATATATATCTACTGAGCATATTAGAAATATACATATGTGTATTCGTTTTCCGTAATGTGATCAAATTTTTTTATTAAAAAGAAAAATCGTAAATTCTCCCATAGAAGACTATATGAACAATAGGTAGACAAAGATGGCTGCCTTCCCCCACCTCCCCTCCACCTCTCGCTTCACTCGGTTCCCGTACGTTTGAATCCACGCGACGGCTCCTGTTCATTCTATCCTCCTAGGATTCACTGAACAGGGCTGCAAACGAGCCGGTCCAATAACGAAACGCGGAGGAATACACAGCACTGCAGCAGAAACGAACCGGACAGAAAACCTAGAAACTTGCCTATTTCGCTATTGGGTTCGTCTTCGCTGGTTCTTAGTTAGTGATCCACATGGTTATTTCTTATAAAAGTTGGAATTTCAAGTTAAAGAAAGTTAATTCTTTCGAACTAAAAATATTAAAATACATTTAGGATCCCAAGTAAATATATGATAGAGGGGTCTCATACAAGCATTGCATACAAGTGTAGGGAAAATAGTCCTTTTCTGCCCGGTTCGCTCAAAAGGGTGTGCGTGGGTTTTCGGGTCGCTGACACTTCACTCCAGCTTCCCTGCTAGCTCAATGGGGTTAAGCCATATTTATAAAGTCCATATAACATTAAATATAAGCTCTTCTGATTTTGGAAACAGTTATTTTGATGCTTCATGTCCAAAACTGAATTTTAATGCACTAAAATTAGGCTATAGGATTAAGAAAGTTTAAATAATAATCTCAATCGAGAAATGAGATTTTCTATATTTGAAACCCGGAAGCTTTTATTAAAATTTCTTAAGCTTTTATATAATGCGATCGCAATTAGACTAAAATATCGAAGGACATGAGGATTATACCATTAGTGGACATTAATAGACTCCTTAAAAGACTTTGAAAGGATTTATCTAATGCTAATTTCCGTACACAATGAAATTCCTTTTGTATAAGCTTTCAGTATAATAATCTTCTTGTATTTAAATATAGAGACTATACAGAGTCAATTCAATAGGCTATTGTACGGCTATTGCAATATCAGCTTGTTTCCTGTTTGGATTTAGTATTGGAGTAGATTTAGTAACCAGATGAAAGTTTGAGATTATATTTTGTGGGTATCGGTGTGGGAGTGGTGTAGTACTTAAGTAAAGGGTTAAAGATAACAACTTTCCCTTTTTTCATAAACTCAAAGATAAGTATATATTTTTAACATTTTCAATTCCCTTTTTTAACGTATTTAAGTGCAAACTAAAAACTTTAAAGCTCATTTTAACCTTTTTGTCACTTAGCACATTTTCCTAAGCTCTTCAAATTCGTTTGGTATTCCATTTCTGACATTTTAACCTAACTCTGTAAAAGTTGTTTTTCCTTGAATGTAGTTTCATCGCAGATAAGCAGAAACCTAGAAGAGAAGAAGTTTCGTCAAACAAGATCATTTTATGTATAATTTAGCAGTTAAATTCAGTCAGATATCTTAACAAAACTTGGTAAAAATTGTTTCCCATTAATATATATATATATATATATATATATATATATATATATATATATATATATATATATATATATATATATATATATATATATATATATATATATATATATATATATATATATATATATATATATATATATATATATATATATATATATATATATTATATATATATATATATATATATAATATATATATATATATTATATATATATAATATAATACAGTTACAGTGTAAAATTAAGTGCGGTGAAGGAAAAAAATAGACTATAGTAAAAATTTAGTGACGTCCCAAAGAAAATTTTAGTGACGTCACAAATAAAATTATTGCAGATTTTCTTTGTGACGTCACTAAATTTTTACTCATAGTCTATTTTTTTCCTTCACCGCACTTAATTTCTACACTGTAACTGTCAATAGTTTCATCTAAGTTTTTAGTTCGGATTTTGTGAGAAGCGGTTGGCTTCAAAGTTTCGCGTTGTTTTTTTATTCGCTTCATCTGCTTTATGTAAGTTTTTCTTTACCTATGTTTTTGATTTTGTTTTTTAATTTTGATTTTGTTTTAATTCTCTTCTGGAAATTCCACAGTACACTTCGGGTAAAATTGGGATTTTTTTATTTGACCCTCGTCCATCCCAATACAGAAAAGTGTATTGTTTTAATAGTGGCGTAAGGTTTTTACCTCCTGATGAAATGGCCTTTCCCACTATTTTTGGTTTCTTTCCATATCTTTTTTTATATTTTTTCATTTTTTTGTTTTACTTTTTTTGTTTTTGTATTCGTTATATATATATATATATATATATATATATATATATATATATATATATATATATATATATATATATATATATATATATATATATATATATATATATATATATATATATATATATATATATATATATATATATATATATATATATATATATATATATATATATATATATATATATATATATATGTAGCGAACTTATTTTGTATTATTATTTTGTGCAGGATTATTTCACGAGAGTAATTGTTACATTTTCTCTCGCGACGACTCATCTAATGTCTCGTGCAGTTCTTCTTTTTAAAAATGAGTTTGTCTTTTTGCCTTTCGAAAGTTATGTTTTTTTTGGCTCTGTGAAATAGAATAAAAGTCAAGTTCATATGTATTCTCTCATTTATGCTCACTGAATTCAAGTAACGTTGCTATAAATTGGCGCTCCAACTCGTGGCCCGATCTACGATATTTGAAATAGTTATTTGGTGAACTTGTAGAAAGAAGTTAGCAGTCTTATTTTCAACGTAGTGAAACGATGCAAGATGGCGACTTTTTCAACGGTTTGGTTATGGAAGGTCGCCGAGAAGAAAGATAAGTAAAACCCTTTTGCGCTGTCTTGCTAATTGTGAACCCAGGAACTAAAGGAAAATTGAATTATCCAATTCAAATTTGGTTTGGAACATTTCGGTCGAAATAAATCCAAGATGATAGGAATTCTTTTTATAAAATTCCATGTGTATACCTACCTTTAGTACCTGAAAAATATTATTTTATTATCCCTGATAATTTTAATGAGGTTATAGTGAATTGTTACTTATAAGTGTTCATACTTGCAACGAGAAGAATATTTTTTTTTAACTTTTAAAATAAAAGGTAGACAAACCTGCTTAGCAATTTTGTTAACAAAGTATACAAGTATATATTAGTCTGACTTAATATTTGATAGCTTAGAAGATTTACATTGACACCATGTCATTCCTTGCTAAAGCTAAAAAGTCTGATTTGCAAAGGTTAGCTGATGACTTAAATATAGAGTATGATGTAAATAACAAAGTCATAGAAATAAAAAACAACATTCAGCAAAGTGAAGTTTATAAAGAAGAACTTGAATATGTGAAAACACTTCTTGAAGAAATCATCGTAGAAAGAATTGCTAAAGAAAAAGAAGAAAAACTTGAACAAGAACGATTGAGAATTGCTAAAGAAAAAGAAGAAAAGCTGGAGCAAGAACGATTGAAGCTTGAACAAGAACGATTGAATCTTGAACAAGAACGATCATTCGAACTAGAAAAACTGAGATTGCAATCTCATTTGGAAAATCCGAATTCTTCATCGGGTTCTGCTTTGTCAACCGACACAGAGTTTCCAAAATTTGGATTCGAAAAGTTAATTCCTAGCTTCGATGCAAAAAGTGATGACATCAGCCTGTTCCTGAACCTGTTCGAAAGACAGTTAACATTTTTAAAGATACCAGTCACAAAGTGGGTTGTGTACTTGGTCGGTCTTCTCCCAAAAGACATCGCTAAACTTATTGCTCAAGAAAGTGAAGAAAATGTTCAGGAATACGACTATGTGAAGCGAATTCTTTTAAAGCGTTTTAAGATGAGTGCCGAGAAGTTTCGCCAGTTGTTTACGCAACATCGCAGAAGCCCTGACACTACGTGGCGGGATTTCTACTTTGATTTGCAGAACTTTTTTGACGGATGGATATCGGGACTTGGAATAACAGAGTTTAAACCTCTGTGTGACTTGATGATCAGTGATCAAATTAAGCGTCGCGTTCCACCCGATGTCAGAGACCATTTCCTGGACAATTGGTCGGATCTGGTAAATCCTATTGAACTTGCGAACAAGTTGGACTCTTACGACGAAGTTAGAAGCGTAAGGCAAAAGGCTACTTCTCAAGAGCCTAGAAGGAATGAATTTCCGAAGTGTCGTCAAGGTAACGAGTTTAACCGAAATTCTAAACCTGGTCCACAGAAAATAAAAACGTTTCCCTCTAACCCTAGAAATGAAACTGGAAATGTGGAAAGGCCAACTGTCAGCTGTTATGGCTGTGGTAGAATAGGCGTGATTAAAACTAAATGTCCCACCTGTTCACCAGGAAGAGATGAGAAGTTTGCTGTCAACTTCTTGACTATGCACACCTACTACAAAACAAACTCACCTCTGGCTTTGATTGACACCAACATATCAGGAGTAAATGCTCGAGTCTGTGCAGACACTGGCGCTTCCAGATCGGTCGCTGGAGAGATTTTTATATTCCTGTCTGTTGCACAATGGTGTGAAATTCCAACCCACAAAAATTGCAATGACGTTGGCAAATGGATGCAAATCCACCGAAGAAGCGTACACCGCCACAGTGAACATTAGGATTGAAGATAAATCCGTACCATTGGATATTCTGGCTCTGCCAAGTGCAAAAGGAAATCGAACTCTACTTGGGACGGACTTTCTGGAAAAGACTGGTATCGTACTCAACATGAAGAACAGAAATTGGCACTTCTGTGAGAACCCAAAGCGGAAGATTCACTTCCAGGAAGATATTCCGGTTAACCTCTTACGGCCAGTAGAAGCTGTTCCAGAACCAGAAGTCTTACAACAGGATGTTCCTGAACCGGGCGTAATGCCTGAAGACTTAGCAACATCCCAGATTGAAGAGGTTGAGCCACCAATCAAATATCAACTTCGAGAAGAGGAAGGAGAAGGCTTGCCCCCTAAGCAGCGAACCCAATTGAACAAGTTAATAATGGAATTCCAGGATACCTTCAATTCAGGGGGAGGCCCTACACCATATATGGAGCATCGTATTGACACCGGAAATGCACCCCCGGTGGCCACTACACCGTATCGCATGTCACCAGCGCGCCAGGAGGTGCTCAAGAAGGAATTGGACTCTCTACTTGCCTCTGGAATTATAGAAGAGTGTGACTCACCTTATGCGGCACCAGTTGTGCTAATTCCTAAGCCGAATGGAGAATTCCGATTATGCGTAGACTACAGAAAATTGAATGCAGTCACTAAATCTGATCCTTATCCATTACCGAGGATGGATGACCTGCTGCAGAAAGCCTCAGAGACTAACTTTATGTCCACAATTGATCTAAAAGCAGGTTACCACCAGGTCAAGATGTATCCACCGGACAAGGATAAAACTGCTTTTGTTTGTGTCTTTGGAGTTTATCGCTTCACACGAATGCCTTTCGGATTGAAAACCGCTCCAGCAACTTTCCAAAGATTGATAGACATTTTCAGAAATGGGCTAAAGGTCAATACACTAGCTTATTTAGATGACATAATTATCATGTCCCCAACTTTTGAACAACATCTCGACGATTTGCGCCAAGTATTCAAAAGACTTCAACAATTCAAGTTACAAGCAAATCGTGAAAAGTGTCACTTCGTTTGTCAGAAGGTCAAATACCTTGGACATTACATCACAAGTTCCGGAATTGAAGTTGATCCTGCCAAGGTGTCAGCCATTATGGATATTCCTCCTCCGAAAAATGTAAAGCAGGTTCAATCATTTCTACAGACATGCAGCTGGTACAGACGTTTCATAGCTAACTTTGCAGGAATCTCAAAACCACTGAGCAATCTTACAAGAAAACGAACTGCCTGGACTTGGGGTTCGGAAGAGCAGAACAGCTTTGATGCCTTGAAGAAAAGCCTAATTTCACCACCAGTCCTCAAACAACTAGACGAGAGCCAACCCTTCCTTCTGAGAACTGATGCATCAGCCTACGCTTTGGGAGCTGTCCTTAGTCAAGGTCAAGGTTCGGAAGAACACCCGATAGAGTATGCCAGTCGCCTTCTTAATCCAGCTGAGAGAAATTACTCAACCACTGAAAGAGAAGCGCTAGCCGTCGTCTGGGCAACAGAGAAGTTTAGAGGATATATCGAAGGAGCTGAAATCCGGGTCGTTTCGGATCATCAACCGCTGAAGTGGCTGTTGAGTTTGAAACACCTACAGGGCGCCTAGCTCGATGGGCTCTACAAATACAAACATTCAACTTAAAGCTTGAATACGTGCCTGGAAAAGCAAATGTAGTTGCAGATATGCTCTCCCGACCTCAGTGCACACATGGTGAATTAGAGTGCGAGTCCTGTGCTGTTATGGTGGACCTCCCCACCAGGTCGGCTAGTGACATTAGGGAAGAACAACTCAAAGATCAAGATTTGAAGACAATAATAGAGACTTTTGAACAAAGTTCCAAGAACGAGAATTTCCTTAATTGGACGAATCGCGGTTACCTCATGACCCAAGGAGTACTCTACAGATACTCACCAGATTCTGACTCTGAAGAGGCGCAGTTGGTAGTACCCAAACAAGAATGGGACAACATTCTAAAAGAACATCATGATGCCCCAACTGCTGGTCACTATGGTGAGGAGGGGACATTTCAAAGAATCTCCAAAAGATACTACTGGACAGGAATGAGATCCTTTATCTCCAACTACGTCAAGAAATGCCCTGATTGCAGTAGATATAAAGCCGAAAATCAAAAACCGGCTGGACTTTTAAGAACACCAGTGTATTCCCAGCGTTTTGAGACTTTGGCAATTGATCTTTTTGGCCCACTACCCGAAACACCAGATGGGAAAAAATGGATATTCATCGTGGAGGATACATCAACGAAATGGGTAGAACTCTTCGCATTACAAGAGGCCACAGCCCGAGAGTGTGCTATAACCTTGCTAGAAGAGGTAATTTTAAGATATGGACTACCGAGACGTCTCATTTCTGACAATGGCTCTCAGTTCGTCAGTGCAGTGATGCAGCAAATCTGTAATCTACTAGACATTGCCCAAATTCTTACTCCAGTTTATTGCCCTCAAGCTAACCCAGTTGAGAGGAAAAATAGAGATCTAAAACCTCGAATTGCAATCTTAGTTGGAAACGGCCTTCATACGGTCTGGTCCGAAAAGCTGCCAATGATTCGATTTTCCATGAATACTGCCCATTGCTCCTCAACTGGATATACTGCTGCCTTCCTACAATTTGGAAGAGAACTGCGCACACCAGATGACGTGAATCATGACTTACGCAGTGTAATTCACAACGACAACTTCGTAGCGGAAATCACACCATACTTGTGTAAGTTTGCAAATTTGAGTCGGGAGATAAAGACCGAGTGGAAGAAAAACAAGATCAGCGAAAGGAGTATGCAGACAAAAAGCGCAGAAATGCAGTACAGTACGCACCTGGCGATAAAGTCTGGGTCACCACTCACCCTATAAGCAGCAAAGCTAACAAGAAATCTGCCAAGTTCATGCCACGACGTGACGGACCGTATATAGTGAAAACTCAACGCTCGCTAACCAGCTATAAAGTGGCAAATCCAAATAATCCGGACGTGCCATTGGGAGTTTACCACACTTCCGCCCTACGCCCTTGCCTTGAGTCTCCCGACAACGGGAGCCCTGTAAACCCTCTACGCAAGAGAGGTCGTCCCAAGAAGAACTGAACAAGACACTCTTGCTGGATCCTTGCCGGGACGTCAGCGAATCCAGAGGGGGAGTCTGTAGCGAACTTATTTTGTATTATTATTTTGTGCAGGATTATTTCACGAGAGTAATTGTTACATTTTCTCTCGCGACGACTCATCTAATGTCTCGCGCAGTTCTTCTTTTTAAAAAGGAGTTTGTCTTTTTGCCTTTCGAAAGTTATGTTTTTTGGCTCTGTGAAATAGAATAAAAGTCAAGTTCATATGTATTCTCTCATTTATGCTCACTGAATTCAAGTAACGTTGCTATATATATATATATATATATATATATATATATATATATATATATATATATATATATATATATATATATATATATATATATATATATATATATATATATATATATATATATATATATATATATATATATATATATATATATATATATATATATATATATATATATATATATATATATATATATATATATATATATATATATATATATATATATATATATATATATATATATATATATATATATATATATATATTTTAGCCTTTTTAGATATTATTTTTATTCGTTTTTAGAAGAAATTAACTAAATCTAATGTATGTTTAATACCGAGTTTAAAATTATGACACACATTAGAAAAAATTGGTTTTCAACATAAACAATTCTTTTTAAATAGTATTATGAAAAATACCTACTCTAATCTTTATTTAAATTTATGAGATTTATATTGTTAAAGTGATCTGAATTTCTTTCTACAAAAACAAAAATTAAAAAAAAGTATTTTAATTATAATATCATACTATAATAATGCCCTGACTTAAAAGAGAGACAAGATTTTTGCACAAAGCTAATTTTTTAAATATACAGTGCTTTATATTTAAATTCGAATTAAAGTAACACAGATGAAATTACTTTTTAAGGTTAAAAATATGTTACTTCCTTTAACATGGAATTCCCATTAATGTCTAGAAAAGTACTTTAATAGAATTTTTAATGTTTATAAACAAATTCTCTTAGTGTAGCATTAAAATAAGAAATTTTCAATGTAAGATAAAATAATGGATATATTTTGGGTAAGAGTAAGATTTGTTTTATTTGTAATGATGAATTATAATATCCACTCAATGTCGCATATTTTTAATTAAAGGTATTTTAAATATATGCTTTACTCTCTGTCTTATATATAAAAAGACATATGGTAGGGTAAGATAGTGGGATAGAATGAACTTAAGCTTTTTTATTTTGATTATAAAACTTATATAGTTTTGTCACTATAAATCACTTTATACATATTTAAAAAGAGCTTTGTAATAAATATAAATACACAGTCGGCCAATACCCATTAAACTCCATAACACACTAACAAAAAACATAAAAAAAAACTTTCATTCAACTAATAAATTCCAACTTTTTTTTTCATCTCAAAACATCCTATTTAAATCAAGTCCTTTTTATGTCCAAGCCATTTATCGGTAATGTAGACAAATAGCAGCTCCTCTCGTCTACAACAGGTTGTCTATTCTGCGGCGACTTGTTGCTTAGCTTCGATCCTCAGTCTTCCGAGATCTGAGCTGGCGACTTTCAGGCGCCTCTTACAAAAGTCTCCGTACAAGGCGACTCTTAAAGCGGTTACTCATTTCAAAAACAGTTCCCCCCTCGTAAACCTTTTGAGGAGGAAGACACTTAAGATGAAAGCGGATGTTTTAAACAATTTTCAAAAGGTTTCGGTGAGGCATGGGAAAATGGCCTTTGAGGATGGTTAATGATATGTGTTTTGTTGGGTTTTGGGGTAGGTTTATTGTGTTTGTAGTAAAGTTTTAGTCTCTATATAGTTTTTTGAAATTAGAGAAGGTTTAATAAAAAGCTTGAAACTCGTTTAAGTAATGGTTTAACGTAATCATTGCGAGTTATATAACCGACTATTTTCAAAATAAAAATATTGTGTAAAATAAATTATTTTATGTAGCAATTTTGGGAATAAAAAAATTAAACTTCCCTGGCAAAGCATTATTTTATTACAAATGTACATTTATCTGCTTACATGTAAACTTTGCATACTTAAAATAGCTGAAATTTATAGCAAGAAAAAAACATTTAGTTGATATAATTTTGGAAATCGAATTAATTTGTCGATATAATAAAACAAGTCTATATTTTAAAATATTTTAGAAAGAAACTAAGAGCAAAAGAGTTCAAGTATTGCTTTTATATAAACAAGTACAGATATAACCTATTTTAGTTCTTCTATAAAGTTTTATGGAACATTCTTATGATAGAGTTAATCTACAAATGCAGCTGTGAAACTTTGTGTTACACACTGTACGCGCTGAAGTGAATTAGTTAAATTAACAAAAATAGGATTTTTCCAGAAGAAAGTTTTACGTGTCTATTGCATTTCATTGTGGAAAGATTACAAATCCGCTTATTGCAGCTCTACTTTTTTACCGTTGAATTTAAAACTTGTAATAATTATAAGATATTAAATTTTTGAATATTTCACTAATTCAATTCGAAAAGTCAGATTTGTCAAATATTTCCTCGCATTGCGATAAGTTATCGGATGATTGAAGTTAGTATCTATGAAACCAAATTTATTTCAGAATTAAGACAACTTCTCGTAGTAACCGAAATATAAAAATATCGGTGAATTTTTTTAAGTTCACTATAGAAAAACACATCATCCCACCATATTTTGATGTCCCGATTAGAGTTTTCCATTTTAGAACTACAGTCCCTGGACAAATTATTCGACGCACTGTATTTTTTTTAGTAATTTTATGTTTCTTAAGAGGTTTTATGCAATAATGGTATATTTAAACTACAATATTATTGATTTTTATTTAAAAGAATTGTTGTAGACTACATATTTGTATTTATTTTAAGATAATTATGATTAACATTAATTTATATTAATTATTTATTATAAGATTATTTATGTGCGGAATCATCATCCTCAAATGCAGGAGACAGTACATTCTTGCATGATAGCATGCCGCGCAGAATTAAAGCTTTGATAGCGGCTAAAGTTAGCTCAACTAAATATTGACTTTTACTAACATTAATTTCACTTTTCTTTAAAAATTAATAAACTTATGCTTTTCTAAATTAATGCAGTTTTTTATGTCAAATAGATGGGTATTTGATTAGATAATATAAAAATAAAAAACAAATCAATTTAAAATAATAAAACGGTACAATATCACCCTTTAATTAATATTTTACAGAAATCTTGCAGTGCGTCTAATAATTTGTCCAGGGACTGTAATATTGAATTGTTGGTTTAAAGTAGATTAAGATTTTTTAAACCAAAATAAATACACGTATCTTTGAAAAAACACAATTTTCCTAAAATTAACCTTTACCCACCGTGACCAACATAGAACTATTTGAGTTGTTTTTCCCACCATTATTTAAAGTTCCTTTTCTCTTTCCAGGTGGAAAATTTATAACCACAGAGGAACTTTTTACCAGTCACAAAAAGAAAACTTTTGTTTCGTAAGTATCCAGGATCCCGATGCACATACTGGGCCTGTGTGCTTAAGAGCTTAGATTAAAGAAGCGTCGGAATGCTAAAGGAAGTACAAGCAGTGAATTACGAGATCGTAAATGAACAACAGTGAGAGGTTTCCGGGGGGTACGGAAGATTTACAACTAGGTACACTCTGTTTTACCCTTTCATTTCGATGAAAACATGTCACCTAAGGAGTAGATTAGAGTGACGGTGCTGTAGCGATTAAATAGGTTACACTCTTGAGGTAGAAATGGGCAAACAAATTAATTAGTTTTTTATGCAGATTTTTTGGAGTAGATTAGAGTGACGGTGCTGTAGCGATTAAATAGGTTACACTCTTGAAGTAGAAATGGGCAAACAAATTAAATTAGTTTTTTTATGCAAATTTTTTGGAGTAGATTAGAGTGACGGTGCTGTAGCGATTAAATAGGTTACACTCTTGAAGTAGAAATGGGCAAACAAATTAAATTATTTTTTTATGCAGATTTTTTAAAAACATTAATGATATAATGGTGAATGTAATATCAATGGGAGATGCAGAGTAACTTTTTGCTACTTATATTTCGATTTTGAATAGATTTCTACTTCAAACGTATTATTATTCAGTAATATTGTAGTTTGTTTCAAACATAATGACTTGATTATATTTTAAGAAAAATAAGATAAAAATAAGTTTACATTTTGTATTTTATTTTATAATACATTTTATTTTGTTTTTTATTTCATATTAAATTTCAGCAAATACATAAAGGACAATTTATTAATGAAATTTACTGTTAAATTAAAATTACTATCATTAAAATTAAAACTTGGTTTTAATCTGTCTTTTTTTAATAAAATTCGTGGAAATTATTTAGCGTGATTTGTTTGTAGTTTAAATTTAGATAAATTTTTCTAAATTATTTCAATGATTAGGGCTTCGGCTTCAGTGGCATATGCTGATTTGTAATGTCTAATGTAGGCCTCTGAGGCTAAATATTCAATCTTAATACCAATAAATAATTTCTGTACAAGTCTACTTGCATATATATATTTAAAAATCGATTTTGATACGCATTTGTTTATCGCTTACTTCAAAAATCAAAGGTCATCAGCCAAATCTCAGGAAGCAACATATCCCCAATCAATCCCAAACCCAATTGCTGTCTCTCAAATCCAGTAAAAAGTTCTTGGCTCCTCTTCCCCAGCACACCTTTTGTAGTTTTGCAGCTCCACCCTCGCCAATAATTGATGCCCGGAGCGAAGGGGATGTTGAACATTAATGACCAAAAGCTTAATAGGCAATAATCGCCGAACCGTGAAACGCCACGCCTCTCGCACCTTGCTTCTCTTCTTGCAAGTTTATGCCCAATACTCTTGAATAAAGAATAAGGTCTTTGACCAAACCTCTGCTTTAGAAACTGGATGGTCATAAAGAAGGATTTGAGTTACACATGCTGAGGATTAGAGACGCCTTTTTTACATGCGCGTTTTGTTGTGGAGAAATATTGCTCAAGAATTGTTAAGTTGGTTACTATGTCGATGCATATGCCCATAAAACGGTCGTGATTTTCAAATATTTGTGTGTTAATTTATTCATATTTTGCAATGGTGATGCATAATTATGTAGTTGGCATGCACAATTTGCTTAAATTGTAGAAAACAGAAGAAATTGTTAAATAAAAATAACAAACCTCGTCTGTTTCGGACAGTAAGTGCACAGGAAAGCCACAATTGGAAGAAGAATGAAAAAATAATGCCAGATTTTAAACAAAGGGACAGTAATCCCAAAGAATAAAAAATATAGTTTCCGTTTATCAACACCTCTAAAATAAAAAAAGTTTTACTACAGTAATCAATCAAATAAATAAAAAATGTTTTCTATTAACAGTCATACAACCATAGTCACAAAGTTTACGAATGTTGCCTTAAAAAATTACTCATTACATATTAAATAAATAGTTTAATTAAATTACTTAAATTATTTATATTGTTAAAGTAAATAGCTTATTGGTAGAGGAATGTAAAAAATAAAACATAGTCATGTAATGTCCCTTCACTGCGCGATTTTGTTTTTCAGCATAAAACCTAGAATTTAAAATCTTCAATTGGCCAGATTGTGCTTGGAAAATTATTTAAAAAAAATTTCGTTTATTCTTTGCTGCCCAAATCACGTGATTTATCTGAAAAGAGTTAAACTAAAATGCCGAAAAATAATAAAAAAATAGGTACTGACTTTTTTAAAGAGATACACTGTTTTAAGGGGATGACAAATTATACTAACATTTTTTTTTTTTTTACAAAAATCACTCAATGCATATAAAATAGGCTAATTAGACTAACTTAACCAGTCAATCAACAAATCAAAAAGAGGTTAAAAGTTAACTAGCCTATTTTGTGAGTAGGTTGGTTATATTAATAGAATTTTAAATTAATTCGTTACTTGTAGAAACGTTTTGACATTTCGAAATAGTATGAAATATTGTAAGAAAGGTAAACCTATTGCTCTCTATATATAAATGTACGTCTGTGCCACATATGGCAAAAGGTGCATTGAAGGGTTAACTACTGAAAATCTGTTGAAGCTTTTCAAATAGTTGAAATGTATACTGTCCTAGATGGCAAATTCTTACTTAACGTATAGAGAAAAATAGCTAGACTTGCTAATACTTTAAAATATATTCAACGTTTATAAACTAAAATCAAAAGATTAAAGTTAAAAACCCCGTCTGCATCGGACCGTTATCGCGCGTGACAGAAGGGCCTCAATTGGAAGAAGAACAAGCATTCGATAACTATGGTAGTTCCCCAAACCCACAGAATCATTTGCCTGCGATGGATCATCACCGATAACGAACCTAGAATTTCTTTAGTGACAGTAAGTGAAGCGTTCTACAATAATTGGATGTGGGGTCTGTTAGTATTTTTGCTCTTTTTACTTCTATCAGCCGCGCAGCCTAATAAAAGACTGGTTTTCTGTATTAATTATGTCTCGCTTCTCGAGAATGATTGTCATAAATGTCGGATTAAAATCAGTTTTGAGGATAGGATGCGTTTTTTAATACAATGCTGGTTTAATTTTAGTGAGTTTGGGCATTGGAGAGTAAGGTATTAATTCTATTTATTGCACAATTGATGGCATGTTGTTATATAATAATTGTTTGTTTACGAATATGTCCTGTATGTGAACCATAAGCAGTTTTAAGGAAATCGAGGTTTATAAAATGTATAAAATTGTTTTGTATATAATTTGTTTGTATAGAATTTTTTTTCGAATTTTTCATTTAATAGCTCTACAAAAAGATTAAAAATTAAAATAGTATTTTTTAAAATACGTTATTCAAAAAGGTTTAAATTTAACGATATAAGATTTTAATGTATCAGATTAATCCTGATTAAGATTGTTTAAATATAAATATTTAATTAGGTGCGCTTTCTTTCTTAGGTCTTTAAGAATAGTTAAATATTAAAAAAAAAAACATTTTAGACCAGCTTAAAACTAAAATATGCACATGAATAATGAAAAGAACATATTTTATCACCAGACTATATTTTTAATTTATAGACGTTTAAAAATTAATCCAGGTGATCTCAAAAATTAATTATAACAAACTGTAAATCAGAAAAAAATGCATGTAATAAGTAATAATATTGCCGATTACTTTAGATATTTTATTTTTATTTCCTTAGTAAAACCAAAGAAAATATGCTTTTGTGCCTTTTAAATATAAAGATTGAAATTGAGAAGGAAGCTTTGTTTAACCAAATCACATAAATTAATAAAGAACAATACAATATTAATTGCTTATTAAAAGGCATTTGATTGAGCTACGCATATAAAAGCATAGAAAATTAAACTTGCTGTTGGAGGTAAGAGCTACTATGCAACTAATATCGGAAGAAAAATGACTGCAACACATCTTAGGAACAAACAGAAGAAGAAGCATTTATTAATAGCACAGTCAGGGTTTATATACAGAGTTATCATATACTTAAATTTGCATAAAATGTATATATAATGCGGTTAAAGTTAAACCGCTCTTGTCCGACACAAAACAAACAGGGAAAATTACTTGGTAGGAATTTTGGCTCCAACATGCGGCCCCCATCGGTCAAGGAATAATCACTAATTAAATAAATTTACCAAATTTACAAACATCAATTAATACAGATTTAAATTTTGTTTTCATTAAAGGCTTAGTAAGAAAATCTGCAAAGTTCTTTGAAGTATTAACATATTTCAAGTCAAACACTTTATCTTTTAAACAATTGTCTTACAAATTGGAATTTGACATCGATATGTTTGGTTTTATTACTTTCTTGTCCATTTTTGGTAAAATAAATCGATGATTGATTATCACAATATTGAATTGGAAGTATATCTGTAAAATAAATCTGATCAGAAACACGTTTAAACCAAACCAATTCTTTGACACTCTCGGTCAAAGCAATAAACTCGCTTTCCATTGAACTAA